>JAWDEX010000013.1:3136441-3150004 GCA_035221805.1 Trichilia hirta | reverse complement strand
GGTTAATAAGTGAAAACAACTTGATGTCCAGGAACTCGAAATGTAGCTCATCCTCTGGAGTACGATTAGTTGAAATACTTCTGGAGTAGTGTTAAAAGTTGGCAGAATTGCCACCTTGCTTTATTTATGGCTGACTACTTGAAAATGCTTTTTTGATAAGTTGGGTCATCTTAGGTAATATTATTGCTGTTCAAACTTTACTGTTAAATTGAGCTGATGACTGTCTTGAACTATATTCAGTAGGAACAGTGACGTGGTATGTTAGCGGAGATTCAGTGAAGGGTCTAGAAGATGAACACTTGATTGCGATACACAATTCAAATTATTTCGTGCAATGAGAGTTTCCTTGAAGATGAAGTTAGAACAAACATGATCCCCAACCTGTGGAACAAAACTTTAATCGGGCATGATGGTCACAACAGAGTGAGGAGCTCCTTATTTTACTAGACAGTCTTGATATGGTTAGGAAAGGTAACTTTTTGCACACCTTTTCTTGACAAGCTGTACAACAAATCATGGAATCCACATTCATTGCAGCATCATTCAGCGTTTAAATTGCCGGAGTAATTTTCAACTTGGGGTGAAGATCACAGTGTAGTATCATCATCATCTTCATTATATGGACCTAATTGTTGAATCTCATAGCGGGTCCTATGATATTTCTAGATTTTTGTAAATAGTCATGTTTTATTTTTTTTTCTTTTGCTAGAATAAATTCAATTGAGGGTTTGTCAATATCGAGTTTGGTTCATTCTTTTGTTCAATGCATTCTTTTTGGGGTCTCAACTAGTGCATAATTTCCGTGTGATTTTGAAAACCTTAGCAAAACTTCAGTGATTAGGGTATGATTGATTTGCTTTCTTTCCTCCCAAATAACTCCTTAATATAGTCTCTTGTATTTTGAAAATTAGAACGTGTTTGATTAATTCTAGGTTAAAATAGTTACTAAAACATTCTTTTGCTCTTTAAAACTCTCAGCTGATGTATTACAAATGTTGTAATACTCAATATTTATTAGGATTAATTTGATATTAGAGTGCTATGATTTTTAAATTCCAGTTGCTCTAAGATAGAAGTTTGAAACATTAATATGCTATTGAATGTTTTTCTAAATTTATTTTTGAAGTATCTTGATGGGGAGAAAAAGTACAACCACTAAACAAGGATAAGGCCTAGGTCACACGGTGATCGGTGGGTCGGTGGGTGGACTAGATTGGAGGGGTTGTAGGAGATCCTGACCCAAAAATCAAGGTGCAAACATATAATAATTTTTAATTAAAGAAATAAAATATTTATCTATGTCCTCACCCTGACCACGTGATCAATGTTTATGTCACGTACTAAGGGTTGCTTTTTAAAAATGGCTATCAAAATTACTGTTAGTCTAAATTATGTCGATATCATTAATCTTGACTCGTAATGAGGAGTACTATTTAAACACACGAGAGAAGACTCTTCAGGATACTTAAAGGTATACCTAAATCGGACATTAGTACGTGATTCCATGAATTAAATGTCATTATTTCTTAGCTCATTTTCGAAAAATATAGGTTGGTAATATCAAACGTGAGAATATGATAAAAGAGATCTAGTGTTAAGCTATGCATATGTTCTCTCTTTACTAATTTTCACACAGTGAGGTTGTGTATTGGATCATCCCTTGTGTCTGTATTATCAATTCAAAAGGAAGGGAAGGACATATGCATAGTTTGACACGTGATCTTTTTTATTATATTTTCATTTTTGATATTACCAACCTATATCTATCGAAATGGGGATATCATAAAGAAGATTGTATGTCAAGTTATGCATGTATTCTCCTTCTACTAATTTTCACGCGGCAAGATTGTGTATTGGATTACCTTTTGCATGTGTGTTGTCAGGGCAAAAGGAGATACAGTATAATGATTACAGTACAATATATTGACCAAGGCTTCTAGAAACCTTCTTATAGAATCACCTACCAATATCATTTTTTGAGGACTCATAGAAATACTTGTAAGAAACAACAGTCACACGTACAAAAAGAGGCATGATTCAATAAAAAAAAGAAAGAAGAAAAATTTTAAGACAAGCTAATATACTGTTCATCATTTTCTTCGTCTCCATCTCATTTTCCTCCAAAAACACACTGGCAAATCTTTAAAATATCTTGTTCCTTCCTTTCTGTTCGTCCTTGCTACTCCTACTCTTTTATTTTTGCCATATTCTGATTTAAGTACAAGAATTTCTTTGTCAATTAATCAGCATTACTCTAAACTTGTATGTGTTTGCAAGTCCAAATAAAGATCAGATCATTTCATCCTCATTGTATAATGTTCAAAGTCAATCTAATACTATTAAATGAATACGGTAATCATCAGATTTTATGCATCAACGTAACCAAAGGAAAAAAAGACATCATAATTTTAAACGAAGTATAAGAACACTGAAAGTCAGTATATATCAATAATAATGTAAGGTTGTGATTATGAATCAATAATTATTAATGTTAAAAGGGATGGGCAAGGCTATGGTGCAGTCGTATGTATCGTACAAATTCTTAGTTATATTTTATTACATTTTTTAAAATATAAAATTTAAAGGACTGTACGGTACCGGTGATGCACTGTAACATGATCCTAATACTGAATGGTACATGAGAATTGTTGAGCTCGTTGTCCATATGTTGGCTTTCGGATCCAACACGCCTTGTAGCATTCAGTAATGCCCACGCAAATGCGACAAAACTTGCACCACCCAAAGTGTCTACTAGTCTTATGGCCTAAGCCTTGAAGAAAGGTTTAAGTCGCATTTCTTTATTATATTATATTAAAACAAAAGCACATTGATAAGAAAAGAAAAAATTATTTATTGAATGTCATTTGAAATATGAATTTCATTCTCAACCTTTTCTTTTTGTGCTATCATATTCAAAATATAAATTTCTATATTATATAATTGTAATTATTTTATATTATTCATTTTTTTTAATGTATGTAAGTTTTTACTTATTCTAAAAAATATAAAATATAAAATATACAACAATTATACTATATTTTAACACTAATTTATATAAAAAAATTATATTTTTAATATTACTCTTATATATATATATATATTAAAATTACACTCCACTACTATTTTAGTTATAATATATCAGGCAACGTGACAATGATAGTAACATATCATTTTTTTTATATTCCTTGATATACTTCTATTGGATTAATAAATAAAAAAAATCATGTTCTTTTATTTTAGTTTTATTATGTTAGATAGTAAAAAGCAGTGACATCTAAACTTCTATATTAATTGGATTGGTGATAAATGATTTTAAAAGTAAATTTTAAGTATAAAATAGAATTATACGTATAAATTTTTATGCAAAACTTATTTATACAAATTGATATGCTAATCTTATATAATTCAAATGTGATAACAATACGATTTTATTAATTTAATTTCATTACCTAAAAAATTATATAAAAATTAATATATAATCTTAAAACATAATTTTTATTTTTTAAAATAATAAAAAATTATATTTAAACATCAAATGATGTTTTAGTTTTCAAAATAATAATTAGATAGATATAATAAATAAAACTTTGTGGTATTTTTATAAGGAATTATTGTAGATGTTTTATTTTATATTAAATAACTATATCTTCTTATTAATGGATTTTCAAAATCCCAACGGCGCATAGAAACTAATCCCATGGCAATTCTAATATCAATAAAAAAAAATATATCAAAAACTAAAAACTGATGGAAAATTTCAAATAGAATCACCACCGTCCAATGAATCAATCAAATCCAAAACAATCCTTGTCATCATAGAATCTCTCACCGTCCGATCTTTTACTTGGCCCTACCCTTATATTAACCACACGCCATCCCTTCTTAGCTTTCAACTAACGCAAACGCAAAACGCTGCAACGAAATTTAGGGAGAGAGAGAAAGGAAGATAAACAACAGTTATGGCGGCAACTGTGTCATCTCCGTGGGGAAAGCCGGGCGCTTGGGCCCGAGAAGCCGAAGAACATGAAACCGAGCTCCGACAACAGGAAGAGCCCAACACCCATATCGCTGATTTTCCTTCCCTAGCCACAGCCGCAGCCGCCGCCACCAAAACCAAGAAAAAGAATAAAGGCCAGACCTTATCCGTAGCCCAGTTCAACTCGGCTAAACCTAACGAGCTGAGCCAGTCGAATGGCCTCACTCACGAAGATATCCTCATCCTCCCAACCGGTCCTCGTCAGCGCTTCGCTGAAGAGCTTGACCGTTCTCGCCTTGGGGGAGGCTTCAAAAATTACAGTTCCAACAACAGGTATGGAAATAATTCCTTCGGTTCGAACAGTGGTGATGATTCTTCGAATTCTAGATGGGGCGGCGGCTCTTCTCGGGTTTCTAATAGGGATTCGAGTAGAGAATCGCAGCCTTCACGCGCTGATGAGATCGATAATTGGACCGCCGCTAAGAAACCGGTGTCCACCGTTAGAGAGAGAAAAGGTGGGTTTTTGGATTCTGAGTCGAAAGCTGATGAAAGTGATAGCTGGGTTTCGAACAAAAACGAAACAACGCGTAGCAAATTCGGGTTTGGTGTTGGGTTTGACAGGAAGAGCAGTTTTGATTCGTTATTAAGAGATAGGGAGAGTGATAATTGGGGGAGAAAGAAAGATGAGAGTGGCGAAAGCGAGAGATCGAGACCGAGGCTGATTTTGCAGCCGCGTACGGTGCCCGCGAATGATGGGGCTGTGAACGTGGCGAAACCCAAGGGCTTGAACCCGTTTGGAAATGCGAGGCCAAGAGAGGTGGTGTTGGCGGAGAAAGGGAAAGATTTGAAGGAGATTGATGAGAAGCTTGAGGCAGTGAAAATTGGAGAGGAGAAGACTGAGACCTCGCCGTCTGGGAGGAGGGGATTCGGAAACCGACGAGGGGGATTTGCAGAGAGTAGTAGTTGGAGAAAGAGCGAGTCTGACTCGTTTGACGAAATCCAGCCAAGGTTAGCTCCCTGATTGATTCTTCTTCTTTTTGATCGATGATTTGTATGAAAAATAGTATGTTTTATTTGATTTTTTTCTTATGCAAGGGTTACAATTGCTGAGAATGTGATATTACTATACTTTTATAGTTGTGAATTCATGTCATGCCGCAGGTCATTTTCATGATACTTGTAGTCTTGTGGGACGTTTTTGATAAAACTTGTTTTTTCTCATTTTCTCTTGCTGTGTTTATTTGAAATGCCATGCATTGTTTGGTATCGTCGGTTGCCTTTCAATAAAGACACGTCAATTTCCATGGTATGCAATTTTGGGAATCGTGAAGTCCCTATTTCTAAAAGTTCCCCAATACTAATTTTATGTGGATTGCTGTGTTTTTTTGTGGAAATTATGCATTTTGGTCTGTTGTATCTCCCAGTGGACACAACATGTATAACTTAGAACACTTATTTCCAATTTTATATTGTTTTGATTCATTAAATTTTGGTGACTGCTTTAGGTGTGTATATTCTTAATGTTCATTTTTTGTAATTTTTATGTCTATGGATAGGATTTGGGACCTTGAAACCATGAAAATTTCTGCTTGTGGTGTTTTCGTTCTTTTGTTTTCGATTGCTTTGTTGTAGAATCAGGTGAGAAAAAAGGAAGTAGAGAAAATTATAGAAGAAAGGGTCATAATCCTTACTCCAATAACTAGTAATCATTCGAAGTTAACTCAAATACCAAGAGAGGAAAAAATTAGAAATCCTACTCCTACATGGACTGGGGACTAAAGTAAGTAACCCAAAAATGATTATTTCAAATAAATAATAAAAAAAATAATACTAAAATGAGGAGAAATAAAATTAACATCCAAACTAGCCTAGCTCACCTACATCATCTCTGTATATAAGATTCTAGGCAGCAAACTTCAACAAAGAACGTTAATATATCTGTTTAATTAAAACCCAATCAACTTGGTTGGTTTCATCTGGTCTGTTCCAATAAAATTACATATATTTTTAAAATTTTAATGACATGGCTATCAACTTTCATCAGCCGTAGAAACAAAGTGGTTGAGGGTGTTACCTACTATTATAAGAATTATGATTATCTGACAGCTGATGTTTTCATTTGCAAGACTGTAAGCATCTAATTTGTGAGTTACATTTAATAAAAACCTCATAACTCCTCCCTTCATAAATTGTGAAATGCTTCCTGAACATTAGAAGTATCCCAACAACTTTTAGTTGACCTAATTTCTCAATAACTAATATATAACAAGTTCATATCCATGATCTTAGAAAATGGTCATTTGGCTTCTGTAGGCTTCTAATATGTATGAGAAACAGAGATGGGCAGTAATTCATACTGTTTAAAAATTAGGACTGCTTTTTTGTTTTCATGGTTTGTTGAGATGCATGCTTGCATTGCCAATATGTGGTCAACAATACCCTCTTCTGGCAGATTTTTTAATGTGGTTCTATGGACTTCAGATGGATGTATTATTACCAATTTTTGTTCACACAAAATGTGTGTGTGGTATTTGTCATGCGTATGTTGTTATTTGTCAACCTGTAAACTCTTCGAATCTAATGTGTTTTCTTGTGGATCCAGTACTGTAAATGGACATGCTGACGAGAAATCTGAGAATGGAGTTTTGGAAGAGAACTGAATATTGTGTCTGAGAAATGTAAGAGGAAAAATATTGATTTTGATGGAAAGTCTAATGTGTCGGATCAATGAAACTCTCGTTTTATTTGTATTTTTTTTTTTTTTTTTTAATTACTGTTACTACAGTGGGATGTGGTAATTAGACAGTTTTGGTAGGTTGTAGAGCGGCGGTAACCCTAGTTCGGCTAATTTGTGTCTTGTTTTGTAGTGGGGTGTTGCACTTTAGTATTATTTATGTTGTTATGGTACTGTTTTTGATCTTCGAATTCTGTTTCCCTTCATTGTTGAGTGAGTGCAATATTCTTGTTTATTCCACATAGCGTTGCTCTTGATTGTTTTGAAAACGCTAATCAAATAAACTGATGGAGATATTATTTCTGTTGCTCCCATTTTATGCTGATTGCTTCACTGTATACGTTTTGGTTGGTGCAATTGTTGTTGGTTATTTTGTTGACATGATAGTTTGAATTTGTATATTTTGTACTGTTTATTCTATTGAGTGTTGCCTGCATCTACGGCTCTGGGGGTATGACAAGTGATAAGAGATCGTTGTTGGTTACTGTTTATTCACTTAACTTTGAGAGCGTAATAGAGATTGAAAGATACTTTTAACTTTGAAACTTAAACAGTTAAATTGTTTGGTAAGCACCGATTTTTTAGTGGGGATCACTCGTAGCTCAATCCTAAATATTCCATGATCTGTTTTGGATTGGTTTACGGCTGTAGTTTGAGATATTATGTGATTCGGTATGTTCAATCTTTTTCGCCCGTGATTTTGAACCACGAATATATAAATTAGAAAAATACACCAACTTCAACAACATTATCAGTTCCATTTGATCAGATTGATGAATTATAAAAAAAGATGAAAAAAGAGAGTAGGATCGTCAGGGAAAGGAAAGGAAAGGAAAGGAAAGGAAAGGAAAGGATTTGTTTGGAGTAGGTGATGAAAGGACTCTGACAAATACCAGGTGTTCGACAAAATGACGCAATGGTTATCTGATGTAACTGCTTTCTGCCATTATGCGTTCTCCACATTCTCAGCAATGCTCTGGGCAACGATAGCGACCAACTACACCTGTGACCAGCAAAACCTTCAAAATCGAACAGAGAAAAAGGTGCAGCGTCTCAGAGACTTGGCTTCCAACTATTTCTGCTTCTATTCGATTAAGTAATACTAAGACGTACGGTAGGTAATAGTCATCGAACTCATTTTAATTCTTCATGTACATGATGATTAGAACATGCAAATCACTGTAGATTGTGGCACAACTGTACCAAAGAATGAAATAAAAGAATACTTTTCTTTCAAAATTATTTTGGTATTAGGCTACAATCATTTTTGAGTCACAGAGAATTTAAATGTTAAATATTAATGTAAAAAGTATTCAAATTTTATTTAAAATTAATGATACTTAGTACTTTTTAATTTTACTAAGCACCGAAAAAGTACAAACGAAAACTCTAGTAGAGTCTTCAAATTTAATTAGTAGGAGCATTAAACTCTAGTAGAGTCTTCAAATTTAATTAGTAGGACCATTAGAAGAAGTGCTTGACTATTCGTTAGCACTTTTTGAGGTTAGTACTTAACCAATAGTGCTTCTAGGTATAACGTCAACTTTAATTCTGTACATTGTATCTTTTGCTTTAACTGCCTAATGGGGAGACATATAACAGATCTTGTATGGTTTGGGGAAGAAATTAAATGGCTTTCACATTGGTAGTTTGCAAAAGATAATTTCAGGGCATTTCACTTCACAGAAAAGAAGTACAGAAAACTTGCATTCCAACTAACCGATTGCCACCAATGCACAAACGGGGATCCTTCATTAATGGCAGTCATAATGGCATTTGTGGTTCATAAACAACCACGAAATAGTACCGCATTTAAGTTTACCATGATTTTTCTGGAGTAGAATGCCGGGAATTCTTCTCTTCTTCAATCTTGATAATTGATTTCAATAAACAAAACTTTTAGACTTGAATCAACTACTTCTGTATTGCTACAGAGATAAACAGTATTAATGGCAGAATTATTTCCAGTGCTTTTTTTCATAAACTGATTTTCAACGCTCATAAATAGAGACAGTTGAGAATTGAAAAAGCATGATCACTACACTCCTTATTAACTCTTCTGACAAGTTCAAGTTTGATCACACATACACAGACAAAAAAGTTGTCTTCGTTTCTTGCTTTCCATGCTCGGTGGCTGTCTGATCTACAAGTTTCTTGAGGTTCATGGATCGGGCACTCGGGCTTCTCTTCACTGCTTTTCTGACTTTTGCAGCTGCCATTCATGGGGCTCAAGCATATGCCATTGTCACTGGCACTGTCTTCTGTGACCAATGCAAAGATGGCCAAAGATCCCTCTTCGATTATCCTGTCTATGGTGAGATCTGTTCAAATACCAGCAGTGTAGTTTCAGATTGAAAATGCACTATATATACACAACAATCCTGCTTTTCTTCTCTATTGTTTTTCAATTTTTTTTCTCCATATCTTCTCATAATGTCAAATAATTTGTAACGTGACCAACCCGGCAACATTGGTATGAGTAGGATTAGATCCCAAATCCTCTTACATTAAGTAACCTTTATCAGCTGAATTAGCTAGTATTTACCCCGATTGACATTTGTATAGTTTATTGTATATTTCCTCCATAACCCTCTATATTAATTACCAAAAAGAGTGAATTATAGCACAGTTTGGAGGGCATTTACTCGGCTTTTTACTTGAAATTAGATGCAATTTAGAATAAGTAAATCAATAAAATGGTCCACTGTTTTATCTTGGTAATTATGACATGAAGAACAAGTTGATTTGGTTGTTTATAATTTGCCTTGGAACAATTTTAATGCTTATTTGGAGCCCTAACAACAGAGCAGATAACAATGGATGTGTTTCCACTGTGGAAGCGCATCTGGAGAAGAAAAATAGGAATGTTTTCGATAGTTATATCCTAATTTTAAGGAAACAAAAAAGAGTAACTGTGCTTGGTAAATATTAATTTTTACACAAAATTATCCCCCCATAGAAATTAAAAAATTTTGTAATATTGGCACATTGCTTTTATGCAGGAATTAAAGTAAGGGTCAGCTGTGCTGATAGCAATGGGCAAACCACAATGTCCAGGGAAGAGACTACAAATATGTTAGGAAGCTATGTAATGAGATTTGACGGCACCCCGAACTTGAGTAATTGTTATGCTCAGGTTTCAGGAAGTGAACAAGGGTCTTCAAGATGTGGTGTAGGTGCTGGTCCTGCCCAAAATCTTAGGCTAGTGTTTAGTATTTTTGATATAGAAATGTATGCTGTGGATTCCTTGCTCACTCAGCCTGATAATCCCATGTCATTTTGCCCCAAGTCGGCTAACCCTGTGTCTCCGCCAGTCACACCTTCACCACCTGCAGCACCCATCACACCCCCGCCTACATCTCCACATTTCATGCTTCCACCAATGCCTCGATTTCCACCATTTCCTCCTCTACCTCCAATGCCCCCAGTGCCGTTCTTGGAGGCAACCGCTTGTCCACATCAGTAAGTACTAATTCTTTTCCGTTTGTCATTAGCATAATTCCTGATCAAAATAAGCTTAAGAACTTTAGCCTTATAGAAGTGGGAATAACTTCACATGTATCGATACATGTGCAATGCAAGCTTACATGTGAGGCTAACCTAGGAAGCATCCATATTGTGTAATATAAAGTTATTCATATTCTGGATAACAGTAAGGGTCATGTGTTAGACATCTTGAAACTCAGCCAAAAGCAATACAATTGGACCACAGAATTTGTGGCATCATTAAATCAACTAGAGTTTCCCGCGAGTAACTTCAGTTTTTCACATCAATGTCTTCTAGAATCCGTGAATGCTTTCACTCGACATATTGATAGTAAGGAATCTCAAACCAAAAACATTTTGCTAATCATAATCGCACTTATGTATACCTATACTACTATGGTATTGCAATCATACCTGATACCCAGCTTGAAGAAGGTATGATTAGTGCTTGTTCTGCTGGTTTTGTGGTCTTCCAGGTACTGGACAATGCCAGAGTACAAATGCTACTGGAGGGTACTGAATCAAGATGCCAAAGTAGCAGTTGTTTTTGGACCAATTGCTGGAAGGCGGTATGGGACCGATATGACATTGTGGCAAGGACTGCAGGGGAGAGGAAATATCTACGGAACTCTCCTAAGGGAAGGAACTACAGCTCTTCTCAACTCCTACAATACTCTTTTATTCCCTTACAATACGGTAAGCGTTATCACCCATATGAATTATGCATTGATGGGCTCTCCTAGGAGTGTACTTCTTACTGCTCTGAGGTTCATGAGGGCGAATTCCGGCTCCGGCAATGTCACCTGCAAATTTACTCCTTGCAAGTGATTTATGCATTTATTGATCGATTATGCTACTCAAATTTGTCAGCTTTGGTTATATTATTGATGCTTACACAGTCATATTCAATTATTTCCATGTTCCTGTTCTTAATGTGCTTGATGCACTACTAGAAATGCGTGTATTAAATATTGAACAATTTTCAATATCGTAATTAATGGTTTGAGTTTTAGTACTATCCGAAGTTTTTAAAATTAACATGTGAGTAATTAGAATAATAGACGTAGAAAATATAAAATGCGTGTCACGACTCAATTAGACACAAGTTCTCTTTAATGTTACGATGTGGTGACTTTGGAATTATAATTACAATAAAATTACAAATGTTTAAATGTAAAATACTTATATAAAAATACATGAATTTTATTATAAGTTAATTTTATTGACATATGTTTAATTTTACTTTTAAACCATAGCAAAATGATATCATTTCATAAAAATAATCCTACATAATCTTTTTCTCCTTTAATTCTGCCCCCCTTTTTTTTCCTTTCCTCTCTTTTCCTTTTTAACCTTTCTTGTGGAAATCTTATATTTTTATGTTTATACCATGCTATTCCCAAACTAATAGAATACAACTTTATCGCCTATGCATTTGTAGAAAATCAACCTACCATAACAATAGCTAAATAAAAGAGAATAATTATTGTACGGTTCATTAGTTTTGCTCAAATTCTGTTGTTAGATTAGGTGAATTTTACCCATCAAAAGAAATCTATCCCTATATCATACACCGTGAGAAAATAAGGCTATCAAACCTGGAACTTAATTGACATTAGTCTTATCCCACAATTAATATGATATATATTAGAAAGAAAATACAATAATTATCATTTTCATGTTTATTGTGATATTTAATACATTTATATTTTATATTATTTATTTTTTTTGCATTATTTTATAATTTACTCTTTAGTAATAATTTATTAAACAATATTAGAAATTTGTATATAAATTGATGTAGTATGATAATATTAGTTATAAAAATACAAAATTATTTTAATTAATAATGTTGGGGATAAAAGTTGAGCACATGACTTACTATGTATATCTTCCTAATCCTAATGTCAAGAAGTTGACACCATGAACAAAAGTTCAATAGTGACATTTATTGGGGTTCCTTAATACTTTTTATCAAGACAAAATAGCCAAATTACCGACTCCAAGCTCAGGAAACGAAATGTAGAATAAGGATTAAAGCTATCTAAGAACTAAACAATAGAAGGTAAATTTTATATTCGATCTTAAAGTTAGGATATAAATCGTAAGAATAATACGTAGACCATATAGATCAGTTTACTGAGAAAAGTGAAAATAATTATAGGATCGTGAATTATACATGAAAAATCAAGGGACACGTGTTTCACATGTAGTAACTTCTGACATTAGATGGTAATCGTCTTGAATTTTATGCTAACTAAGTGTTGAGCCTGATATCACTTGTAAAATTCAACATTAATCATTAATCCACCATACTATAACCATACATGATGGGCGATCTAGGAAAGACAAATGTCAACATTCCGTTGGGAGGTCAGTCGAGGGAGGCAAATGACACCTTCTTAATAACCAGTGTAGATCTCACGGCTATATGAAATTTTAGAAACAATCATTAATCCACTACCCTAAAACTAAATATGATAGACAATTAGAAAAGGATAGGTAATACCATCCTACTAGCTTCTAAAGCCTAAAAAAGGTCATCATGACTAGGTAAAGGGGATTCAATTTTGGACATCCTAGGCCTACACTCTATAATCTACTTTCTCTTTTTCTCTCTTTGAAAATATCCCTATATCAGACTTTAACATCAGAGAGTTTTAGCCAAAATATTGACTCCTTTAACCATACTTTCTTGTTACAAATCTCATCTTAATGAACAAACTATAGTGAAAACCTATGTGATGTTAGTGGTTTAGAAAATTTTAGGCATCAAAAGATGGTGTCATCTATAGGAACCGTATAAAAATATCATGAAAAGCTATTCTATTAGTTCATTGTTAAGATTCACCTAAGAAACCTTGCTATGTGTGAACTTGCTCTGATTAATGTTGTTGCACTAGTTATTGTGTAAAATCCATCGACCATCTTACCCAAACATTTTTAAACTTAAACCCCCTTTCTTTAAATAAATTAAACCAAGAATATGCCTAACACAACAAAAAACCATTTTAACTAGAGACCTCTTGTTGGAAGGGAGGAAAACTCAATCAACATTGTGAATCAACTTTAAAAGACTGAGTCTTCCAATGCAAATGATGCACATATGGCTGCACTACCTTTGGGCCTTGTTAAGTCTTGAATAGGTGAGAGAGAATCCTTTTAATTAATTGATGACCCAAAAGAAAATAAGAGTAAATAGTGTAAAGAGGAATCACATAAGTAGATTTTAGTAAAAAAGAATGAGATGCTAAAAAATAAAGTGGCAAAATTGGAAAAGTTGATATGTGAGAACTCTTTCAAAAATTTGTGAGGCTTTTAAACCCTAGTCTTCTTATAACTATATAGCCCAGTCATTGACCAGAGG
>JAWDEX010000013.1:3120204-3135438 GCA_035221805.1 Trichilia hirta | reverse complement strand
ATAAATTCAATTGAGGGTTTGTGAATATCAAGGTTAGTTCATTCTTTTGTTAAATGTTTTTATTTATTTTGATTCTCAACTAGTGCATAATTGCTGTGTGATTTTGAAAACCATAGCAAGACTTCAATGATTAGGATATGATTGATCGCCTTATTTCCTCTCAAATAATCACACATGTATTTTGAATTATAGAACTTGTATTGTTAATTCTAGGTTAAAATAGTTACTAAAACATTCTTGTGCCCTTTAAAACTCTCAACTAATGTATTATCAGAGGTAAAGCTGAGGTTTTTATAAAGCGTAATTTAATACTAAAGTGTTATTGTTTTTAAATCATAATTATTTTAAAATAAAGATTTTAAATAATAAAAGGTACTGAATATTTATTTTAATTTATTTTTAAAAGTATCGGAAAAGTACCATTTAAAAAATATTGAATATTTTTCAAGTTCTGATTATATTTTAACTAAAAAATATAACCCAAAAAATTAAAAATTTGGACTGTATGTTACAGTAATAGCATTGTAGCGTTATCCTCAAGCTGAATGTCGCATGATAATTGTTGCCCTCGTTGTCTGTGTTGGACTTCGGATCCGACACGCATCGTGGCATTGAGTATTGACCATACAATTGTGATTTGCGAACGGTACGCCAGCACAACCACGTGCGACAAAAGTTACAGCATCCAAACTCTTTTATTAAGTCTTATGGATTAATCTTTGGAGTTTCGTAATTATATATTATAACATCAACACATTAATAAAATTATTTTTATTATTTTTTAATATAATTTAAAATATGCATTTCATTATCAACTTTTTCTATTTTATTTTATTATAAATAAATAGTACAAGTGAATATAACAACTAGGAATATAAACTCTTATAAAAATTAACATAATAATATTATATTTGTTTTATTTTTGTAAAATTTCACTTACTCTAATCAAAATATAAGATATATAAAAATTATACTATACTTTTATATTAGTTTACATATAAAAAATTTAAACATAAAATTTATATTCATAGCATTATTCTTATATATATCTCATAACTCAATAAAGTTAAAAATACGAATTTTTTAATATATTTTTTAAAAATTATATAATTTATTCTTTTATTATCACAAATTTTTATTTACTCTTATAAATATATGGCATATGAATTTTCATTAGTTTAAAAAAAAAAAAAAATGTCTCTTCATATCTCTTTATATTACTTAACATACAAGTTTGCCGTATTAAAATTATACTCCACTATTTTAGTTATAATATGTAGTGTAAGGTGACGATGATAATAATATATTAATTTTTACATTAGTTGAGATATTAATTTGAATTAATAAATTAATGTCAACTTCTATATTAATTGATATGGTAATTTTTAAATAAAAAATATAATATTAATTATTTTAAAAAGATATGTCATAACTTGTATGAAAAAATATCTTTATATTTAGTTAAATATAATATATTTATATATTTTATAAATAAATGATACAAAAGATATTTAAAAATAAATTTAATTAAAAGATTAGAAAATTAATTTTAGGGTATAAAGTAGTGTTATGTATAACATTTTACACAAAACTTAATTATATAATGTGATAAAAGAATTTTATATTATTATTATTGTTATTTTATATTTTTGAAGAATAAAATATATAACTATATAATAAGAATATAATTTTATTAATATAATTAAATCACATAGAATTTATATAAAAATTTGTATATCAATATTATAATTAAACATAAATTTAATAAACAATTTTAATTTTTAAAAATAATAGAATTTATTTGAAAATTTCAAATTATATTTTATTTTTTTAAATGATATATAATTAATCAAACTTTAAGTTTTTTTATAAGAAATAATTTTAAATATTTATTTTTTATTAAACAACTATATCTTCTTGATAATAGATTTTCATACTTTTGTAATCTTATTAGAAATATAAATTTTTATATAAATTAGCAATTAATAATAACATATATCCCGCAAATTTGCATAAATTATACAAAATACTTTATATTCCTTATGTCACCCGGTCCTACTTCCTAACCGCCCACGGAAATAAATCCCGTCTCAATTCGAAGATAAATAAAAAGATTATTAAATCCTAAAATCTTAAAAAAATAAAATAAAATCACCACCGTCCAATCAATCAATCGATTAAATTCAAAACATTCCTTTGTCATCACAGAATCTCTTCCAGCTATCTTCAACCGTCCGATCGTTTACCCATCCCTACCCCTATATTAGCCACACGCCATCCCTTCTTCGCTTTCCACTAACGCAAAACCAAAGCACTTCAACGAAATTCAGAGAGAGAGAAGTCGAAAAGGAAGAAAAACAACAGTTATGGCAGCAACAGTGTCATCTGCGTGGGGAAAGCCCGGCGCGTGGGCTCTAGACGCAGAGGAACATGAAGACGAGCTCCGACAACAGGAAGAACCCAATACCCAAATCGCTGATTTTCCTTCCCTAGCAGCTGCCGCCGCCACAAAAACCAAAAAAAAGAATAAAGGCCAGACCTTATCCTTAGCCGAATTCAACTCGGCTAAACCTGGCCAGCTGAGCCGGTCGAAAGGCTTCACTCAAGAAGATCTCGTCCTCCCAACCGGTCCTCGTCAGCGCACCGCTGAAGAGCTCGACCGTTCTGGCCTTGGGGGAGGCTTCAAAAGTTACGGCTCCAACAACAGGTGGGGAAATAATTCCTCCGGTTCGATCAACGGTGACGATTCGTCGAATTCTAGATGGGGTGGTTCTTCTAGGGTTTCGAATAGGGATGCGAGTAGGGAATTACAGCCTTCACGCGCTGATGAGAGTGATAATTGGGCTACCGCTAAGAAACCGGTGTCTGCAGTTAGAGAGAGAAGCGGTGGTTTTTTTGATTCGCAGTCGAGAGCTGATGAAAGTGATAGCTGGGTTTCGAACAAAAACGAAACAACGCGAAGCAAATTCGGTTTTGGTGGTGGGTTTGAAAGGAAGAGTAGTTTTGATTCGTTATCAAGAGATAGGCAAAGAGATAATTGGGGGAGAAAGAAAGAGGAGATTGGTGAGAGCGAGAGGTCAAGGCCGAGGCTGTTTTTGCAGCCGCGTACGGTGCCAGTGAATGATGGGGCTGTGAACGTGGCGAAACCCAAGGGCGTGAACCCGTTTGGAGATGCGAGGCCTAGAGAGGAGGTATTGGCCGAGCAAGGGAAAGGGAAAGGGAAAGATTGGAAGGAAATCGATGAGAAGCTTCAGGCAGTGAGAATTAGCGAGGAGAAGACTGCAGCCTCACCATCTGGGAGGAGGGGATTCGGAAACAGCCGAGGGGGATTTGAAGATAGTCGGAGTTGGAGAAAGAGCGAGTCTGACCTTGTTAATGCAACCCAGCAAAGGTTAGCTCCCTGATTGATTATTATTCTTTTTTATTGCTGATTTATATGAAAAATAATACGTCTTATTTGATTCTTTTGTCTATGAAAGGGCTACAATTTCTGAGAATGTGATATTACTATGCTTTTATTCTAGTAAATTCATATGTTGCCTCGGGTCATTTTCGTGGTATTTGTGGTCTTGTGGAACGTTTTTGATGAAAACTTGTTATTCTCATTTTCTCTTTCTGTGTTTATTTGAAATGGCATGCATTGTTTTGTATCATCGGTTGCCTTTCAATAGAGACGCATTATTTTTATGGTGGGCAATGGTGGGGATGGTGAAGTACCTATTTCGTTGAGTTCCCAATATAATTTTCTGTGGATTGCTATGTTTTTGTGGAAATTATGCATTTTGGTTTGTTTTACCTTCAGTGGACACAACATGTAAACTTAGAATGCTTATTTCCAATTTTGTATTGTGTTTGTTCATTAAATTTTAGTGGCTGCTTTCGTTGCACATATTCTTAATGACCATTTTTGTAATTGTCATATCTATGGATAAGATTGAGGACCTTGAAGCAATGAAAATTTTTGCTTGTGGTGTTACACATCTTTTGTTGTCAATTGCCTTATTGTATTGCCACAGAATCATTAGAGAAAAAAGGAAGTAGAGAAAATTATAGAAGAAATGGTGATAATCCTTAATCCAATAGATAATAATCATTCTAAGTCTAACTTAAAATAGCAAAATAGGGGAAAAAAAAATTAGAAATCCTACTCCTACATGGACAGGAAACTGAAGTATGTAACCCAAAAGTGATTATTAACAAACAAGTGAAAAATCCTCCTAAAACAAGGAGAAATAAAATTAACATTAAAACTAGCCTAGCTTGCCTACGTCATATCTGGTACATAAGTTTCTAGGCAGCAAACATCAACAAAGAATGCTAATCTTTCTGTGCTATTAAATCCAATCATCTTGGTTGGTTTCAGTTGGTCATCAACAAAATTACATATATGTTTTAAGTTGTAATGGCACACCTATCAACTTGCATTAGCTGTATAAAAAAAGTGGTGGACTGTGTTTACCTATGATTATAGGAAATATGATTTCCAAACCATTGATGTTTTCAATTGCAAGACAATTAGCAAATATTTTTGTGAGTTAAAATTAATAATTTTACTGAAGACATCAGAACTCTTCCCTTCATTAACTGTGATGCATCCTGAACATTATATTTATCCCTGGAACTTTTAGTTCACCTAATTTCTCAACAACATATAGATAACAAGTTCATACCAATGATCGTAGAAAATGATCATTTGGTTTCTGTAATTCGTATAAGAAACAGAGGTGGGCAGTAATTCATTCTATTTAAAAGTTACTACTGGTTTTTTGTTTTTGTGGTTTGTTGAGGGGCATGCTTGCATTGCCAATATATGGTTAACGGTAACCTTTTCTGGCACATTTTCAATGTGGTTCCATGGACTTCAGGTAGATGTGTTACACCCAAAGTCCCGAATTTGAGATTGGTATATTATTACCATTTTTTGTTCGCACACAAAATGTATATGTGGTGTCTGTCAATAGTATCTTGCCTTTCATCAACCTGTAAGCTCTTTGAATCTAATGTGTTTTCTTTTGGATCCAGTGCTGTTAATGGACATGCTAACGAAAAATCTGAGAATGAACATGCTGATCAGAAATCTGAGAATGGAGGTTCGGAAGAGAACTGAATACAGTGATTGAGAAAAGTATGAGAGGGAAAATATTGTTTTTTATAGAAGTATAATGTGTTGGATCAATGAAACTGTCGTTTCATTTGTTTTGTTCTTAAGTTTTTTTTTTTAAAAGACTATTACTGCAATGGGATTTGGTAATTAGACAATTTTGGTAGGTTTTAGAGCAGCCACCCTAGTTTGGCCAATTTGTGTCTTGTTTTGTAGTGGGGTGTTGCGCTTTAGTATTATTTATGTTGTTACTGTTACTTTTTTGATATTTGAATTCTGTTCCTCTTTCATTGTTGAGTGAGTGCAATATTCTTGTTTGGTCCACATAGCATGGATCTTGATTGTTTTGAAATGCTAATCAAATAAACTGATGCGAGATATTGTATCTGGGTGATGATTTATCAATACATGTTGCTGTTTTATGCTATTGCTCTGCTGCATAAATTTTGGTTGGTGCAATTAATGTTGGTTGTTTTACTATTATGACAGTTTCAATTGTGTACATTTTTGTACTGTGTTTCTTCTATGACGTGTTGCCTGCAATCTACAACTCTTGTGGTTATAATTTTCTTCTTATATAATTTATATAATTTTCTTCTTAACAAAGATAGTCTTATTTTATTAAAAGATGTATTAATGGTAGTTATTAAATTAATCTAATGGTTACTTTTTTGTTGTGTTTTGTGATATCACTTTTATTATATTAGTTAATAAGACATTAATAATACAAAATATAATTACATAATTGCCATCAATTCAAGAATTAGCACATTCTTATTTTGATAAAATAAAGATGTATAAATAATTTTATTATATATTTATTATATAAAATATTATTTATTATATATTATTATAATATTTATATTTTTTGAAAAAAACACTTCTCACTTTTTAACAGGATAATTTAATTTATTAAATAATCAGTTATTTTTTTATTAACATAGTAATGTACCAACAATTAATTTTATAGAGAATCTCCAATTTATGGTAACTTATTTGTGGAATCAATAGTTGTTCCATTAAATTTGCTTCATTAACTAACGCTTTAACAGAGGAGTTTCAGCCCAATATTTTGTATTTAGAATTTTATCAGTATATAAATTATCAATAGCCCTTTTTAGCCCCTGATTTTGAGCCACGAATAAGTAAATTATAGTATCAGTTCTATTGGAGCAGATTGATAAATGAAAAAAGGAAAAATATACTTCTATCATCAAAGATAGAGGGCTGGATTGTGCGGTTCATGTCCAGGATTGTTAGTACATGCGAATCAATGTGGATTTTTGCGCAATTATACCTAAGAATGAAATGAAAGAATTCACTTGCGCAAGTAACTTTTGAGCCATTGAGAGTTTGAAATGTCAAATATTAATGTTAAAATGTGCAAGTTTCACTAAAAATTGAGGATAACCAACACTATAATTTAACTAAATGCAGTACAAATACCACGATCTCAAACGGAAAAACTCTATCAGAGTTCTCAAATCTTAAGTAGTACGAGCATTTAGTATAAGGGATTGAATATATATAAGCAATTTTTGAGGTCAGAACTTAACCAATGGTGTTTCTAGATATCCTGCTAACTTTAATTCTTTACATTGTATCTTTTGCTTTAACAGCCTACTGGGGAAGATAGATCACAGATCTATTATGGTTTGGGGGAAAAACTAAATAGCTTTCACGCTATTACTTTCCAAAAGATATATAGCATTTCGTTTCACAAAAAGGAAGTTAAAATACCTTGCATTACAACTACCCAATTGCCACCAATACACAAAAACGGATCCTTATTAATGGCACTTGTAGTTCTTAAACAACCAAGAAATGGTACTGCATTTAAGTTTACCACGATTTTGCTGGAATAGAATGCCGGGATATTCTTCTCCTCTTCAATCTTGATAATTGATCTCAGTAAACAAAATGTTTAGACTTGAACCAACTACTTCTGTAATGCTACAGAAAGAAAAAGTATTGATGGCAGCACTATTTCCCGCTCATTTTATTATGGAAACTGATTTTCAACACTCATAAATATAAACAGTTGAGAGTTGAAAAACAAAGGTCATTATACTCCTATTTATGCTGACAAATTCAAGTTCGATGACAAACACTCAAACACCTTGTTTCTTACTTTACATACTCGGTGGTCTGTCAAGCAAGTTTCTTGAGTTTCATGGATTGGTCACTCAGGCTTCTCTTCGCTGCTTTTCTGATTCTTGCAGCAGCCATTCATGGGGCTCAGGCATATGCCATGGTCACTGGTACTGTCTTCTGTGACCAATGCAAAGATGGCCAAAGATCCCTCTTCGATTATCCAATCTATGGTGAGATCGGTTATCAATTACCAGCAGTCTTGTTTTAGACTGAGAATGTACTATATATACATAGAAATCTTGCATATCTTCTCTATTGTTTTCTAATTCTTTTTTCCACATAATTTCTCATAATGCAAATAATTAGAAATGTGACCAACCGGGCAACATTGATATCAATGGGGTTAGATCCTGAATCCTCTTGCACTGCCTCGAGAGATCACCTTTACCAGATGAATAAGCCAGTATTTACCACAATTGACATATGAATAGTTTGTTGTATATTTCCTCCATAACCCTCCATAGTAATTACCAAAAAGAGTCAATTATAGCACAGTTTGGAGGGCTTTTACTTGCTTTTAGCTCTTAAAATTACGTTCAACCTAGAATAAGTACAAACTATGAAATGCCCCAATTTTTTATCTTGGTGATTATGACATGAAGAATAATTTCATTTGGTTGTTTACAGTTTGCCTTGGAACAATTTAAATGCTTGTTTGGAGACTTAACAACAGAGCAGATAACAAAGGATGTGTTTCCATTGTGGAAGCACATCCGGAGAAGAAGAATAGGAGTGTTTTTCAATAGTTGTATCCATTTTTAAGGAAAAAATAGTAACTGTGCTTGGTAAATATTAAATTTTACAAAGATTATCCCATAACATAAATTAAAAAATTTAGTAATGTTGGAACGTTGCTTTTCTGCAGGAATTAAAGTAAGGGTCAGCTGTGCTGATAATAATGGGCAAACCACGATATCAAGGGAAAAGACAACAAATTTGTTAGGAGCCTATATCATGAGATTTGATGGGACCCCAAACTTGAGTAATTGTTATGCTCAGGTTTCAGGAAGTGAACCACGGTCTTCAAGTTGCGGTGTAGGTGCTGGTCCTGCCCAAATTCTTAGGCTAATGTTTAGTATGTTTAATATGGAAATGTATGCTGTGGATTCTTTGTTCACTCAACCTGCTAAGCCCATGTCATTTTGCCCTATGTTGGGTAACCCCGTGTCTCCGCCAATCACACCTTCACCGCCTGCAGCAGCCATCACACCTCCAGCGCCCATCATACAACCGCCACCACCATCTCCACGTTTCAGGCTTCCACCAACTCCTCAATTTCCACCATTTCGACCATTGCCTCTGCTACCTCCAATGCCTTCAGTACCGTTCTTGGAGGTAACTGCATGTCCACATCAGTAAGTAACAATTCCTTTTTGTTTGTCATTGGCATAATTTCTGATAAAATTTCAACTAACTAACGTGGAATCCAAACTACCTTAACTCTCAAACTTTTGCCTTGTAAAAGTGGCAATAACTTCACATGTGTGGACGCGTGCAATGTAAGCTTATGTACGAGGCTAGCCTAGCATGCAGTAATTTAGAAAGTATCCGATTATTTAATACAAAGTTGTTCAGACTCCGGATAAAAGTAACGGCATGTGTTAGACATTTTGGGCCACAAAATTTGTGACATCAATAAATCAGCTAAGAGTTTCACACGAGGAATTTGAGTCACATTAATTAATATCTTCTAGAATACACGAAAGCTTTCACTTGACAGATTGATAGTAATGAATCTCAAACCAATAACATTCTGCCGATCAGAATCATGCATACGGTTTCGATACTACTGTGGTATTGCAATCATACCTGATACCCACCTGGAAGAATGTATGATTAGTGCTTGTTCTGCTTGTTTTGTTGACATCCAGGTATTGGAAAATGCCAGAGTACAACTGCTACTGGAGAGTACTGAATCAAGATGCCAAAGTAGCAGTTGTTTTCGGACCAATCGCCGGAAGGCGGTACGGGACCGATATGACATTGTGGCAAGGGCTGCAGGGGAGAGGAAATCTTTACAGAACTCTCCTGAGGGAAGGAACTACAGCTCTTCTCAACTCCTACAATGGTCTTCTATTCCCTTACAATACAGTAGGTGTCATCACACATATGAATTATGCATTGATGGGCTCTCCTCGGGGTGTACTTCTGACTGCTCTGCGGTTCATGAGGGCAAATTACGGAGCCGGCAATGTCACCTGCAACTTCACTCCTTGCAAGTGATTTATGCCTTTATATATCGTATGGATTTTACTTCTCAAATTTGTCAACCTTGCTTATATTATTCATGCTTACACAGTCATATTTAATTATTTCTATGTTTCTGTTCCTAGTGATTGATGCACTACTACAAATGCATGTATTAAATATTGAACAATTTTCAGTATCATAATTAATGATTTAGTTTTAGTAATATCTGAAATTTTAAAAATTAACTTGTGAGTAATTAGAATAATTGAGTTAGAAATTTTAAAATGTGTCATGATTCAATTAGATATATCGGTTTCCATTAGTGTTACCGTGTGATGACTTTTAAGTTATCTGAATGAAATCTTTAAATATAAAATATTAAGATTAAATTCTCTTAATTTAAAATTTTAAAATCTTTAAATATAAAATATTAAGATTAAATTCTCTTAATTTAAAATTTTAAATTAAGATATAAATTTTCATTTGAGTAATTCAATACTTGAAATTTAAAATTAAAATGTAACATTTAATATTGTTAACTCAATAATTCTATTTGTCTTTAGATTATATAAATTTAGTGGACAAAAATTTGTGTCATTATTTTGGGTAATAGATTTAAGTGGGTGCCTAACCCAAAATATTAACATAAAACATGTGAATTTTATTAACAAGTGTTTAGTTTTTCTTTCAAAATATAATGCAAGGATATAATTTCATAAAAATATTAATATATACATTTTTCTCCTTTCAATTTTGCCATTTTTGTTCTTTCCTTTCTTTTTTATTTTTTTATTATCAAATTTTATATTTGTATGTGTCATACCATTGTTTTGTTCTTTCTTTTATATGAATTTAATTTATTTCTTTTATCTTAGGATAATTATTATTTTAAAAAAATTGAATTGAATTTATCTTTTTAACTTAAATTTGATTTAAAGTATGATAATTATTTTTCTAAATTTAAATTTGATTTATCTTATAATATTATTTTTTTTAATTTAAATTTAATTTATCTTAAGATAATTATTATTTTATTTAAAAAATCTCTAACCCTTTGTATAAATATACACCGAATTTTAGAATTAGAGTGATACAAAATTAAAAAAACACTAGAATTGGAGTCACTTGTATTTGGGAGTTGTGTATTTGAGAGGCATGTAGATTTGAGTGATGGAAGAATTGGGACTTGAAGGATTGAGAGAAAGAAACATAACAGAAGGATATAGAGAGAGAGGAAAAATTCTTTCGCATTAGAGATTTTGAATCAGCAAAGAAAGGAAAAGAAATAGTGTTATCCTTTAGGTATTTTATCAACAAAATGTATTTTGATTGAATAAATGACGTAGATATTCGATTTTTTATATTTTTATGATTATTTGGAGTAAACTAGATTCTATGTGTACGATACATAATGAACACTCAAACAAAACCCATAAAACCCAAACCAATTTTACTTGTGAAGACTGTCCATTTCTCGCCACCGATTTTGGCCAACCACTGCACTAACCGTCACAGTGAGACCACCCAGCCCTTCCTCAGGTGTCAGTGAACCAATTCTCGTAGGTCAATCATCGAAGGAAGTCGTCGAAATCAGTAAAAACGAGGTAAAAACTCATGGCAAATCATCAGTTGTTTACCTCAATAAGAAGAAGTGCCGGCTGGCTCACTGGACGACAGAGAGGATGGCCTAATTTTTGGGTCGTTTGACTATTTACAATTTGGGCGAAATTCAAAGTGTCTTTTTTTTTTTTTTTTTTAGCCCAATCAAGGTTAGGTATTTATGTTTTGCGCCAAATTTTACATTATTGACAATTAAGTTGGCTACTAATATAAATTTTGTAAAATCCTTGCAACTAGTCCAAATTGAATTGATTAAAATTTAATTATATTTTCAATTTACTCAAAATATAAAGTTTTTTATTATTATTTATATATTTTAATTAAACATTAATTAAAGTTTAAGGTACAATATTTAGGATGCCTATCCTTATTTTTTTTCTTTTTGTTAATCAATTAAAAAAATAGTAATTAAACACACATTAAAATTAATTGAGATAGAGGTAAGATATATAGGTTGTCTATTATTTCTTTTAATTAATTAAAATTTATTTAATACAATCAAATCTTAATTAAATTTAAGTAGGACATTTAGAATATTTACTTTCATTCTTAGTTATTCTTTTAAAATTTAATTAATCAGAATGAGGTAGACCATTTAAGATGTTTGCTCATTTCTTTTGGCTAATTAACTTTAATTAAAAATTTTCATTAAATAATTAATTGAGCTTTTCCTAACCATTGCAGCAAAAACAGGCAGGGTTATCTTAAAAACTGTTCCTTAATCATTACTTATAAATAGAGGGCCAAGGTTTCAGTGAAATAAATTCCAATCGCCATTCTATTATTAGCAAGAGAATCTACAAAACCATTGGAACACGTGCTCGAATTTCAACAAAATCATCAAGAATTTAATTTTTAATTATCATTCCTTGATCTCTTACATTTGTAATCAATGGGTTGTTTGATTGTAAAGATGATAGACCTAGTAGATATGCTAGACTAAACTATTTTTTCAGATTATTGATCTAACTGCCATTTTTTATTGATTATTTTCCATTTATTTATCTGTGTTATTTTGAATTTTTATTAGCCACGAACTAGTTGATAATGAGCATAGGATTTACAATTGAAAAGGTAATCCTAAATTAAAACTAAATAAAATGACTTAAGTTGTTTATCGATTAAAAGATTGTAAAAGCTTAAGAGGACCTAAAGAGAATTTACTATAATGCATTCTCAATCACTAATATTGGACAGAAATATTAATGTTAGTAATTAAGGATAGAGTTGGTTTGACACGTGAAAGAGGTAATCACATATAATATATTCTTATCTTATAAATAGTAATTGAATAGGTGAAAAATGGGATTGAGTTTATAGGTGAGTCAGTAATCCAGAACCTATTACTATACATCTTACACAACTTGAATGGTTAAGTTGAATTTAATTCAATTGATGTTAGAATAGAGTAGTATATTTTATTTTATCTTTTAAATAAAACTAGTATTAAATTAATTATATAGTACACGGTAAATACAGCCTTCTCTGCAGGACCAATAATCTAGACTTTATTGTCTTCTTATATTATAAAATTTGGCACCATGCACTTATGATATATAAATTTGCATGCATATTAGTGTAATCTTGTTGATACTATTACTTATTTGGTACTAGTCTTAGTCTAGATTTGCTTTATCAAATTTTTTGTAATTTTTTTTTTCAAACAGTTATTTTTAGATTGTACACAAAAGACAATGAGCTTGAAAATAGCTGACTTTGATATAGAGATAGAGTGCATATTAAAAGAGATTATAGCAATTACAAGAGTTGGAATTGGTCAGATGAAGGACAAGAATAACCATCAGTGAGCCAAAAGAGACTTCTTCAGGTTGGTAGATAATGAAAATTATTTGGACATTGCAAGGTAACTAATCAACGTAAATAACTTTAAGCCAAAGCTGGCACTTATAAACATTGTGCAATAAAATCAGTTTGAAGGCTCACTTCTTGAGGATCCAAACATCCATTTGACTATATTTTTAGAACTTTGTAACAAGATTAAAATAAATAGGGCATTGGTAGATGATATAAGACTTTGGATGTTCCCTTTCTTCTTGAGAGATAAGGCGAGAGGATGGTTACAGACGTTACAACTAGGCAGCATAACCACTTGGGCTCAAATGAAAAATATTAAATATAAATATTATTATTAAGGGCTAAAAATAATTGTACTATAGTGATATACTTAATTATATAAATTTGATTTTATATTTCAAAAAAAAATTAAATACAAGTATTAATGATAAGAATCAGAGATGAGCTATGCCTTGGTGATAACTTTAACTATATAAAATAATTTTTATATTTTAAAAAAATTAGTAATAATAAGAATTTATAATCTAAGAAGACTCGTAGAGGTATTTATAGCACCTAATGTCATAAGGCTAATTAGTTTAAGAGTTATTAGTTGATGAATTAGGTTAAAGATGTAATTTTTAAATAAAATTTTACCCAAAAAATATTAACTCTAGTAAAATAATAAGAGTAATTTTAACTGATTAAGCCTAATAAGTAATGTGCCACTCTAAGCACGAAAGATAGTTTATAAACTTTTTATTTTAAGGATTTGTAGTTTGTGTTTAAAAATTTACTTAAGAATTTACTTATTTAAAAATATTAAAAAGAAGTAGAATAATAAATATTTTATTTGTGAATTTTTATTTTAAATTATTACTAAATTTTAGTATTTTTAATAATAAACTGGTTACGGGTAGTCAGAAGTACTAATTATTTGTATTTAATAAAGTTAAATTTATTATATTTTTAATACAATAAAATACTATAATTTAAGTGTATTTTTAACTTTAACTTTAAAATTAAATTTGTTACTAATTACTGTTTAATTTCTTTCTCAGCATTGGATTTTTAAGAAGGATATAACTTTTTAAATATAAGGACAATTTAAGTGATTCTTAATTTTGTGAAAAGAAGATTCAAATATCTACAATTTTTCAATTTACATAATTTTAAATTGGGAGGTTAATAGGTGAAAATTGGGCTAGAAGTGAATCCATTTACAATAATTGTATAGCCCAACTCATTCTTAGTAATTGTATTGTATCTTTTAAAATACTTAGAGTTTAAATATATACTTTATAAATATGTAAAGATAAGACAATGTTCTAGAAATTTTATATTCAAGTTACAAGAAAATTTTAACTAATTCAGCGTCAAAAAAATTTAGTCAATAATTAGGTGCATAATTGGAGCAAATTTTCAAGGATTTGATGTATAATTCATCAAATTCATCAACCATTTTGTTGACAATTTGGCTACCAATTTATTTATAAATACAAGCTATTTTTTTGATCAAAGAATAAGTTTAGAGAAGTTGGAGAAGTTTAAAGGATGTTTTTCAGAGAGAGAAGAGAAGGAAAAAGAGAGAAAATTTTTATTATTTTATTTTTAAAATCTTTTTCATTTTGTAATGTTCCTTTCTAATCTCTTACTTTATAGTTAGAGATTACCACTTATTAGATATATATTTTATTTTTTTGAATATTATTTTATATTAATATTATACTCTTTTAACCATCATTCAGTAATTATCAATTTATAGAAGATTAAGCCTCTTATTTTTTTCTTTTGCTTTATATTCACTGCAATTTTTTTTCATATAATATATTTCCTTGTGTTATTTTTTCTTTTATAATTTACTTGTGATTTATTTTTTTAAAATTTAATTTTGTTTATTCTTATAAGATTAAGTCTTTTACTATTTATATTATTTGATATTTTATTCATTTATTTACTATATTTATAATTTAGTTTTATAAAAAGAAGTGCTTATCATTTTTTGGTTTATATTTTTCAAATAAAAAAATTAATTAAAAGACAAAATATTTTTAATATTCTCTCTTCTCTAAGTTAAACTTTTTAATTAATAAAAAAAATTAAGACTGCAAAATATTTTTAATATTCTCTCTTTTCGCTTAATATTTTTTAAAAAATTGAGATAGTAGAATATTTTTAATATTCTTATTTCTCTTAGTAATATAGTAAAAAATAAGAATAAAGTAAAATTATAAAAATTAAAATTCAAGATTATAATATTTATAGTAATTCAAGAAAGTTGTGAGGTGTTTAAGACCTATTTCATGCTTAATCAATTCCCTAAATTTAAAATTTAATTTTTTAAGTGATCTATCCTATTATTATTTGGATAGGTA
>JAWDEX010000013.1:3099904-3113490 GCA_035221805.1 Trichilia hirta | reverse complement strand
AAAAATTAACTAAGACGGTGGAATATTTTTAATATTCTCCCTTCTTTTAGTTAAACATTTTTTAACTAACAAAAAAATTAAGACGGCGGAATATTTTTAATATTCTCCCTTCTCTTAGCTCAATATTTTTGAAAAACTAAAATGGCAGAATATTTTTAATATTCTTCATTCTCTTAGTAAAAATTGTTAATAAGGGTAAAATTGAAAAATTAAAATTCAAGGTCAATATTTTTGGTAACCGATTTTTACGGAAGTTGTAGGATGCCTAACACCTTTCCTACACTTAATCAACCTCCCTAACTTGGAATCTAAATTTTTTAGGTGATCTATCCCACCATTATTTGGATAGATGGCAACTCAATTTTTAAATTTTTCTTTACGTCAAATTTTGGACGACATCAACAATATGCAGCAAAAAAGTAGCAATGTATCAATACCCATAATTAAATTATCGATATATTTGGTCAAAGACTATTTAGTGAAGCCAAAGATCGATACCAAGGATAAGGATAGCAGTACTATAAAGAACATATCGATACACATCAACAAAGTCAAAAGAGTTTGCAATTAGAAGTTAAAGTTAAGGTTTATTAAAAGTCAAAATCATAGTAAATCAAGATAAAGGAATAATCAAAGCAAAAGTATCGATACCATGGTTAAAGTACCGATATAATTCATCAAGCTTAAGAAAGATAGGAATAGTATACAAGTAAGAGATACCGATACAAGGCTAAAGATCATATCAATATAATAAAGTCTAAATAAGGCTAAGGTATCGATACCCTACATAAATATATCGATACATTCTGAAGTCAAAAATTAAAAAGTACGTATTGTAACTTTGTATCGATAAAAAAGAAATGGCATGTTGATATCAAACTTTTGGATGAAATGCATGTATTGATACACTGGTAATATGTATCGATACATCTCAAAGAAGAAAATTTTGCAAAATCAAACAGTAGCAATAGCATGTAAAAATATTGATATATCACCAAATTGGTATCGATACATTTTAGAAAACTATCTCCAGTGGTAATATCTACAAGTATTAAAGATAGCATTAATTGGAGTAGCAAGAAGTTGTTGAGAACATAGAGGAGATCATTTAAAAGCCTTAATTCTTTTACAGAAGAAAAGAGAGACAATATTAAAAGACAAGAAGAAAATTGTGAATTTGATCATTCTCTAAAAATTCAAGTACGCACAACATCTCAAGAACATTCTCTCTAGAGTATACTCTATTCTATTCTATCAAAGTTCATTATTTTAGAGAGAGAATGCAAAAAAATTAGAGAGCATATTGAATACCCTGTCTTTTAGAGACAACACTTTACTTATATAGAGATTGTAAGGTTTCCCTTCACTAAAAAGAAGGAGATTGTAAGATTTTCTTTAATTAAAAGAAAGAGGATTATAAGGTTTCCTTTCACCATTAAAAAGAAGATATAAAATTTGAGTTACCCTTAACTCATAAAAATAAGAGTGAAATGAACCTCAGTATAGATTCATCGAGAGAGTGGACGTAGGCACATTGTTGAACTACTATAAATTTTTGTGTGTTTTCTCCTTCTGTCTTTCTAATCTCCCTTCAGTTATCACCTCAATCATTTAATAAAGTGAACTTCATCAGAATTTTTTTTAATCTTAAACAACACTCAATTCATCCCCTCTTTAATGCTGCCTTCTAGGACAACATTAAAAATGTAATCTTTAAATATTGTCTTAAAGATGCTAATTTTAGTAAAATAATAAAAATAAATTTTATTCGATTAAATTTTATAATTTTATGTCACTTTAAGTACAAAAAAAAGAGTTTATGAATTTTTGGTTTAATGAATTTATTACTTGAACTTAAAATATATTAATTGAGAGTTGGCTTATTTGGCAATGTAAAAAAAATATAAAATAATAAATATTTTATTTGTCAACTAATGCTAAATCATTAGTAAATATTAATGATTTATAATAAAGTCAAGTAATAAATTTTAAGAGATGCAATGAGTACTTAAAGGTATATATTTAATTTATAAAGTATATTTAAATCATATTTTAGTGTCCAATATCCCTTTATGCATTTTTTATTTTGATTTATCTTAAATGATTTACATGGATTCCTAAGTCATGTTTGGTATACAAAGATCTAAGAATCAAAAAGGAAAAAAGAAAAATTGTTTTATTATTTCATCATTCTTTTTCATTACAATCCCAAGAAAAATTAGAAATAAATCTCTAACTATGGATTAAAAGCTAATGCTGATATTAATAAAATTATATTAAGCTAATACATATATATTCATAGGGTATAAAAGCAACCTAATTAACTTTGATACCACTATGACCAAAAAAAAATTATATCGCAAAATACAAATATTATGTATATTAATTCGGGAAAAGATACGTTTAGATTTTTAATTTAATCTTATAAATTCAATTTGAGACATTAAAAATCGAATTAAGCATATTCATAGATATATTAGTATTGGGTCCAATGCAAAAAACCAATAGAACATAGACATTTGCTGTCACCAAGTTGAGAAAGGCTCTGCTATTGTCTTGGGAACGGCTAGCTTCAGCGAGTGCGCTAATTTTAGGACATTTGTTGCACCCAACGGTTGGTGTGCTAGAAGTGGACAAGAAAAGATGAGTCAAGGTCCGTTTTCTCAGTCGTATATTTTTCCCAGTTGCTCGTTGGTGTTTACGAATTGATGACACTTCATTTGCAGTGAAAAACCCCAAATTTATTCTTTAAGAGTATTTGTCATAATATCAACATATACTAACATTTATAAACCTGTAAAAAAAAAAAATTTATATAAATTCTATTCTAAATACTTCAAATTAGAGTTATATAATAATTATAATTCTTTTATTTTTAAATAAATAAATAAATAATTAGTATATATGATTTTTAAATATTAACTGTATATTTCGACTATACCATATACATATACAAACGAAATTCGTCATATTACCACAATTATATATTCACTATCATAAATTCTAAAATACAAAATTATTCTTTTAGAGATTTCCTCTACTTCTCAATAATCCTTTTCTTTCTATAATCAAAATTTTAAAAATAGAGGTGAGTTAATGTTTAGTAAATATTTTATAAATAAAAAAAAATTTTCATAAATTTAAAATTTTAAATAAAATATTTTATAATTCTCGATCAAAATAAATTTTACAAAACTATTTTTATAAAATAATATAACACATGTAGTTATTTATTTCGTTTTATGTGTACTTTTGAGATGTTATTTGCAAAATCTGTAGTTCCATTATAACTCAACATATTTTATGGGCATTACTCTTAGGGACTATCACCCTAATATGGCCCAACACAAATTATTATTCCCACGTAGTTTAAGAATGTTATTCTTAAGAATTGTTATTCTAATTTCATTTTTACAAACTTTCACTTAAACTTAAATCATATCTATTTGCACGATTATTATATCAACCGTGATCATCATATTTTTATTCACCTAATTATTAGTTTTTATATTTATTTTTTAATAATATTTATTAATTTTACAATGTAGTATTTTCATCAAAATGATAAAACTTTCAAATATCAAAATGTGACATTATTGTAAAAATTAATTTATTTATAAAAATATGACACGTGTTAATACACTTTTTATATTATATTTATAAATATAATATTCGTATTGATTAAAAAATATTAGAAATTAGATTAATACTTGTAGTTCCAAAATTTTATAAAATTTTCATTAATTTTTAATTAAAATAAAATATCCTATTTTTTATTTTAAAATCAAAAATAAATTTAAGTGTGTATATATATTTATCTAATATCTATATGTATATCTATTTCTATCTATTTATATATATTCTCGTTACGTAATCCTTCTACTTTTCGAATATATCTATACAATTAAGAAATTATATAAAATTACGAATTTACTAATTTTTTTCCTTTTCCTTTTTCTTCTTCCTCTCTTCTCCTTTCCTTTATTCTTTTTCTCCTCTCCTTATATCTCGGCTCTTCGGTTCCTCTCTTTTTTCGTTCTTTTCTCTTCTCTTCTTTTCTTTCTCCCTCTCGGTTTCTCTTCTTTTTCTCTTTTCTCTTCTTTCTCCCTCTCTCCCCCTCCGTTTCTCGTCTTCTTTACTTTGCGTACCATGTGTCTAAAGCTTAGCTACTCGTCACTCTATTCAGCTTTTTCTCTTTTGCATCCCACGTCCATTTCGGGTTTTTACTTCTCAACACGTGCCACCTATCCATATCCATTAAGAGATAGGTAATTCTTATCTAATTACAAAATTATAATTCAATCGTCAATTTCTTGAAAATCAAACTTATACCCTTTTACAATGTAAATAATACCAATATAATATTTTTAGGGATGTCTAAGGTAGCAAATGAAATAATTTTATGTAATAATGGCCGATAGCCATTTTTATTGTGGCAGAGGGCACGCGTCTAAATCTATAGTTTATAGGTCTGTTTGTGATTACCTTGAAAGTCTTTGTAGAGCCCTATGTTATATTCTTAGATCCATGTGGGAGTAGTGGATCAGCCATCTCAGTAGCTGCAAATATGGCAGCGGTGTCGCTAGGGAATGAGACTGATGGATCCATCTTATGCCCATCTAGTGCTAGCTCGGTGGTGGGAATGAAACCAACAGTTGGTCTCACAAGCCGTCATGAAGTTGCCCCAATCTCTCCGAGGGAGGATAGTGTTGGGTTATGTCATGATATATTGGTCTAATCTTCCTGCTTTGAATTGAAGCAAAAAGACTTTTTTTACATCACTGTATAATTATTTCGTTTCAGAGAATTAAAACGAGAAGGGCGATTCTGTCCTGAAATCATGATTAATGAACTTAGGACTCGTGCTCCGTGTAATTCATGCAGGCCCATTTGTAGGCCTGTAGCAGATGCTGTTTATGTTCTTGATGCCACAGTAGGCTTTGACATAATGATGAAGCAACCAGAGAAGCATCAAAATACATCCCATTTGGCTGCTAAAAAAAATTTCTCAAGCTTCATGGACTCAAAGAGGAAGAGATATGGGATTGTGAGGATTCTAGGTAGTAATTTTGCTTATGAATCTGAAGTTATTAAAGCTTTAGGGCTGCGTATTCGAGCACTAAGGTAGCAAAAGAAAAAGCAGTTTTGACTTGATTGACTGAAGCTGATTTGCCTGGAACTAATTATCATGTTGTGATTTTTGTTTGAATTAACAGGGAGCAGTGTTGGTGGACAATATGGAAATTCTAAATATTGATGTTATCTCGGACGGAACTGCAGGTGGTGAAATGTTAGCATTAGCAGCTGAGTTCAAACTGGCCTTGAATATATTTCTTAAGGGGTTAGTGGTTTCCCCAGTGCGATCACTGGCAGATGTTATAGCATTTGACAAGAAATTCTCATAATTACTAAGTATATATACAAGTGAGGTTTCCCTGCATTTTCATATCATTCTAGTGATATTCGATATGAATGAAGTTCATTTGATAGCGAATGTTAATGTCAAAAGTGCAGGAAAAGATTGAGGAATATGGCCAGGATGTCTTTGAGATGGAAGAAGGTACAAATGGAATTGATGATGAAGTGAAGGCAGCATTGTTATATCTAGCAAATCTCTCAACAGATGGATTTGAGAGTTGATGAAGGAGAACAAGCTAGATGCATTGGTGACTGCTCGATTGGAAATTGTTAAAGTTCTTGCAGTTGGTGGATTTCCTGGATTACTGTTCCGGCTGGATATGATAGCAAAGATGAGTTTTTTGGTACTTTGGGGGATTAAAGGATACTGAGAGCCAAAGCTTATAGAGATTGCGTACGACTTTGAGCAAGCTACCAAGATTAGGAAGCCTCCTTCATTCAAGGAATCGAGTCTTTAGTCAGAATGATAAGATTTTATGCTCGCCGAGGTTCAAAAATACTTAGCTAGAACTGGCTATGAATGAATTTGATGCATCATCTGGCTTTTCAATGCAACAAAAAATGAGCATATCCCATAGGCATAGTATTACTGGATTGTAAATATTATATTAATTATGATGTATCATCGTGATTACTTATTAAACTGTTTTCTTATAACAGCCAATCACCGAAATTATATAATAAGGTTCATACTCTGTAACCTAGTTCTGCTTAAACTACGTTGACCAAAAGAGAAAGAGGAGAGTATGGCGATCAATGGATCAACTTCTGTTTCGTTCTTAATAATTAGCGTTCTATTCTTCATCCCAATCAACGGCCAGGAATTCACTATCATTGAATCAACAATCGAGGAAATTCAGAGAGCGTTTGCTCAAAACAAGCTGACATCAAAACAACTGGTGGAATTCTACTTAACCCAGATCGAAACCTTGAATCCTCGACTTCGCAGCGTGATAGAAGTGAACCCAGATGCGAAAACTCAAGCAGAGAAGGCTGATTTGGAGAGAGAAACGATAAATAAGGGCCGTAGATTCCTGGGAGAACTGCATGGAATTCCAGTGTTGCTAAAGGATACAATAGCAACCAAGGATAAGTTGAACACCACGGCCGGATCTTATGCTTTGTTGGGATCAGTCGTCCCACGTGATGCAACCGTCGTAGAGAAGCTGAGAAATGCTGGGGCTGTGTTATTGGGAAAGACTAGTCTGACTGAGTGGTATTCGTTTCGGTCTTTAGGCAAAACTCCAAATGGCTGGTGTGCTAGAGCAGGACAAGCCCAGGTCAGCTTTTCTTCTTCTCTGAAATTACCGCATATATTAAATTATGTAATTAATTTTAGCGGGCAGAAAAACATTAATGTATTCAAATTTTTTAAGATGTCACTGTATACGTATATAAATTCCAAAGATTTTCCGTAGGTGTCTTTTCTAGATGAATATGCTTGGGATTGAGTACAAAATTATAAGTGAGCATTTAAAGAGCATACGCTGAGTTAATTCATAAATCCAAAAGTAAATAGAAATGTTCTTTTGACAAATAGAACCCAAACATTACAACAATTTATTGAAGCGGACACCACTAAAAGTTGATGTTTATTAAATACTCCTCAATTTTGTTTTTAAAATTAAGTAAAAGATAGTAATACTAAATGTTCTCTTAGTCTGTTGAGTTTGATCTTCTAACTAATGGTGTCAACATTGTAGTATCAAATGTTCTCTTAGTCTGTTGAACTTGATTTTCTAATTGATGATGTCAACATCTTCTGAGGATTTTGAAATTTGTTTCATATTCTAAGTATTCATTGCCATGTGCATGGAATTTTTTGATCATGAATGTTAAAATGTACAAGTGATTCATTCTACTATGTTGATTGACATCTTGATTCCAGCATCCATGTTTTTGATCCAATCAATTTGTGCAATCAACTGATGATTAACATTTCAGTTCAGTGACTTCAAGCAGATCACCACAGTATGGCTTCTTTTTAATGATCAATGCATACGTACGTGATTGATTCATATCATTAAATAGTCTTGATTCCAAAAATTGGATGAGGTTAAGAATGTCGAAATTCTGGTCCTCCGAGGGAGTGGGGATTGGCAGGTTTATTATTGCATTTTGCGCTCCATACTATGAATCACAAAGTCCTCTTGCAAAATTGTTACCTTAAACTTATTTGTACATAATTTATCTGGATGGACAGGGTAATTAGCTAACTCTAATTGACCGGATTTTCTGTATATACATGCAGAATCCTTACCTTCCATCAGGTGATCCGTGTGGGTCAAGCAGTGGATCAGCTATTTCTGTTGCTGCAAATATGGTTACAGTTTCACTTGGAAGTGAGACTCATGGCTCTATCCTCTGCCCTGCCGATCATAACTCTGTAGTTGGGTTCAAACCGACTGTTGGACTCACCAGCCGAGCTGGTGTTATTCCGGTCTTGGCCCGCCATGATACCATTGGGTGAGGTTTAATATTCGACTTTTAAAGTTCACGTTGTTCAAACAAGTTGCCTACTATGTATCTTTATGAACTTGCATTTGAACTTTTATAGTACACGTAAATCATCATATGTGTATGAATTTTCATGTATTGTATTTACATTTGTGAACTTATAATAAATTCTCATGGTGATGAAATCACAGAACCTTTGGCAGGACTGTGTCTGATGCAGTTTATTTGCTGGATGTGATTGTGGGCATTGACCCAAGAGATTATGAAGCAACAAGTGAAGCAGCTGCGTTCATACCTGTGGGAGGTTATAAGCAATTCCTCAATCTTGGTGGGCTTAAAGGGAAGAGATTGGGAGTTGTCAGAAATCTCTTTTCAAGGTCTATAAATGGATCTATTCTCATCACAGCTTTTGAGCATCATCTTAGTACGTTAAGGTATGAATAGAAAAGAAAAAGAGGCAACAAACTTTTGTACTTTGCACACGCCAAATGAGTGTTTACTTGTGTTGAAGGTAGCGCTAATGTATTTGCTTCTGCTGTGATAATTTCTAGACGAAATGGTGCAACTATAGTGGACAATCTAGAAATACCAGATGTTGATGTAATTTTTAATCCTGCTAAAAGTGGGGAACTAACGGCAATGCTGGCTGGGTTCAAGATTGGTGTAAACGAGTACCTGGAAGAGCTTATTTCTTCTCCTGTTAGGTCACTTGCTGAGGTTATTGCCTTCAATAAAAATAATGCCGATCTGGTAAGCATGTGATTCTAAAGTTAATGTCAATATTTCCTACACATGAAATGGAGTTAAGTCAGCAGCTCATTTACTCAGATTTTGAATCTTTCTACACATTGTTGGTAGTAGAAAATGAGCATCTATTTTGGTCAATTTTCATTGGGCAAAAAAGTGTTTCTCATGTCAAGGATCTGATTCAGTGATGCAAGACACTGTATTCCCCTGTTAGTTCTCATGTTGTCCTTCTGATTTGTTCAACGCAGGAGAAGATTAAAGAGTATGGACAGGGCACTTTCATATCTTCAGAGAAGACAAGTGGCTTTGGGAAGAAAGAAAGGAAGGCGGTTGAGCTAATGGAAAAACTGTCTCGAGAAGGATTTGAGAAACTGTTGAAAGAAAATGAGCTGGATGCAATCGTAGCACCAGGCACTTCTGCTATTTCTGTACTGGCAATTGGTGGTTACCCTGGAATTACTGTTCCAGCAGGATATGGTGACAATGGGATGCCCTTTGGGATATGTTTCGGAGGATTAAAGGGTACCGAACCCAAGTTAATAGAAATTGCTTATGCTTTTGAACAAGCTACCATGACAAGGAGGCCTCCTTTCTCCAAATCATTTGGATGGACAAAAGAAAACTTTCTTTTAAGTACTTGATGGTTTAGGTATCAATCTGGAATTCATGTAATATTGATCAGGATACGATGAAAAGAGAACAAAAGATGTTCACCATTGTGAATTCAATGTTACTTTCGCTTGCTGATGCTGATGATATACTCGGTATAATGAACTCTGAAATGTTCATTAAACATATGTAGTTATCTTTTATAAAGCCAATGGAATTGAGGGGCTTAGGGCTTTGTCCATATCACGCATTGGGATTGCATTCATGATCATCGGATACAAATATTTTGGTCGTATTCTACTAAAACAAGAACAATTAAATACTCTAAAATTAATATTTGAATTGAATACGAATATAATTTTGAATTATTTAGTGAATATAAATTCGCACATAGATATATTTTTTTATATTCAAAGTATATTCAGTGGTAAACAAAAAATATACAAAATTAAAATTAAAATTAAAAAGAAATAAAAATGCAATAATTTTAAAAAATAAAAATAATAATAAAAAACTTATTATAATAATAAGTTAAAATAATAATAATAATAATAATAATAATAATAATAAATTTAAAGCTAAAATTTGCTCACGATTTGTCCATTTTCGTGTGGTTATGACTAAAAATAATAATAAAATAATTAGATACAAGCTATCAAATATGATAACCAGTTTTTTTGTTATGTATTCTTTAAATTTTATATAAGATATTACTATTGTCTATTATCAATTTAGTATTTGTATCATTAGATTATAGAAAGAAAAAAAATTGTATAATTTTAAATAAAAAATCATTTTGTAGATATTTATTTATCCAAACGAATATTATTTGAATTTTAATTTGAATTAAAAACTCGAATATAAATACAAACACGAATATCAAAATAAATGACAAATAAGAATACGAATTTTGTCATTCATATTCATGCCTTCAAATTATCGTCCCTAATTAGACCTTACAATATTTAAGTAAAATAAAAAATAAATGATGGATAAAAATATGAATATTTTACTATTCGTATTCATGCCTTAAAATTATTACGTTATAATACTCAAGTAAAATATAAATATTTATCATGAATAAAAGTGTCAATGAATCAAATTACTCTTGAACTTGATTCAATAGATATTCAAATTTAATTTAATAATAATTGACTCGAATTTAAGTTTGTATAATTCTTTGAGTTGAGTTCACTTATAATAACATTCGAATTATTAGGCTCATAAATCTAATCGAATATATAGTATTTTATATAATTTTAAAAATAATAATTAAATTCTTTAAGTTGTATAATAATAATTTAAAAAAATAAGTATTTAATTTTAGCGAATTAAGTTTGACTATATTAAATATCTCAATAAATCGAGTTTAATTATAAAAAATATATAGTCAATTGCGTTCGAATTTTAATTTTTTAACTCTAGTTGAATTTCAATAATTTATTGTATTATCTCAATTCGATTCGATAATATTTTTAATTATAAGAAAGCAAAATTAACTAATTTAAAAAATTTAGAGTTCTTATTATTAATTTAACCAAGGGAAATTTGGATAAAATTTGCCTTTTGCTGTTAATTTTTTTTAAAATTTCTTTTACACTTGTCATAACAGTGGAGCTATCCAAGACTATTTATTAATTATTTGGACATTTTCTTACATATGATGTCGAAAAATACCAAATAAATTAGGATCATAGGCTACTCATTTTCATCCATAATAATATTAAAATTGGATTTGGATAAGGTTTGATTTTAAATTTTTTTTTTTTTTTATACGTCATAACAACTGAGCTGTCCAAGACTAATTATTAATTATTTAGGACAGTCAAATCAAATAAATTAGGATTATAGACTAATCATTTTTTTTCATGATAATATTTAAATTGATTGTGAGCTATTACATGGTAAAACAAGTGAATGAGCTGCTGATTAGAATTATTTTATTAAAAAATAATTAATTGATTTGATAGCCACGCAATATTTTACATCATTGAATATGTCTTAATCATACACAAAGGACAAAATGACGAATTCAACAACATAAAATTGGTTAGCAACGCACCCACCGGCTATAGTCAAGCAATACCATCTTAAGAAGGGGGGCATTTAATTCAAATTTTTTAAAATATATTTAAATATAAAAATTTAATATCGTCAAAATTTTATTTTATATTAAGTATCATTATAATATAATTTTTATACATAATTTTAATTAATTTAAAATAAATATTATATAATCTATAAATACGTATTTTAAAAAAATAAATGTCTGGCTCATATATTATCGACTACTACAATAATAATTGAGTATAAGAATTTTTTTGTCATAAAAAAAAAAAATTTAATTAGCAACTAATATTTTTTTTTCTTTAACCGATTGAGGTGATTATTTAACTATTTCTTTCAAATAAATTCAATAAGACACTTTAATATTCCTACAATTGGAATTATTATTGAAAAGCAACAATGAACCTAACAAATTATTCCTATTTTAAAAATATAAAATATAATATTTCAAAAAAAATTGAAGCGTAAACTTTATAACGAGAAAATATTTTGAAACACCCCAAATTTATTGGATATTTGCTATAATATAAATATATACTAGGTTGTCATACCCTATTTTTATTACAAAATTTATATAAAATACCTGATATAATACAAATAGAGGCTAAATTTATAACAAGTAAGCTTTGTAACTTTTATTCTTAGTGCTATAAATTTAAGTTAAACAACAACTACTCTCTTTTTAATTCTCAACAGAATATTCTAACATTCAACGTCCACGACACTCAAATATTAATTATATACAATTACATAAAAATAATCACATGTTCAAAATATCTATTTATTGTCAAAGGTACCAAAATTTCAAATTCTTCTTCTTGGAGAAATTAATTGTCTCTTAATAATTTTATTTTTTCCACGATCAAAACTTAAAAAATAGATATAATTTTTATAAACAAAGATAATTTTGTGAATTTAAAATAAATACAATTTCAAATTAAATATTTTATAATTCTCAATGATAGATTTAATAAAGTATCAAAATAAAATTTAAAAAATAACTTCTATAAAATAATTTAAATACACATAAATATTTATTATATATAATTTTAATTAATTTATTCCATGTGTACTTTTAAACGTTATTCTTGTGGGCTATAACTTTAACATGATCTAACGTATTTTAAAAATATTATTTTTAGAAATTATAGCCTCAGCATAACCTAACCTAATGTACTTAAGAGACATTATTTTAAAAGATTATCATCCCAATTTTATTTTTACGAACTTCTATTGAGGGATTAAAATCACATTCATATTGATTGATGCTATATCAATCAAAACCATCGGATTTTCATTGATTGAAATATTAGATCATCATATTTATATTCTAAATAATATTGCAAATTTCATAGATATAAATTTTTATAAAATTAACATTTTATCAAAATAAAAAATATAACATTCCCATTAAATTATCCATCTACATAAATATCACACATGTGAACACACTTTTTACACTATATTTATAAAGATAAAATTCATATAAAAATTATTATTTAAGATTAATTCTAAAAATAATTAATTAGATCAACACATGGTAGTTTAAGAATTTCGTAAATATTTACTTAAACTTTTAATTTAAATAGAACATCTTATTTTTTAATTTTAAATCTAAAACTTAACCATATATAAATATCTATTGAAATATCTAGACTATTCCGAAATTTCTTAAAAATTTATTCATTTATTAAGAATATTTTTTAATATTAATTTATTAATAACAATTATTAACTCACGATGTATTACTTAAAACTTAACTCAAAATGATTTTTTTTTCTTTTTTTCTTTGGGATGTTACACTTCCTTTATCTTAATATTGTATAAGAAAATTTTATCTATCCCTACGTGGATGAAGTGTTCCATTTCTTATCGTAATATTATCATGACTCTGTTCGTGGGGTCTATATATGATAATTACGACAGATCTTCAAGACATATTTTAAAAATCTGAGTATACTTTTTAGGCCTATAAAGCTAATTAGGTATTTGTATATTGTACAATATTATTCATATATTTTAAAATATTATCTCACATCATTTCATAAAATATATAACATAAATATGTCTCTCCCAGACATTCACAAATCATTTCTCAAATATAATATAGAAATAATTTATATTAAAATCATATCATTTAAAAGAAACATTCTTTTTTATTCATATATGTTGACGTCGTCCAAAATTTGACGTAAAGAAAAATTTAAAAATATGGAGTCGCCATCTATCCAAATAATGGTGGGATAGATCACCTAAAAAATTTAGATTCCAAGTTCGGGGGGTTGATT
>JAWDEX010000013.1:3061535-3076710 GCA_035221805.1 Trichilia hirta | reverse complement strand
TGTCCCCAGCTGCTTGACGAATAGCTTGCTGAACAACATGCGAACGTTGAGTCACAAACATGTCATAACTTGAAGCAGTACCATTTGGGCCATCAGGTGGAGCAGATGCCGCATGAGTCAGAACCACAATAGCATTAAACCATATTGAAGGTCCAAATATCTCAGTAATGGTGTGTAATAGAGGCATATCACCAAAATCCCTGCTTTGCATGTCCAACCTATCGAGATACAACACAATATCTGGGGGTGTTTTCTTGATGAAACGTTTAACAGAGTGCAGGATCTTTCCATTCTGACACTGATCTGACCATGAAGGCAGAAGGCCGGGAGTGTCAATAGCTCGTACTTTAATGCCCTGCACAAACCCCACAACATCCTGAACCTTCTTCGTACCCATCTGAAAGGCATCAGTACCAAACATAACCTCATCGAATATCGAATTGATGGTCGCACTTTTACCAACCCCCGTCTTTCCAAGAACCAGAATGGTACAAGAGAAATCAAGTGGTTCCTGGTCGGCAGCCTCAAGCTGCTCTGCCATGGCACTGGCGTGATCAAAGCTGAAGGCACCAACACGACCCCCATTTCTCCCTCGTAGCTGCTCAGCTAATCCCAATCTGTACAAAACCTGTGCCACAACAACATTATGAGGAGTTTGTCCAAGCCTGTGAGCAATTCTCAAGAACTTCACCCTGATCATCTGAAGTTTTTCACGAGTTTCATCATACTCCTCAGTCTCCCCGTTGCCAGGGTCTTCAATTTGTTGAGGTTGCGCATGAGGTGCTGCTCCATTTACACGAGGATGCTGCACCACTCGAGGTGCAGGTTCCAAAAGCGGTGCATTATGTCCAAGGCCAGCTGGATGAGCAGGAGAATTAACAGGATTTGCCGATCTAGCAGCCGAAAAACCACCCTGGGGTGTAGGTTGAATATTAGGTTCTCTTCTCAGTTGATTACTTCGCTGCTTCTCTTCCTGGTCATTTCCTGCCTTCTTTTCTGACCCTTCAGCCACAACATGAGCTTCACGAACTATATCAGCTGCATGCTGCTGCTGAGACTCAGAGCTGGAATCCGTTGTACCCGTCTGAATCTTTTCGCTAATCTTATTCAAAGACTTGTCTAAAGAATGTGAGTTTCCACTTTCGGGTATCACTGTAACTTCCAGAACAATTTCAGCTTTATTGCGGTCAAGAGTCTCCTTGTGATCCTTTAAAGCCTCTCGGGCTAAAGTATCTTTTTCTTCTCCTTTTGTTTTATTCTTATGTTCAGTCTCATATTTAGCCAAGCTGTTGTCTCCATTTGTTTCATGCTTATGTTCAATCTCATTTTTAGCCAAGCTGTTGCTTGTCTCTTCACCGACACCATTCCCAACCCCCGAACCTATGCCAGATTTAGCATCTTTCCATTTCACACTTTTATTTCCCTGTTGTTCCTTATTCACTCTATCCAACTTATTGTTCAGTTCTTCACCCTTGTCATCCAGAACCTCTGCATGAGTGCCAGCTGAAGCACCAATCAGTTCTGCAGTCTTGTCATCTAGATAATCAGCAACCAATTTATTCTCCTTCAATTCCCCACTCTCACCATTTTCAGGTAAAGCCTCCCCACTACACTGTTCTTTCCCCACCAAACCATTCCTTCCATTTTCCAATTTTGCATCCACTGGCAATTCTGCCGAATTCACATTACCAGAATCCCCATTTTCCTGCTTCTCAATCCCATCTTTCAGCACATCACTTTCTTTCCTAGCATAAAACTCAGATGCCACTGCTCCCTCCTTCACTTCATCATTTGTCCCTCCCCTCTCAATCCTTCCCTTACCAACCTTGTCAGGCACCACAACACCATCGACACTCTCCGCTCCCGCAATATCTTCCACCTTATTGTCAACATTCATATTCTCATCATCACCTGGAACCCCAACAGCCTCCTCAAGTCTCCCCACTTCACCTCCTACATTAGAACCGTCACTGACCACAACCAAACCTGAATCACCACCAACAAAGCCATCATCTCTGGATTCAATTTTTCTTTCCTGATCATGCAGCAGATGGTCAGGTGTACCAACTGCCTCCTCAAAAGCCTCTTCTACATCTTTTGAATAATCAGAGCTCATTGAAACGTTTTCCTCTACTTTCTCCTCAGCAACCATATCTGCCAATGGCTTATTAACCCCACTTTCCATTTTTAATACTGAAGCTTCAAATCCTAGATTCAACAAAACCCAGAAAAACCCTTTTAACCAAAAGATTACTAATCCAAAATGAAACCAGTGTAAATATTAAAAAAAAATCACAAACACAACCTAAACCAAAACCCTAGCATAATAGCACATTCCTAATTCTAAAACAATCCAATTAAAAAACAGATCTTCCCCCTTATTAGTAACTTAAACAAGATGAAAAAACAGATATTGATGAGGTCTGCGTAGCCATTCATTAGGGTTTATCCAAAACTAAAATCAAGTCAAAAAAATTAATAAAAGCAATACACATGTAAAACTAAAATATAAAATAGAACCACAAAATAAAAAAATTAACTTCACTTACAATTTTGGATCCTAGAGAGGGCCAGATTAATAAAGGGAGAAAAATAAGAAAAGGTTATGCGTATTTCACAGTAAAGGATCAGCGTTCATGCGCTCCTTAGTTTGATATCTACTTACTTTGGGGTTGGATTACCAGTTTAGAGAGACTCAGGATAAGAGTTTGATCGACGGTTGAGCGTGGTTGTGGAGTTTGATCGGACGTCGATGGATGATTTCACTGGTATCAATGCGAAATACGCCAAATCACTGTGACGTGGATATAACGTGGGACCAAACGGGTCTCCTGTTTCATGGCATCTTGTGGTTGTCTCGTGATGATTCTAGGGAACTAAAGTGGGCCGTTGGTTTGATATGATTGACGATTGACAACACCAATTGATCATCAATAACACGTGAAATGTTTTCATCGTATATGCATCGCGAGAGAACTATTATTTATGGCATTGTTGTCGTGTGATGAATATGACACTAAAGCTTGTGCGCATTGTTTCGTCATGCTATCACTAATAAGTTAACTTTAATTCATTTATTTAACGTGTTGTTATTAATTAACTAAAATCAATTCGACTATTTAACACAAAATTATTATTATTATTAACTCAATTTTCAATTGTGATTTTAACTATTTGGTACGAAATTGTTATTAATCAATCAATGTCAACTTATCTATAACTTACGCTAATTTAATTGTCAATTTGATTATTTAATACTAAATTTGTTATTAATCAATTAACGTCGGTTGGACATTTTTGCTTACTAAATAGTCAAATTAACATTAATTGATTGATAATAATCTAGTTAGACAAGTGTATGCATATCCTTCTCTAAGTTAAGAGTAGCAACGGATCATGTTTAAGTGAATATCACTAAATTTGTATAGTTATTCACTATCAATTTCTAATGGCTAGTTAGAAATTTTATTACTAAATCTGCTATAATGATATCTACTAATTTTTTTTTATAAATTTGTTACTTTTAATTTAAATTGTATTTGTATGTATTAACATACAAATATTTTATGTTCATTTAAATATTTGTCTACCTAAAAATATATAAATTTTTAGCATTAGAACAAAATAAAAAATATCCACATGAAATATCTAGTTCATGATCATCAAATTAAAAATAAAATTAAAATTGTTGATAATAAATAATAATAAGAGGATTTAGTTTTATTTAGAAGATTCAGAAATTTTTTTTTTAAAATTTATAAGTGAGTTTAAAATCGAAAAAATATATTAAAAATACAAAATTTTTTATATAAATTATTGTGTATAAAATATATTTATATTTTGTAAATAATTTTACCACATATTATACTCTTAATTTATGGTTTAAATTATTTTGATAGTCACTATATAATTATACTAGATATGAAAAGACAAAATTATATAAATACACTTGTTGTGACAGGTGTTGTACTGTTCATAGTTTATCAAGCATTACTATTGCACAACTCTCAGTCATTTATTTGACATTTATAATTTATTTATAAATTGTTACGTGATTATGCATAGTATAATAAAATATTAATATTATTTACATTATAATTAGTGATATTATCACATGATATTGTATTACTAGTTTGTGTAACGGTTTTAAAAATAAATTTATTGTGAGATAAAAATATTGTATATTAATAAAATAAATAAATAAATTTTAATAAGATAAAAATATTGTATAGAGAGTGTAATCTAGAATATCTTTGGTAGCAAATGTAATTTCATAATTAATGTAAGCTAAGAATTAAAATATTAAATATTAATTAAAAAAATAAATTTTATTAAAAATAATTTTTTTTATAATTTTACTTTCAAAATTATGTAAAAATTAACAATACTAAATACTTTTTTTTTATTAAAGTTGAATTTTGTTTGCTAATTTTTTTCTTTTTTCAAAGTTTGGCTTTGTTTGATATTAAAATTTCAAATATTCCAAAAAAAAAAAAAAAAAAAAGGTTGTTCTACTAAAATTTAGTATTTAAATTATTATTACTTATAAAATAATATGTTACTACATTATTAAAAAAAAAAAAAAAATTGAATATTTGACGAATTGTATTGTTAAAAAGTACCGTGAATTTTAAAAATAAAAGTGTATACTTTAGTAAATTTTCAATATTAATAATAAATATATGATTAATTTATTTATGTATGCTTTTATATCTTGTTAACATTTTATTTTATAATACGTAAAAGTTTTAGTAGAGTTCCTTATATCAATGAACATAAATTAATAATAACTAATTTAATATGATGAAAGTGTAATATTAAAATAATTAATTTTAATGATAAAAAATATTATATTTTATATATGAGATTGAAATTCCATTTGGGATTGCTGTATAAATGTTGAATTTATTTTATGATTTTTATTTTTTATTTTTATTTAATAAATAATTTTTAAATTATTTATTTATAATTTACTATAATGTGACAATTACTTTTAGAAATTGGAGAAAGTTGCCTTTTCAATTCAAGCATCCCAATTCCAAATGTAACAATAATAATTTAATATTTTAATGGAATTCATGCATTAAAAATAAAGAAAATCTTTTAAAGTATATTTATTCGACGAGTCCGAATAAATCTACATACGCCACGAAATTTCTCTCGAAAACTGGGATGGCAATTGTTTATGTCATGGGTGCAGTATTTGTTGATTATGGAATCCTTGGACAGCTAATGAGGGATTGTCATAATAAAATTTATTAATCATTTTCAGATGTAATTTTTATTAATCCTTGTCTTTCTATTTATAGTATTTATGAATTTCCAATTTTCATTTTTCAACCTTGAAAGTCGAAACCAGAAGTTTCAAACTCCAAACACAAAGGCAAACATTAATATTTCCAAGGAAAGATCTTGCAAAACATATCAAACATTTGATGAACATATCCCATATTATGCTAATTTTTGTTACCCAAAACTTGAAATGTTATTATAAAATTTCTCAAATCTCTAACTTGGACTACTTTTATTTGCAAAATTACATTGGGAAGTTCCAATGCTTATTGTTTTGATTAAAAGAATAATTTTCTTTTTCTTCTTTTTTTTTTTTGGGAGTAGAAATTATTGCCCTTCAAGAATATTTTTTTTTTTCAAATGGGTTGTAATAAAATATTATGTAATGTATGATTGATAAATTTATGAAATCTAAATAAAAACACATGGTCAATCCATTTAAAGTATAATAAATATGAAATAAATGTTACTTTTTTTAAAAAATACAGATGCATGTGAAAGTTAAAGTTTAATAATTGTTTGGTATAATTAGTTTTGTAATTATTTTTTGAGATAATTGATTTTGCAATAATATTTTGTTTTTCTGAACAGTTTCCTTTGTATAAACAAGAGAAATAGCTGAGTTACAGCTAGATATTTATTTCAAATAAAAAGATTTTAAATGTAATAAATATTTTTAAAAGTGTATAAAAAAAATCAAAATATTTATAATTAAATAGCAAAAAATCAAGATTTTTTTTTATGGACTAAGGTTAATTAAAGATTATTTTCATGGAACATTTAGAGTGAAAACTAAATTTTATTCAAAATACATGCAACTATAGGGGAGACCAGAGGGTGTTGAAAATATATTTAAAATTGTAAATGGAATGACCACAAATAAGTTTTGTTAGCAATGAAACAAGGGGGGCTTTCTTCGTAATCTATTTAATGAGATTCCTTAACTCCCATTAAGGCCCAATAAGAAATAGCTACTGGCCCAAGTCCCAAGACGTGCGTCCAACTCATGATCCTCCATTCAGAACCATTATGCCTGTCTCTGGTCTTCACTCCTTGTAGGGGCGATGCTCGCCGGAGCTGCCAATGCGCTCAAATTTCTCTTCACGTGACAACCATCGTAAAAAGCGGCCAGACAACTGCCTCATTCAATCCTTTCGCAGTCTCATCTCTAAAGGCAAGCTCTCAGAGGCTATCTCTTCCCTTGATTTATTGGCACAAAAAGGTCTTCGTTTACCGTCAGAAACACTAGCTTTTCTCTTACAGCAGTGTGCGAAAACAAAGTCTTTGAAGTTAGGCAAATGGCTCCACCTCCATTTGAAGCTTACCAGACGAAAAACGCCCACAACCTTGTTAGCTAACCATTTGATCAACATGTACTTCAAATGTGGCAGCGACGTCGATGCACGCAAGGTATTTGTTAATATGCCTGTTAAAAATTTGTATAGTTATAACAATATGCTTTCTGGGTACGCTAACTCGGGCATGATGAAGCCTGCTAGGAGATTGTTTGAAAAAATGCCTGAGAGAGATGTTGTTTCGTGGAATACGATGATTATTGCGTATGCTCAAAGTGGGGATTTTGATGAGGGTTTAAGGTTTTATAAAGAGATGAGGAGGTTGTCTATTGGATATAGTGAGTTTAGTTTTGCTGCCGTTTTAACCATTTGTGTGAAAATGGAGGACTTAAAGCTCACTAGGCAGGTTCATGGGCAGGTTTTGGTTGTTGGTTTTTTATCCAATATGGTGATTTCAAGTTCAGTGCTTGATGCATATGCAAAGTGTGGAGTGCTGAATGATGCTAGGAGGACGTTTGATGAGATGAAAGTGAGGGACGTTCTTGCTTGGACTGCTTTAGTTTCAGGCTATGCCAAATGGGGGGATATGGAAACAGCTAGTAAGTTATTCAATGAGATGCCTTTGAAAAACCCAGTTTCGTGGACATCTTTGATTGCTGGGTATGCTAGAAATGGTTTGGGCCATAAGGCACTCGAATTATTTACAAGGATGATAGTTCTCGGCATTAGACCTGATCAATTTACATTTAGTAGTTGTCTTTGTGCTTGTGCTGGTATAACTTCACTTAATCATGGGAAACAAATACATGGTTGTTTGGTAAGAACAAATTTTAGACCCAATACAATAGTTACAAGTTCTCTTATTGACATGTATTCTAAATGTGGGAGCCTTGAAGTTGGCAGGCGGTTGTTTGATTATACTCATAACAAACAAGATCTGGTGCTGTGGAATACAATGATTTCTGCTTTAGCACAGCATGGTTATGATGAAGAAGTCATACAGATATTTCATGACATGGTTAGATCAAATGTTAAGCCGGATAGGATCACTTTGGTTATTATTCTTAATGCATGTAGCCATTCAGGCCTAGTGCAGGAAGGGCTTAGGTATTTTGAGTCAATGACTTGTGATCATGATATTGTTCCCAGTCAAGAACATTATGCATGGTTAATTAATCTTTTGGGCCGAGGTGAGTGCTGTGATCAGTTAATTTATCAGCTTGAGAAGATGCCTTGTATGCATTACAGTAATCTTTGGAATGCCTTACTTGGTGTATGTAAAATCCAAAAAGATAGAAAGTTTGGAAGAAATGTAGCCAAAGAACTAATTGATTTAGAGCCTCACTCTGCTGCAGCCTATGTACTACTTTCGAGTATATATGCTTCTCTTGGGAAAAGGGAATTGGTAGGGAAAGTGCAACTGCTGATGGACGAGAGACAGGTGAAGAAAGAACAAGCTATTAGTTGGATAGAAATTAAAAATACAGTACATACTTTCACTGTGTTAGATAGATTGCACCCAATGAAAGATGTAATATACTCAGTTTTGGATCAGTTAGTTGGCCAGATGGAAGAATCTCCTTCATTTGATGCAGAAAGGTAGAAGATTGTTGTTTCTACTCTTTCTTGGTTTGTGGAGACAGCACCACATAAATTATATTTTCTCACTCAATTTTCCATGATTTGTGTACTTTTGCAAATGAGTGGGATTTTAGCATCAGAAATTTTTTTTTAGGTTCTCTAGAATTGAATCCTACAATGACATACTTGTAAGATTATCAAAATTTTACTTGTGTTAATTGTCGAGTTGTTTATTCAATAAAATTGGTGGGGAGGTTTCTCAGACCCAATATCTCTCTGTAGCTTGTGTACTTGATTATCTTCTCATATTGAGTTTCTTTTAGATTAGATGATCTGGCACCGTATCTGGATTTGTTTGTATATGATTCGCGTACTTTTGTCTAAATCACTTGACTTCATGGAATAGAGTGGACTAAAAGCCGGTGCGATCAACTTTCCTGTGATCTTTACTCTAGATCTAGACATAAAATTGGGCATTTTAAGAAAGTATTACCATATCTCTAGGTTGCATTTAGCGATGGCTGAGACTAGCAGTAACCTGATAGAGTTAACCGAAGTTTGCATTATTTGATATATACATGTGTATGCATAACATTTTGCTAGTCATGTACAGAAGTATAACTAACCATAGTTGTTATAATATCTATAAAATACTCGTTTCTTATTTTCTGAGTAACTTAGAATGCTATTTACTGTATGCCCACGAGTTATTTAAATAAAAAGAATGACCTTTTTGGGAGTTTTTCCCTTGTTCCTTTTGTATATATATATTATAATTTTGTTCTATTGTGATATTCTGTAGAAAAGATATCTGCAATATGTTGGTCTGTAAGGTTTAAATAATTTTTCTTCTTCTAAACAGCTTTGGCCCACTTGAAGTTAAAGAAGCACTACATATTTGTTTTCTCACTTTATTTTGTCTTATAGCTCTGAAATTTTTTGGAAATTGTTTAGGTAAAATGTAATATGGTGAGTTGATTTTCCTCACTTCTGTTGGATGGGCGTAGTAGTTAACCTATTTGTTAAGCTGTGCTATGACATTCTATTAGTTATGGGGAAATTTATTAATGTTCGTTTACCAGATCTGAAATATTGGTGGTTAAAAATTTTCAGCTTATCTGTTCCATGAGATTAGTCATATACAGCAGTGGTGGAGAATGAACAGGGATATCATATAACTATCAATGCGATAGTATTTGTGCTGAAATGACTATTTTGGAAATTCACTTTTCAGATGCACTTTTCTTTTCTCTGAAATTTAGTATTCTTTATCACCTGTTGTATACTGTTATGGTTATGTGAAAACCTTGACCACTCTTTACCATATTTTATAGATTTACAGTTAAACAGTTGATTTATGGCTGATTAAGAAGCTAAATGATCATTTGAATTCCATGGAATAGCAAGCCTCTCTCAAGATCTTTCAATGTATGTATTTTTGTCATCTCAATCAGTCGTAAGCTCTTGAGGATGCAATTATTGACTAGTTACATCCTATAATGATAAATTCTTATAGAATCTTCTGTTGCATTAATGTGTATTTATAGTTATAATGTTGTATGCAAAGTGTTTATCCATCTTAAGCTTGTCATAGTCTCGTATTCCATTAACATCTCTTTTTTAATGTTGTAGCTGTTTAAATTAAGATTGTGAGTTACTATTATTGTTAGGGGAGAATGTTACGTTGGACAGGTGTACAACACTATTTGTATCGCCTTCCAGTCAATTTCTAGTGCATAGATATTTACTTTTAAATCTGTCAAATATGGTGCTAATTAGAATAGATTATAGAGAAAATTTTATGAAGGGAGCTTACTATGCAAATGGTCTTGCAGTTCATTCACTTTAGATTATTGTGGCTTAATATTTTTTTCTCATCCATAAAGTTGGTTGATATAGCTGTAATTTTTAAATCCAAAAGTTTGCTCAGAGACATTAACATTGACTTCTAACCATGGTTGATCTTCAAGTAGGATGGAGATAATTTACAGATGAGTGAATTTCTTTGCTGTGCAGATAGCTATCTGCCTGACAGGATGTATTCTTGGATTTGCATCACTGGCAAGGTTTAATCACAGCAATTTTTCTTTTCTCCTATGATTTACTGAAAAATACATACTGCATGTCAGAGTTATTTAAATAGGGGTTGACTCATACTTTTGATTCTACAACCCTTAATTGATTCGCCCCAAATTTAAATTTAAATGTTGGGGCAAAATTACATATAGATCCCAAATTGTTACCTCAAAAATTGAAAACTTTGCACTCAACCTTACTTGAAGAAATTGACTTTTAAACACCCTCCGTCGGGTTTCATTGGCAGAAATCACCCAATTGGAGGTTGGGGGGACGTCAATGCTGCTGATTGTAGATAAAATGGTGAAAATGGGTTGGATTCTATTCTCTCCTTAGAAACAAATATCAGCTCTGTAATTTGTAAAAGCTAACTCTCTCTCTCTCTCTTCATGTTTGCTATTGTTGGTTTCCTAATCTTTTCTTCTTCTCTCTTTATTCTTTTCATTTTCGCCGTCTATTTTATCTTCTTCCTCTCTTTCTTCTTTTCTTTTTCCTGTTCTTCCCATGACTTCAAAAAACAACTAAATGCTTTTTGCTTTCTTTGGGGTGCATGGGGGCTATGCTTAAGAAAGAAATATAATTAAACATTAGGTAAACCTTTACTTAAACATTTGAGCTTGGTTAAGAAAAATAAAAAATTGTTATCATACATGGCCAATGCCCATTTGGGTTTTATTTCAAACATTCAGTCATCATCTTTATTTCAATATTGTCATCCATTTTATTGATTGAATCGATACTGATATCCTTATTCGAAGTTTCTCAAACATTCCGGTTCACTCATTGGGACATACAAATCACACGATAGGCACTCTTGCTCTAAAAGAGCATACAATAATCATAACATCATGACAGTGGACTTCCTTATCTGTAGCAGAAGTTATTTCTTCTGCTGCTCATTCAACCTAAACGATAAACCTTGTGGGAGAATTTCGTCACTCCTACATGAAGAGATATTCCCTCTTTGAAGGTCATATACCCACCAGCCTTCAGCTTTGCGATGATTAAAATAAACACAATCACTTTCACATCCCATTTTGGTTGCAGAAACGGACATACAACAATCAGAACCCAGAAACAATGTCCTATCCCCAAGTCTCTCCATCTTAGTCCAAGAAAGTGTACTGATATCAAGCCGAAACAACTCAACATCATCCACAATGTTAACTGATTTTCTAGAGATGAGGAAAACCAGCAAAATCTGCCCATCTGATTCAAGTAAACATTCCCTAAAATGTTTTGAATAGACAGAAGGAAAAGTTCTTTTTGAACCCAAAGCTGTGATTCTTGGCTGGGAATCAATATCTTCGATAACAGCAAGAGTTCCCTGCAAACTCAAAGCATAAAACTTTCCTTCATAACCAATGGCATTTGTAAATATCATGAAACCATTTCTTTCTGATTTATTGGAAGAATGAGGGTCAGCAAGAGTACAATCTTGCTTTATCCAAGCATATTCTGCTCCTGTTTTTTGTCTGTAAAACACAAAAGCCGGATGGCTAGTTCCTGTTAAAACCATCAAGACAGAGTCTCTCCCATAAGGACTTCTAGTTGATGAGGATATCACCGCACGTCCAAATGGAATCCTTTGATCCCACGGGGGTAGATCATGGTAGCATTCCCCTTGTTCAATAAAATGAAGATAATATTTTGTAGGTGATGGTCCTTTCCCCACAAGAACACCATCTGAGTATCCAACGTGATATTTCCAAAGCGATTGTCGTGGCCGATTCCTTGAATACCAGACATCCCAGGTCCACTCTCCTTGATGAAATGTTATGTTGAATTTAAACTTGGTGTCTCCGTTTCCATCGTAAAGTTCAAGCCATGGCTGTATTGCGTTTGTGTTACATTGCTTTGTTTGAGCTCTCCATGACTTTGTGACTCCTCCATAGCTAATGTCGGACAATAAAGCTGAATGTTGCCATGAAATCGCATGAATAAGTTGCTGTGGAAGATCTGGCCATGGTCTTAAATCATTTGCATCAGCTTCTCTTTTGAACAACGGAATGTGCTTCTTGTTTTGCTTCTTTACCTTGTTAGCCATAGGTATGCAGGTTCGTTTGTACAGGAAAAGAATAATTTGAGGATGGGGCTAGACAGAGATATTTATCTATATATAAATCTTCAAACGTAGCTTCCAAGTTCTAATACATAAATTAAGTATTATAAAAATGGATTTGATGAATAAAAAAGTATTCCCCATAGAGTTGACTCCCAGCTAGTTGTGCATCTGCTTGGCCAACACGGTTTTGTTGGGTATTATATTATGGAGGGTAAAGGAAATCAAGAAGAATACATCCAAACATTTGATGTGATATTTTGGAAATTGGTATTTTTATAACATTATTAGAGTTTCTTCTTCCTTACCTAATTCACAGTTTGGCATCAATATTTTGCAATAAGAGAATGTACCAATCATCATGACACTATTACAATTTCAAAATTTTGTACACGTGCCTCTAAATCAATGGTTGTTGCTCAAATAAACTCGTTCACATACTGATAAAACCCAAATTGCAAAATAAAAAATTAAAAAAACCTTCAATTTAAGATCTAGTTAGATGGGATTTTCTATAAGTTTTTTTCATTTTTAGATTCTGATAACGAAGCATGTTCAGTTAATGCTGCTAAAAAATGATTCATGAAATAGAAGAAATAATTTTTTTATTTGACTAAAGGTTTTTATTAATAAATTAACCAAAAGAGTAATGCTATTGCTGCTCTTCTTTTTACACTTACAAAAATTGTCTTTCAAATAAACCCACTAAAAAATAAAATAAAATTATTTCTGTACTAAATATACACGCTTTAATCCATAATCAAACGAAAAAAAATTTGGTTATAATATTGTATTAGAATTGAAAAAATTATATATCAAACCAAGTCTAATTATAGCATTTGGTAATAACAATAAAGCAGATGAACAAATTCTCGTGTTTAATAAACAAACTCCTCGATGAAAGAGGTTTAATATTTCTCATTATAATATACAAAACATGTTGTTGCATCAATTTAACCGTTTAGAATTATTATACTAAAATTAAATATGATATTTTCTATTTCAGTGCATACCATTATCAGAAGAGAGTGCAACTAAATCTCAAAATTGTGTATAATGTACAAAATTTCTGGAATTTATTTATCAAAACTCAAACATAATTTACGTCATTAGTTCTTTGAATCTTCGTCAGGGTGAATATAAAATAAAAATCTGATGAATATTAATAAACATTTAACTTTGGGTAATAAAAATAAAAATTGTTATAAATTTGGCCAATGCCCATTTGGATTATTTGAAAATTTTCAATATAGTTATCCAATTTAGTAATGAAATTGATGCTAATACTTCTATCTAAAGTTTATCAAATACAACATTCGACTAAATGGACATTCAAATTACAGATATGCACTCTTGATTGAAAACAGTATACAGTAATCATAACAATTAGCTTCCTTTCCTTGAGTAGAGTTATTTATTCCGCTGCTCACCAAACCTAAACGATAAACCTTGTGGAAGAATTTCATCACTCCTACATGAAGAGATATTCCTTCTCTGAAGGTCATACACCCACCAAACTTCACTTGTGTGATGACTAAAATACATAAATCTGCTTTCCATTTTGGTTTCAGAGACAGATACAACAATTATAGCCCAAAAGCAATGTCCCATTATCAATTCTCTCTTAGTCCATGATTAAGTGTTCCTATATCAAGCCGAAACACCTTGGCATCATCAACAATGTTGACTGATTTTCTAGAAATTAATGAAGAAAACCAGTAAAATTTCCCCGTCTGATTCAAGCAAACATTCCTTGAAATGCCTTGAAGAGACAAAAGGGGCAGCTGTTTTTGAACCCAAAGCATTGATTGCGGCTTGACCAGAGTCAATGTCGTCGATAACTGCCAGAGTTCCCTGCAAACTCAAAGCATAGAACTTACCTTTGTGACCAATAGCATTCCCAAATTGCATAAAACTTGCTTTATTTCTTATGGTCTGATTTATGGACACAATGAGGATCAGGAATTTTACAATCTTGCTTTATCCATTCATGTTTTGCTCCTGTTTTTCGTCTGTAAAACACGGAAGCTCGATGACTAATCCCCGTCAAAACCTTGAACACTGAATCTGTGCGAGCAGGATCTCTATTTTGACCATATTGCAGCCCGTTGAAACGGAACCTTTTCATCCCATGGTGGTAGGTGTCCATTGCAAGCTCCTCTAGTGTAAAAATGAAGATAATATTCAGTTGATGACGTTCCTTTTGCGAAAAGTAAACCATCCGAGCTTCCAACATAATATTTCCAAGGCGGTTGCCAAGGCCATCATCTCCTGTAGCATGTGATCCAGTTCCACTCTCCCTAGTGAAATGATATTTCTTTTCTTGGTTTTCATCATAGAGTTGGAGCTGTGGAAGCAAAGCTGCTTGCCGTGAATTATATTACGTTTTTTTATGCTGTCCATTATTTGGTTACTCTTTCATAGCTAGTGTTGAACATTAAACAAGCCTGCTAATCCGAAATCTTCGATCTTAGCATAGAAATTTGCATCCAACATGATGATGTTGCTGGATTTTATATTATATTCCTCAATAATTATATATTATACGCTACCATGTTACATTAATCCTAATATTCTATGATTTAATAAGATTTAGTAACGTGGAGTTAATGCATTTAATTTAAATATGGGCTTATTTAATGTGTAAACACTAAAATCTTATTATTATTATATGATGGGATAGATAAAAATAAATAGTATGAGCCACTTAATTAAACACTATTTTTTATTCTTATTAGGGTTACGATCCCCTTGACTAAATACAACAAAAAAAGAAAAAAAAAAAAAAACTTTTCTAATAACTTATTATCCGTTAAGATAAAGCCTCATAGTTTTTAAAATACTCATAATTAAGCATTTGAAGTTTATC
>JAWDEX010000013.1:3036160-3046675 GCA_035221805.1 Trichilia hirta | reverse complement strand
GTTTCCAAGATACAAATAACCTGAAGAAATTGAAAAGAACTTAGCAAGATCCAATAACCATTACAGATTACATTCTACTTCTCACCACATGTTCAGAATTCACCTAAGATTAATCAAAAACTTTGAACAAAAACTAATCTAAACCATTCTAATTGAAAAGCAAGATCACAGCACACAGACAAGCATTACTATACCACTCGAACAACTATAACACAGAATTAAACTTCAGTAGAAAAATTACAAAGGAAGAATGTTATTTGTCATCTTACCCTTTCAAGAAATATGCCCCTCACTTCATAGCTTTGCAAACCTGTTATCTAATGCTAAGAAAACTATATTTAATCCTAGCGTTTTCCAATGACAGATTTTAACTAACTCAACTCCCACGTGCTGCTTTAACAACTCTTTTCCAGCTTTGAAACCTTATGCTTCTAACGCCAGGACTGATCTGAGCACTTACAATCCTTTCCAAAGTTTGCAGGATCACAATTCACATTCCTCAACCTTGATCCTCAAACTTTATAAGCTATTGAATCTTCTTTCTTTTACTGCTACATTACTCCCAGAAACTTTAGCCTTTCTCAAGTAAATTTGCACTACAAGCCATCCTATTGCTTCCTAAAACCTTTTCCATCTTTTTCGGTTCTTCCTATCAAACAAAAATCATTTATTCTTTTTCCGTTCATAGGTTTCTAATTTATTCCATCAAGCAAGAATTAAAATGACAAGTAAGGCCTCAGGGACTTGACCCATTATATTTCATAAGTCTTTTTTCTTTTTTTTTTTTAATAATAAATTTGATTTATTTTTATTTATTTTCAATTATGAATACTTGAATAAATGATGCTTAATAATATGTAAATGTATGGTTAACACAAAATGTTCAAACGTGTAACAATATTTATAAATATAAGATACAATTGTTTTCATATGAAATAACTAAAAATTCAAATACATACCTTTAATTGTCCTTTATTTCTTTTAAAATTTATTGCTAAAATGTGTTAGTTTATAAAATAATTAGCTTTATTTTTTAAAAAAAAATAAAAATTATAAAATAAGTAGCTTCGATTTAAAATGTTTTAACATTAATTAGTCAAATATTTTATAATTGTAGTTTGATTAAAATCATTATGGCTTCGAGTTAAAAAAAAAAAAAAAATGTTCCCTAAATATTATAATTAGATAAAATCTTATCATCTCAGACAAATGCATGAGGTTTTTAAATAACATATCAAAGAAGGTGTTTACTTCTAGGAGTTAGTGGTGGCGGCATGCTGATGCAATAAATTAAATATTAATCTAAAAAAAAAAATGGGTTTCAACAAAATACTTCTAGAGAAAGCTCAATTTGTCATTTACATTGATGACAAGATTGAGAATGTAACAAGAAATTAACTCTTTTCTCACACCTCACTTTATTTTTTTTTAATATTATTCGATATTTTTTATCATTAATTTTTTATTTCAATTTCACCCTTAAAAAATTAAAGTAAATTGAATCCAACTATTGACTTAAATCAATTTAATTAAAAATATAAAATAGTTATATTTAAATCTTAGATTTTTTTTAATTATTTTGTAATTTTAGTTAAATTGATTAAAATTGATAATTTAATTTAGTTTAATTTTAACTTTTTAAAAGTAAAGTTTAAAAATATTAATAATTAAAAAATAGATAATTTTTTTTTAAAAAGGGAAGAATGTTAGAGTATTAAATAAAAAAATCAGAAAAAAAAAATCCCATTCTCTTACCCTATTATGGCAAGAATCTCATTCTCTTACCCTATTATGGCAACGAACTGTTTTGCCAACAAAGTATTATATGATATTAAATTGATATTATAAGTGCTCATAATTGTGATGAATCCAATTTTCCATAAAAAAAAAAAATTAATTAATTTAAAACATAAACTGATGGGAATGTACCACCAAGTTATACATATAATTTTGGAGAGAAAGACAGATACCATCATAATTTTAAGAAATGTCAATTACTCCCTCTCACATATAGTTTAGGCAAATAATAAATATTCTCTTACAATAAAAATAATGATATTAATTTTATTATATAAATTTTTATTTTATAAATTCTTAAAAATTTATATAATAAAAACTTTTATGGTAAAAGTTAATTAAGGGACAAACTGATAACTAATGCTCTAAAAAAATTGAAAAAAATTCTCTTTAATTGCACAAAAATTTTAAATCTTTTTAAAATTAAATGTCAAAATTTTTCGCTATTTTAAAAATTTATATGATAAAAGACAATATTTTTGTCTTTATTAAATGAGATATTTATTATTTTTTTAAATTATAAAAGTATTTATCACAAATTTTTTGATATAAAATAAATAATATTTTTAAAAATTGTATAATTTATAAATATTTTATTAAAATAATATTTTATAAAATCAGATGAAATATTTGTGATATATATTATAAAAACGGGCGACCAATATAAGTCAAAATTGTTGGGGTATTTGTTTTTCTCCCTTTAAATTTTTAAAGTGGGACCACTGTAGCACATAGCATTTGTCATTTGGTAGACAGACAAAACTCACGTGCCTAACTTTGCTTCGATCGATAATTCCAATTTTGTAATCCCTTTGTGAGACGAGAGGCGATTTCGTTAGTTGGCATCATGTGACTAGAAAATATATATTTTTTATTTTATTTTATCTCAAAATAATTAAGAGGAGGAGTAAACACGTGCCTCTACCTTTTTAAAAGAAAATAATTTGTGAAATATTGTGTATAATTAACTTGTTCTCTTCAAAATAATATTAAAAATTAATATTAATAAATTTCAAAGAAATTTGTATATTTTTATATTAAAATTTTGATATTTAAAAATTTTACTTTTCATCAGCTATCAAGCATTTTTATATGATTTTTCGTTAATTAAAAAACTTTTACATAACTTTTATAATTTGTCAAATTTTTTTTTATTTTTTAGATTTTGAGCCAATAATTTATTAGATTTGATAAATTTTAAAATTTAAAAATATTTATTAGGGAGAATATGTCTTTAATGAGAATTACTTCATCTTTGTTAAAAAAAATTTAATTTTGATTTGTTACAAAAATGATATGAAAGAATTTGATATCAAGAAAATTAATGATTATTTTAAAAAAAACTTAACATAAAATCTTTTTTTTTTTGAACTATTATTTTAATTTTTAATTTAAAATATTATATGCATTATTAGATATATTTTAACTTTTTTATATAGGAAAAATAATTAAATAAATAAATAATAGAAAAATTTATTCCCTTTATAGTTTTAACTTTATTCATATTAACTAATGTAATAAAGTCATATTATTATCATATATTCTATATAATTTGTAATTATTATTTATTATATATGGATATTATATTTTAATGTAACATATGTAAAAATAATATAATATTATTTTTCTATATAAATATATAAATGAATTTGTATAAAAGTTTATAAGTTACTCATAACAAATTTTTTATTACTCGTTAAGTTCAATTGTAATTTGCTTGGATTTTAAGGAAAGACAACTCCTATGGAAGATATATTTAAAAGGGAACCTTTAAATTTTGTCGCATATGCATTTTAGTTTAATTTATGAATTTAAACAAAAATAAAAATAATTTTATATATTTAATTATTAAAATAGATATATTTAAAGGGTAATATTATAATTCTAATAAAAAATAAAAAAATCTTTTAAATTAATAAAATTTCCATCAAATTGGAGTTTATATGGATATTTTTTAAAATAATGGAATGAAAGTGTATATTCAACAAAATTTAAAAAATATGTATACCCTTTTTTTATTCTAAACAATCATAGAATTTATTAGAGCATGAATATGGTAATTAATTATTGTTATTATTATTTTACTTTTATAATATTAAACATACGATATTTACATAAATTGATAACAATTGATAAGCTATGGTAATATTATTAGCATATAATCTATTTTTTATTTTTCTAAAAATAAAAATTTAATATATGTAACATTAATATAACTCTACCATATCAATTTATTTGATTACGTTTATATAAAAATCTGTATATTTTTTTTTTCTTGTAAAGTAAATATAGATTATTTTTGCTAGTTTATAGATGGGATATTGCTGACAATGCATTTTTTTAAAAATAATATTATATTCATATATAAAATATCGTACTTACAATATTCAATAAATAAATAAATTTATAAACAAAATTCAATCTTCAAGCAACAATCATCCAAAATGTTGAGTAACAAATTGGAAACAATTTGAAAACAAAATTGTAACAACAAATAAACCTTCAAAAATAAGAAGCAAATAATGAGAAAAGGATACGACTACGGAGCCCAAGAATCCGGCAAGATCCAATTCTGCACTTCGGTCCATAATATTGTATCCTGAAGCTCCACGATTACGAACGAAATGAAAAGCAGATCCACTTTCCTCGTCTTTCGCGCCGTTGCTCTCGCATCCCCAAAAAACTAACTTTCTCCCGGTCTCCGACACGCACTGTACATCACCGTCTCTCTCTCTCTCTCTCACTTTCCTTCTTCCTTACTGTTTTTATTTTTTACTTCTCTGTGATTACTCAGTAAGGCAATCTGTGTAATGATTATGCTTATTCTATATAGAAGGTTAGTGATGATACACATACACTGGCCCTGAACTTGCGGTCCTCTGTGTAAATCCTTGTTTTAGAGTTTCAAACAAAGCAACTTCTTTATTTTTCATTATTAATCCCAACAAATGTGCCTTTATTTCTTGCTTGTGCTATATAAGCTTTTGTGAGTTTCAACTATGGATTGAGAAGAGGGAAAAGGTATATTTTGAAGTGTAAATAGCCATTAGATCCACATGCAGATTCCGGCTCGGTTTTTTCTCCTGCTTGCTGCTTGCTCTGTTCTTGAGGTTTACAAGAGGTTCTTTCTGTTTTACCTTGGGCTGTTGATGATGGATTGTGTTTCGTTTCTGAAATCTTTGACTCAAAGTAATAATTTTGGATGTGGGTTTTTAGTGTTTGGTTATCTCCCACAAATTTTTAATGTTTTTGGATTGATTTTTATTTTCTTGTTGGGGTTCAAGTTTTTGCAATTTAGTTTCCACGGAAGGGGTTTGATCCAATTATTATGTGATATCAGAGGAAAATCAAGTCACATAAGAAATGGGTTGCGTTCGAAAATTGGTTTTGGTGAAGAATGTGGTGCAAAGATTGTGTCTTGCAACTGTGGTCCATTGAAATTCTTGGAGAACTCAAGGCTAGTGAATTTGGAAAATTCGGTGAAAAGCAAAAGCAAAGAACTTTTCAATCAAAATATTGAGAATAATGATGATGAAAGAGAATGTTGTGAAGAAGATCAAGTATTTGATGTAATCGCTTTAAGGAAACTGGTCAAGATTGAAAGGCAAAGAACAAATATGGCTTTAGTGGAGTTAGAGAAGGAGAGAATGGCCTCAGCATCAGCAGCTGATGAAGCAATCGCCATGATATTGCGCCTTCAAAATGAGAAAAGTTCCATAGAAATTGAATCGAATCAATATCGTAGATTGTCTGAGCAGAAGCAGGAATACGACAGAGAAGTGATTCAATCATTGCAATGGATTGTAATGAAACATGAATCTGAGAGGAGTTTCTTGGAAGATAAATTGATATCATGTATTCAAAAATTGAAGCAACATGGGAAAGAGGATGATGATAAATTGGAACAATTGAAAGAATTTGATATGAGTTTAAACATGTTCAATTCCACTATGGAAAATAAAATTGATGATGATGACGACGACGATGGATTTATTAGCTCACCTGATATTTGAGTGAAATTCTCAGAATGTTAAGTTTTAAATTGTACATCGAATATTGCATTTCTGTAGCCATTAATCTGAGTTGGAGGTTATTGAATATTTCTATATTCCATAATCAATATCTGTATATTTATGTAATTCATTCTGTACATGTGAAAGTGAGTGTTGCAGGCAGGTGAATGTCTCCAAGAAAAGCAGAAACATCAAAGTCGCCATAAATAACCACCAAATACATTTGTAATTAAAGTAAACCTAAAAGATATTTGTACCCTTGATTTTGATTTTTTTTTTTTTTTTTTTAATTTCATCTATTAAATCATCACAGTCCTATTATTGATATCCGAAATTGCCTGCCTTACTTTGTAGAATTTTCTTTGTAATTGTTGTGTTTTTGCAAACTCATATCACTCGCTCACTCTCTCACCTATTTATATTTGACAACAATGAATGATACTTATTACAACGCTGCTTAGAATGCAAACCTTTCCTCATTTATTCAAATTGATGTATCAAACGGACATTGATTTGTTTTCAAATGATTGTAGTACATAGAGTTTGTACGGACATTTGTCCTTTTATATACTATTTGCTTTGTCGGATTGTGCTAAGGATTTTTTGTTTCCATTTGCACTCGCCCAAGGCAGGCCCAGACCCAGGCCCACCTTACCTTATACACAAATAAGACGTATTTAATGTATAAATAAATAACAAATTGTCATTAGTAATTAAAGATAAATTATTTTATAAAAAAATAATTCTTTATAATTGGTTATTAAAAGAAAATTTATAGATGATGATAAATATCCGATTTAAAATTAAATAAATTAATTAATTTGAAAATAATTCTTTGGTACATTGTAACTCTTGTTTTTATTTCTTTGACATTTTATTTTGTTATCTCATCTCATCTCATGTTGCTTTTAACCTATCAACTTTGTGGGATAAAAAAAAAAAAAAGAATTTGTGGAAATTATAAATAAAAATATTTTTAATTTTTATTTAATTTTTCATTACAAATAAAAAAATTTATGTTTTCGCTTTTATAATAAATTAAATTATCAACACTATTTTTAAGAGGGATTTGTCCACATCGACCCCCCGGTCTTCTATCAATTAATCTAAGCATTTTAACTTGTGTTGACTGATTATTGACAAGTTAATAAGGTAGTCCGAAAGTTTTGGTGACTTTTTTCTCTCATCCATGTCATAAGTGAAGCTTAAATAGAACGCAACTATAAGCTATACATATTAATTAATAAAAAATTAATACAAATTTTAAGCACTAATTACTAATTAATATATAAATTATTTTAAATTATAATATTCTAAATTCTAAAAACATAAGTAACAAAGTTTTAGTGGTACATAAAATAATTGTCCTTAAAAATTTAAGAATTGTGAATCTCGGAGAAATAATGGATAAAAAATTATTTAAAATATTTTTTTTATCTCTAATTTAAATATAATTAAATTTGAATATAAATAATCCCCTTTTCTATTAAATGTTTAAATATAATTATTAATTTATTTGTTGAAATAAATGTAATATTTTAACGTATTTATCTTTGTACATATTATATTTGCTCATATTTATATATTAAATATTATATAAATAAATTATTATATACATTCAAGTATTTTTTATAATATAAAACTATTAATAAAATAATTTTAATATTTTTAATAATAATAATATAATTGTTTAATTGTTTTATACATACAATTCTAACTAAAATACTTGCCAACTCATAAATACATATAATCCTAACTTTAAATTTAAAATAAAAGATTTAATTTTTAAAAATCTTTTTTAAAGTACCATTATAATTTATGATAATAAAAGTTAAAATATTATTAATAAGTTTTGAAAAAAAATATAATTTATAAATATTTTGATAACCTTAAACCCATTGAGATTTCATTTGGGCGGACAAAGTAACGATTCCCAATTTGTAAGTTATCACTTACCTCCTCTAAAATTTAAACTTTTGTAAATTAAGTAACATCTTTCTAACAATTATCACTTACCTCCACAAAATTTCCCTCAATTAACCCTTTAGCAAAATCATATTTAATTACTTATATAACCTCAGGAAACTATTATTTATACCCTGATATTTAAAATTTTCTCAATCAAATAATATCCTTTTACTAACATTACAATCTCCCCTAATATAGATATTTCATTTAGCCTCGGTATAAATTCAAATAAGTTATTTCAGTGTACTCATGAAATTACTATTTTTTAGTATATTTTATGATAAATAAATCAGTGATCAAATTGCAAATACAAGCATACTAATATAACATCTTCAATATTATATATTAATTTTATAATACAATCTATTATATTTTGTTCTTGATGAAAAATAATAATATAAATGGAACTTTAATGCGATATTTATTTAATACAAATTATTTTATACATTTTTATATCATTATAAAAGAATTTGTACAAATAAATATTTTTTTTATAATATAAAGTTATTTAGAGAAAAACATATTTAGTTCACACTCGATTGAATATAAATATTTAGATAAAATTATGAAACAAAATGATACATTAAAGTTAAAATGAGTAATTACACTAATGAACTCTTTACCACTAAAAATTAAATAAATTTTATTATTTAATTTACTTTTATATGTTTTTAATGCTTGAAGGTGTATTAAAAAATAATAACTTTTATTGGGATGGTGTATTGAAGGTGTATGTATATATTAATATATTTTTTAAAATATTAATTGTATTAGTTACTTAAATGCTAATTAATTTTGTTTTAAATATGATAAAATATGTTTAAAATACAAAAATTTAATCAAATATTTTTACAGAGTAAAAGTATAAATAAATTTATTAAATTAAGAATAAAATAATATAGTATGATTAGTTAAATAGTTAATTGAATAATGACAGATAAATGATAATTAATAAAAATATATTATAAAAAGAATAGAATTCTAAAATTTATAGATTGTAAGTCTTACATTCTTGAAGATACATGTATAATTGACCATAAATATGTTGGAGAGGTTAACAGATCACTTTAGGGGAGGTAACTAATAATTATTAGAAAGATGCTATCTAAGTGATAAAACTTGAAACCTTAAGGGAGGTAAGTGATAAATCTCCTCCCCAGTTTCTTATTCATGTCACGGAACCCAAATTTAAAGGCCACCGCGGACCAGGACACAAGCGAAGGAATGCCTGACTCTCGTCCTGCCCGAAGACTTGAACACTGATTTAATGTGAGCAACAGCATCGGACCATTGAAGAAAAAATAATCAACATTCCCCGCGTGTCCATAGCAGTGGAATTGGCCGATCGCCGGTAAGCATTTCATTAACAGGATAATCTGGTTGGTTTCTGAGTACGGAACAGAAAGAAAAAGAAAAATGATGAACATTTGTATATTTTGAATTTAAGTTAGTAAAATCGTTGTACTAGGCTCGGTTGGAAAATGGGTTTCGTTCAAAATTCTATTTTGATTTTTGTGTTCCCTAATTATTTATAATTTTGGACTGTAGACAAGGAAAACTTACTTTATATTTTATTCCCCTAATTTTACTAAGAAAATAATGATGTTCGTTAGACTAGAATCGATTACTGCTGCATGTTTAAATAGCTTGCATTTGAATTTGGAGTTCATTTCAATTTTTTAACTTTGTTTGGTATGATCACTGAGAAAATGTGGAAAAAAGCAATATAAAGTTTTGGTTTGGATCTATGTTCGAGTTAGGAGTTGCTTGAAATTAGTTAGGTTTTTATTTTTTGCAATGGAAATTTAGAGAAAAGAAGTTGAATAATATGACAATCGTACAAGATTGATTACTCTGCTAATTTCAGTGCATCTCTTTATGACATTTTATTGGATCAACTGCATTTGTCCTTTTCTGACTCAAATATTTTTAACTAACTACTCTTACTGGAATTAGGAATAATCCAGTTCATTTTTCTTTCAGTTTTCCCTCCTTCCCTATTTAAAGATAAATCCTGGTACGGGATCTCCTTCTCCTTCTCACTTTTTTCAGTTCACTGCTTCAACTGTGCAGTTTGGAGAAGCTTTGGTTAAGATGTAATGCACCATGTACAAGTGAAACTTTATGGTACGTCTGGCATAATTGTATGGCTTTATGACGTTATACAGCAATTAATTAGCTAGAAGTTTCTAGATTGTAGACCTTTCTTATGGAAACTTTGTAAATGTAAAGACATGTTACTTGTGCTACGTGTCATTTGACAAGACAGAACTAGCATTATCACCTTTTAGTTAGAATTAGCATTATCATTTTTTGGTTAGAACTGCAGTGACAACATTGTTATAGTAGTTATGTCTTTCATAAACGGCATAGATTTTGTTGGTCAATATTCTCATAAGGGTACATTGAAGCTTCTATTACTTTCCATTTCTTTTTCAAAGCTCCCCAGATATTTTGATGCATCATGCAAAAGTCAATTTGATGCAAGAAAGATAAAATGAGTCTGTTTGTAAATCGTTCAGTTGTTAATGCTGCGGAAGTGGTGACTCATTATTAAAGGTATATCTAGGCACTTGAAATTTTTCATTGAGTGTAGATGATATTTATTTGATTTTCATTTTATAAAATTAGATTGGGAATGATGGTTGGTGAGAAACAGAATTAAGTATTGTAACATGGCAATTTTACATAGTATCAATAATATTTTAGATTGGATACTTCTTTTCCTGTTGTTATC
>JAWDEX010000013.1:2981513-2999053 GCA_035221805.1 Trichilia hirta | reverse complement strand
CTATATAGCTACGTGTGCCACTGGGGTACAGCTCATCCCTACCCTTTCCCAACAAGGCTTATATTTAATTTTTTATTTTTTTATTTTATCAATACACTTTAGATATTATTTCTAATAAAATTATTAAAATAATTATATAAAATTTTTCACTTGTAACCCATTATTATTTGTCAAAGTGTGCATGTGATAAGAATAGTTTATAAACTCTCGTATAATATTTATGAAGAAATAAATAAAAATATAAGAATGTTCAAAATTTAAATAACTCAAATAAAAGTAAATAAATAAGACTTTATTATAAATTTAAAAGTATATGTAAATAATAATAATATCATTAGGATGCGTCTCAAGGATCATGAGGAGAAAAAATAACTCCTTACTAGCCATTCACACAGAAGTCGGACGCTTGCTTCTTTTTTACAATATAATAAAGACATATAAACACATAATAATACTTATAATTCTAATATCATTTAACATCAACTATCTTTACCTCATGTAATATAAGATATTATTTTAGTGTCTTAATGTAGAAAGATAAAGTATAGAAAATATTACCTGAAATAGAATTTTTATATAAAAAAAAATATGCAACAAACTATAAGAAAGAAAAGTTAAAGATAGAGTATCAGATCTAGTTTGTATTTTTTGTTATTTTTCACTGACCAATCTATCTGAGCCACCCTTGGATCAGGTTCATAAATAAAATCTTATAATTGATCAATTAGTTGCTCAGAATTTGAAGTACAGATTAAGATATGACGTGTTGAAGGTGTGATAAATTGTTCTTCCACAGTTTGATTAAGAAAAGATAATAAAAGCTCAAAAAAAATTATTAACATTTAACAAACCAATGAGTTTTTAGTAAATATTCAATTGAGCCCATGAAGTAACTTAAAAAAGTCCTTTCAAAATACCAAAATCACTTGAGAGACAAATAAAAGCATCAGAATTACACATTATTTTTGCAATACGTTCATGCATAAAAGATATCTTTAACTCATTATCAACTGTTTTTTCAATAAGATTTTTTGTAATTAAAGGTGTAGGAATAATACATAACACTTAATTACCTTTTAAATATATTGCTATTAGTACACATCTCATTAACTTAATAGTACCTACTTCATAGAGTAAATAAATTCTCGCATTTACGAAAATATTTTTTAGTAAAAGTACCTACTTCATAGAGTAAATAAATTCTCGCATTTACGAAAATATTTTTTAGTGACATAAAATGATTAATAGAATTATATGTAGCAAATTATATTTTAAACATCAAATATAATTTAAAAAAATATGAAACATTATATTACATAAAATAAAATTTATTTTATTTTATTTTATTTTATTATTGTTTACTTGGATGTGATTGGACGGTTGCCCTCCAACAAATGCTGGAAAGCATGTGGGAAACAGCATTCGAACAAACATCATGAAATGAAAAATGAATGGGTTGACGTAGAAATACCATAAAAACACCACACGCAATATAAAGAGTTGGGTACTTCACACTTTTGGACTTTAGATTTAGGTCGCACGAAAAGATCATCCATTCAAACAAGCAATAAACAAAATTTAGTTTAATGAATTAATGTATACTTTATAGTTGCTTTAAAATAATTAGGAGATTCTTTAAGAGAAATACGAGATTTTATTTTTTGCGATAATATATTATAAAATATTAAAATTAAATTAAATCAATACCTATTAAGACAAAAGATTGAATTAATCAATCTCATCAAATATTATTGATATCATTGATACTATAAGCGTCATACTAAATTTTATTATTTAAATTACTTTTTAAAAAAATACGACATAATTTATGAGTTTAAAATTTTGTTTAAGATTATAATAATTTTATTGTATTTTAAAAGAAAATTTAAAAAAAATATTCAATAACAGTAATTTTTAATAAAATTTAAATATTTAATATCCTTTTAATAATATTAAATCTAATACCACACTCATAACATGCAGTTTCAATAACATTCCAATTGAATTAATTATAATATTTTCTTTATGAAAGAAAATGACATATAAATTTTTAAAAATTAATTTATGAAACTGATTAATTTTAATAATTTTAAAAATATTTAGTAAGATTTTAATTTATTAGTTCAATAAGTTTTATGGCCTTATATAATAATAGGTAGTAAAAAAATAATAATTTTCTGACTCCTAAAATTTAACAAAAACAAATATAATATGTTTATTAAAAAATGGAGGAAGTTGAAGAAGAAAGATGTTCTTAATAGCAAAAAATGAAGTAGAGTGGAAAGGAGTTATTATTATATTTGTTCTGTTAAATTATTTTAAGCAAATATATTATAATTATTTTTATCTAAATTTATGATTTTAAAAATTATTTTTTCTAAGTAGCTATTATTGTATAAGTTCATAATAATAATTTTATTAATAGACTAATATAAATTTTAAGATATTTGTTGAATATTATAAGTCAATATATATATATTTTAAAAGTAATATTACTCATGTCAAAATTTTCATTTAAAAATATATCTCAATTAAATGAGTTGATATGCATTATTTAGATAGTAGAAAAATATAATAAAATAATTTTAAAATTTATAAGAATTTAAAATAAGTCTATTTGAAGCAAAATTTATTGAATAAATACAGCATGAATATTTAATTTTATATGAAAACTAGCATAAAGATCCTCTATTTTTGCATTTGTATCCCTACAAATCTCCAATGATGAATTTTTTTGAATACAAATACAAAGATCAGGGGGTCTCCATGATATTTTTCGTTCTTTATTATTCAAAAAATGTAAACGTGTCCATCATTCAAATTTTATTTTAAAATAACAGATAAATAATATTATTATTTTTCTAAACCTTAGTTATCATCCGTATGACAATATAATAATAATTTACGAAAATGACAATGTTTTAATTTTGAACCAATCGTAAGTCGTAACCGACGGCCTCAATATCACGTGATTTCGGCCCCTCAGGTCTGTCCTTTCAAAAATAAAAAAAAAGAAAGGGGATATTATCATCTGGTACGATTCTGGTCGTTCACGTGAGAATGAAACATGTGATAGAATATCACATGTTGAGTTCCACGTAAAAATAAATATAACTGGTCTAACCTCGGCTTTGTTCCCTTGGCCCTTGAGCAGTATCCAGGGCTTACTTAACCTTAATGACCATATTGTCCTTAGTTCATAATTAGTTAGATCTGAAATAACAGTTGTTTTCACTCTTTAGGAAGAGAAAAACTACTTTTAAATATATTAATTTTTATACAAATTAAATTATATAAATTAATAATATATATTTTTTATAAAAACAAAATAATTTAAAATATAAATTACATAATAATAATAATATAACTCTATATAATAAATTAATTATTACTTGAGTTTCTGTATAAAGTTGGTATATTTAATACTAATAGTTAATTGAATACAAAGTTAAACCTCTTTTTAGTTTTAGTGAGTGGAATTTAAATTCTAAAATTTTTATGTCACTTTAAAAAAAAAATTAACACTACACCTCGTATTTTTAATATTATTATTTAATCGAAAATCAAACTCCCTTTAACATAAATTTTTTTCTTAAATTTAAATGTAAAATTTTATCTATTGCATTAATTAATATATAGTTAAACAAAAACATTTAATACTATCAATTTAACAACTCTATCCATCTTTGAATTGCATAAATTTAATGAATAAAAATTTGTATTAATCTTTTAAGTTAAGAATTTAAGTTAGTAAAGTTTGACCATTTAATTATTATGTGAATATAAAATTAAATCTTTTATTAATTATAGTGGGAGCTTGATTCAAATCTAAATTTTTATTAAGTCATTGGAAAAAAAATTTTAGCAGCATCCTATCCCAAGTATAATTTTAATAATATTAAAGTACAAATTTTTTATATAAACCCTTATACATAAATTAATGTGGTATGACAATATATATATATATATATATATATATATTAGAGAGAGAGAAAGAGAGATGTACACACACACACACATATATATATATAATTTTTATTTTAACCTTTTACTAAGTTGCAAATTTAATAAAAGAGTGAAAAATCAAAGAAATTACAATAGATGATGTGATTATCACAAATACAAGAATACTACCACTGACAAATTGATTTCATCAATTTATTTTTGCTTAATATTTTGTTAATTTTTAACAAGTTTTTTGATATTTTTATTATTTTCTTGTTTATTTTTGTTGTCGGTTGAATTTCAAAGAATTTTTCAAGAAATGAACAAAGTTTCTTGAAGATCAAGATCAAGTGAAGGAACCGGGTTACAGTGGGTAATTGAGTTTGCCGCAAGAAGAAAAGAGAAGACAAGCAGACTGAGAACAAAAAAATATGAGGTTGTAGTAGCCAAAAATGGCCGTTGCAAAGCGGGAGCAGGGTTGCAGCGGCAAAGTCGTTGCTCAGTACCATGCGTAGGGCATTACTGCGCTGCAGCAAAAAATGATCATTTGCTACAGCACCGAAACATGGGTTTATCATTTCTAAAAACCCTATTTGCTGTCTATATAAAGAATCTTTATTGGAATTTGTGGAAGGGAGCCACCGCACCAAAAATAATAAAAAATCCTTGAAGATTCTTGGGATTTTAAGGGAAGAAACATCAAATCGAGAAGACTAAAGTTGGATTCAACTAGAGTTCTGCTTCTATTTCTTTGTTTCTTGTTTTCTTTGATTTGTAACTATGAGAACTATAGTTTATTTGATGTTTAATTTAATTTCAATATTAGGCTAAACATTTAATCTAGAGAATTGATGTAACCTTGTTTAAAATAATGAATTGATTCCTTATTTGATCATATAATCGTTTTATTAAGTTTATCTATGTGATTCTATTTTTAATATTTTTAATTTATTTATTACGAATTAGTTGATATCAAATTTAAAATTTGATATTAGGGAGAAATAATCATAAATTAAAAAATAAATAATATAACTTAAGATGTTAATGAGTCGAGAGGTTATTAATTCTTTTGAAAATATCAAAAAAATAATAATAATATTAATAAATTCTTAATTTACAATTTTAAATAAGAATATCAAAATTAAAAATTAAAATATAATCTATTTGATCTCTATAGAGATAATCAATCATATTAGAATTCTTGTTCTATAAACTGAGATACGATTAAATGATGGTTAGGTACGAAAACATCGTTAGAGGTTAGGTGAAGTTGATTATCTATACATTCTCACTTAGGCTTAATTACATTTTTTGCTACGTTTTTAATTTAGTTTATTAATTGCTATTTTAGTACTTAACTTAATGTTAATTGTTATCTTAATTAATTTTTGAATAAAATTAATATTGATTTAATTATAAGAATTAATAAAATTTAACAAAATTTTCAGAGGCGACTATTCTACTTTTATTATTTTATTAAAGCTTAACACTATATAAAGTACTCAAACCTAACTCTCAATAGCTGAGATGTATTATGTACTCACATTTTAATTTGGATGAGAAAATTTTAGTAAACAAAATAAAAAGATTAAACTAATAGAAAGAACAAGAAAGGTGGATCTATTTATATTATAAGATTTACTTATTTGTCTATTATTATAATAATATACCCATTTATTCATTTGTGCAATGAATATTATGAATTAATATATTAATTAAAGAAAAAATGAAAAATCTGATTTTTTTTTTTATCAAAAAAAGAACTTAAAAATGCCAACTAATAAATATTTACCAAATACTAAGATATTTTAATTTTGAAATTTTCTTATTGTAGAATGTATTTATTTATTTCTTATACACCCTAAGATAATTTGGCGAATTTATTGAAGAATTCTACTGGAAATTAAACCAAATAAGAAAAATAATCAAATTTTAAGTAGTGAATTGCAAAATGGAAATAATGTGATTAGTAATATATATTGACGATAAATTTTTTATAATTTCAAAAATCATCTATTACATATCTCAATTATAGAAAAGACGATCGAGTGCCACATATTATTATTAGTTTTTAAAATATCAACGTATCTGTCAGTATTTACATGAGTCGATATCCTTAACTTTAAGTTACGAGGGTTTTGCACCTAGTATTAGTAGGAGAATTCGTTCTTAAAACACCACAAGTTTGAACCCTAGTTTAATTGCTACTAAAAAATGAGTTGAAACTTGACTATAAGTGACATTTTATTGTTGCATCATCGATACGTACTAGAGAAAGCAACACATAGAATAATTGTTGTTGATGGAATTAATCGGTTGCAATCATTAAAGGGGTGATGTGATTCTCTACCTGCCGATGATCGATCATCGGAAGTTGTATTTGTTGGCTCAATTGGAGTAACATGTGTATGTGAATGACCTATCGACATAGTATTTAATATACCGGCTATAGCAGCATATGTTGACCTTGGTATAATAGCACGTTAGTGACCAATCAAAGAAGTACTTAATTCTTCGGTGGGGGCAGCATATGACAACGTGGGCGGAATGGTACTTGTTGGCTCGGCCATAGTACGGGCATTACTTGTATATTCTCGTGTAGCTTGACAATCACAACCACCCGTTTTATATATTTTTGACATTGTTAGCCACATGGGTGTCGTCGATATCAAAACAGCCAAAACTAGTGTTATTCAGTTGGTAACTGTGAGAAATGTATTCGAAGGGAACCGGAGGTTGCTGCAACATCGGACATACGTCTATCAATTGGTTATTGCCAAAATAATATTGGTTTGCACACGTACAATAGAGTATACAAACATAACAATAGAGAATATCAAATATAAAATTGTAGAATGCAAGTTTATGTTGAAAATAGCCGAAGAAAAAACAATTTTCGGTTGTATTCAACCAACTCTGGCGACGGGGTCCTATCATCGGAGTTGGCCGTGGACAGCCTCCTATTGCGGTCATCAAAAATTGTTTTATTAAATAAAATTACTATTAAAAAATAATTAAAAATTTAAATTTGGTTAAAACATACAATTTTCTTTTGAAGTATATAATATAATTTTATTAAATAAAGAATATGAACATGTCAGAATGTCCCGTCCACGACTTTTCGAATTTAAATTGTCATGTCCATTTTTGTTTAAAATCCACGTACAATAAGCTGCCATCTCAAGCAGCTCTTCACAATAAAAGCCCAATTTAATTCCATAAATTAGGACAAAATTGTAAATAAGGTGGTTAACCGTGACTAATTTCCAAACATCACCTAGTTATATTTGCCCTCCGTCTTGTTCCTTAAACCGCATCCTCCCTCCTTCTCGTATTACAAGAAGAAGAAGAAGACGGAGAAGGGGCTTTCTTTCTCTCTCTAAAATTCTCACTTTTGAGAGAGAAACTTAAGCTTCCTCTGGACAGAGAAAGAAAAACTGATTATCATCATCACCATCCTCTTCATTTGAGAACTGCGATGGATGGCCAAAGATTTGCTGTGCTTCTCTGCGCAGAGGATTCCGACTTTGTTAAGAAGAAATACGGAGGATATTTTGGCGTATTTCTCAGAATGCTGGCGGAGGATGGCGAGAGTTGGGATGTTTATCGCGTGATTAGCGGTGAGTTTCCGGATGAAGATGAGATTGGATCCTACGATGGATATGTGATTACAGGAAGCTGCAATGATGCTGATGGAAACGATGTTTGGGTCTGTAGACTCATTGCTCTGGTGAGGAAATTGGATTCAATGAAGAAAAGAGTTCTGGGAATTTGCTTCGGACACCAGGTATGTATATGCATCATGGATGTATATGATCTGTATATACATACATACATACATACATACAAACGCTCTACTTTGATACTTTACTGTTTGCTTTGTATTTCATGTTTATTTTCAAAATCAAAAGCTGGCTTTTAGGTGAGTCAAAAGTTTAACAATAAACGGCCGCTTGAATTTAGAAACGGCTGCCTCTTAATTGCCCCTAAAATTTTTTATGGACATATTATTATTTTTTTAATTATATTTCGAAAAAATTCAAATATGATTTCATAAATTTAGTGTCACAACAAAAGTGTGGATAATGAAAAGAAAAATAAGCTGACATAGTGTGGTACAATTGATGCATCATTCAATAATAATACAGTCTGCTAATTTATTTTTTTATATATATTTTTCAAGTTTTTTTCTTTACAGGTTCACTTTTTATGCCATATTTTTAATATAAAAAAATATAATATATAATTTAAAAACTTATTAAAAATTATAATAAACTGAAAAAAAAAATTAGAAAATATAAATTAAACAAAAAGTTGGTCTTCCATTTGGTAAACTTCTTAACTCTACAGTAAATGCTGTGCGATTGATCAAATCGAAATTTAGAGCTGGAACTTGCTGGCAGTTTAATTTACAATAAAAACCGAATTAATTGTGGTCTAATCCAACCAGCCAGTATACAAGGGTATAATTGAAATTTTAGAGACAATTTTATATTATTAATATTATTAATTAATGGACTTTACTACCATGAATCAATATAGCAATGCAAAATTTAAAAATGATTTTGTAAGACAGTATCTTCAAAGTACCGTTTCAAATTATTATATTTAATAAATTATAATATTTAATACATAAAAAAATATTTATTAATTAGTATTTTCGATACAAAAATTTACTATAAATAATAAATAAAAAAATCCTTAAATATAAGATTTTATATACCACATTTTAGCACAGGCACGTCTGGTGTTGCTTTTTTCGTACAAGTTGAATCCTATCGTCAAATATTTTAAGAAAAAAATCTCAGAGGGCTGTCACGGGACAGGAATTCTTGGCCGAGTAGACAAAACTACCATGGGTCCCACTTTGCGTATACAATAGTACAATGTCCGAGGTATATGATTTTGGAAACTGGGGGCCCAAAAATGGGTCCAACTTGAGACCCACGCTCCTACATCTGATGCGTACCTTTCAGACTCCAAAAATATTGGAATTCTAATTACTAAAATAATTTTTATTTGTAAGATTTGAGAAAAAATATTATGCATAATTCTTTTTTTTTTTCAGTAAATTATTTTAAAAATATTTATTTTCTTGTAAGTTTAAATTAAGTGTTTGATATAATGGCTTTTGATAAAATGCTTCTCTTAGTCAGATATTTAAATAAATTTATTCATTTTTTTTCTGAATTTAAATATATATTTATAGTTGATGGTTAGTAATATTAGTGCCACAATTTTTGGGTAGATGATATAAATTTGATAGACATTTGTATGGTGGACCAAAATGTTTTCAATTCTTGGTCTGCATGCCGAAAAGATTTAGGTGGAATCATTTTATAAATTACTTTTTATCATAATTATTAAATTTTAAAATGAATGAATTATGTACTTTAGCCATTTGGAAAACGTGTACTATCTTTCTCATTAACGAGATGGCAAATTGATAGGTTTGGGCCTCATCCAATTCTATTTATACCTGAAAAAAAAAAGACTCATATTATTGTGAATTTTGGTATCGTAGATGGGGTGAATTCTTTTTGCTAGTTTTGTTTCTTGTTATTGTCTTTATCTGATTAATAAATATCCTTACTACGAAGGCAAAAGGCCATTGAGTTGATCAAGTTTGCTATCAATGGCCTGGGACAGATAAGGTTACCACGTGTTAAAAGGCTTGAGTGCTCGTGCCAATGATGTCACAATCATACACGTGGTGTAATTTCACTTTTTTTTGCACCCCACCATTACCAATAATATGAATCAATCGGAAGAAGACAAAGTAATTACATTACATTAAAAACAAAAATTTAGCCACCAATTATCGGCAACACAATGTCCCACTCACACATTGTGTGTATTAAAATGCATTTTTTAATTATCTTTTTACTAAATGATGGTAGCAATATAAATTATAGTGTAGGAAATAATTTACTATATTGTTATTGGTTAATAAAAATAAATAATAGTATGATTAAATAATAATTAAATTAATATTTTCATACCGTGTACCGTGTCTATTTTTATATAAAAATTTGTATAAAAATTTATGTATATATGTAAATAATATATATATAAAATAACATTATGTTTTATGTCCCATATCTCTGTTTTATTGCATGCTCTTACATAGCATTTTTGATGATGATGATCAGATTTTAGGGCGTTCCATTGGAGCCACAATAGGTCGAGCCATCAAAGGTTGGGACATTGGCTTAACCACCGTCCATCTTTCCTCCTCCAAGCTCTTCTCCTCTATCAAAACACCATCTTTCCTCTCCGTTATCGAATGCCACCGCGATGAGATCCGGAAACTTCCATCGAAAGCAGAGGTGATTGGATGGTCGGAGAAGACGGGGATCGAAATGTTTCGATATGGAGAACACTTGATGGGTATCCAAGGTCATCCCGAGTACACCAAAGACATCCTTCTCCATCTCATTGATCGTCTTCTTCAACAGGATTTGATCGTCGACGTTCTTGCAGAGGAGGCAAGGGCAAAAGTGGAGTTAATGGAGCCGGACAGGGAGACATGGAAGAAGTTGTGTATCAGTTTTCTCAAGGGGAGATTGTGAGTCGGAATATTAATATTTCATGGATGCATGCGGGTTAATTAAGGTAATTTCATTTCTTAAAATTATATATATATTCTAAAGAATGGTAAGTATGAAGTATTTTGGGAAGAAGTTAGAAATTGAGTTGAAGAATTGCTTGGCCTCGGTTAACATTAATTATTTATGTCTTCTGGAAACTGATCTGATCAAATTTCTCACCGAAGTACTGATCGATCGGTGATTATAATAAAAAAACTTTCAGCCATAAAATTTGTGAATTAAATTTATTTCATTTTTCATTATGGTATGTTACATTTTGTTTTCTGAAAAACCTCAGTTTTGTCAAGTTGCAAGTTAAATGTTTTGGATTATTACAAAGGTTAATTTAAATATTATGCAAACGTTAAAATCAATTTAAAGTGTAAAAATATAAGATGTGCAATAATTATTATATCAATTGGTATTAAAAATTTGTATACCTTCACCATAAAGTATATTACTCTTTCACTTCTGAGTATTTATGTCTAAAACACTTCCTATATCAGGCCTGCAATGTGAAAATTCTGTTATTTTGTTAACTACTACTTTTATGATAGAAGTTTCCTTTAAAAGAAAAACCTTTCTGTATTGACAATTTACAACTTTTAAAGATTTCTACACACTTAGTTGTTAATTATTGTACTAAAGATGCTAATTTGTATCCCAAAATTTACATATCCTCACACCCCTCCCACAATTGGTTTTTAACTCTTCACTAGTTTTACTTTATATATGTTTTATACTATTTATATTTTATAACAATACTTTAAAAATTTGTTTCTAATTTTGAATCCATAAAAATACACCATTTTCATTTTACAAAACCAGATAAAAAACAAATTCACAAAAAAATATCTATACAATAGCCAAATTGTATTCTTATTATGCAACTACTATTGTTGAATAAATATTTTTGCTATTTCAAGCACAGAATAGTAACAAACACAACATTTCCCAACACAAATTTAATAGTACTCATCTCATGCCAACCTCTACAATTTTGCACTTCTACAAAAAATTTCCTTAAGGAACATCAAAACGAAGATTAAAAAAATCCACTGACACAACACACTTGAACCTATTCTAACAACAGACGTAAATTAACGAAATCAACAAAAATAAAGATAACTGTAACAATGATTTATTAAATTATTGAAATATCAAATCATAGCAACATTCAATTCCCAACTCATTCAAACACAAATGTCAAATGCAACCACATTAAGATTTAAGAGAATGCTGCTAGAAGGTCAGTACTCCAAATTCAATGACAATATAAAGGTAAATGCTCGACTCTAATGCGATTCTAATATGATTACAACATCATCGTCATCACAAGAGTACGACAAAGTTCAAATCTGAAAAAACCATTAAATCATAATGCAAACGGATAGCATTTACGCGCCCATCACAGAACCTGAGTTCTTCCTGCACTCGGCAAGCATATCCATGTAGAACTGGCACTTGCTGATGTCATTCCCAAAGTTGTTGATGCACTACAAGAAAATTCAAGTAAACAAAGTCAATCATAAGAAAATTTCATTTCCCTAGATTTAAATTAATTTACTGAACATAAGCAGATAGATATTAATTGTTTACAGACTGTCAACACAGGTAAAATTTAGACTGTAATGCAAGATAGCAAAGAACTAACAATGCTAAACTGAACATTGAGACAAAACTTATGGCCGGTACATGAGGATAAAAACATAGAACTCCCAATCTGCAACTTCTCTAACCTAAGGACTGGCTCGAAGCATCTACAGATTTCAGAAAGTTCAAAATACTTGGGGGGCCACAGCACCAATAAGAAGGTAGACATCCCACGTAATGAGAATAGCAAATACAAATTCAGTAAAAAATGGAGGCAGAGTTATTCTTTGATTCTCCTTTTGACTGTTAGTTCTTCTAGGAAAGAGAATCAAACTTAAATAGAGACCATTTTATATATAACTTGAAAGAGGTTAATTAGAATGGGAAAAAGTCTACATACATCTTGGAATGCCTTGGAATGGACATTGCAGGCATCAGACCCAACAAAACTGTTTGTGGTAGGAGCTGGGGCAGCAGTAGCAGCCTCAGAGACCACAGCTTCATGTTGAATAGTACGAGGACCCATGACAGCATCCACAGCCCTGTGTGCAACAGCACTTCCAGTACCAAAGGCCATGCCTATAACAAGAACAGAGTTATGAAATTTAGATTTATTCCACCAGTAGAATCCAAAGGCACTATGACTTGGTTGCAATTAGCATATGTACATAGGTCATGTGTCAATAAACTTCCGGTCTTAACATACCCTGAGCTATGGTAGAGCCAATGCCTCCAAGCAAAGATCCACCACTACCGCTTTGAGCAGGGGCTGGAGGAGGAGCATGTTGAACTGCATCCATAAAGCATCAACATAATTAAATCCAAGGCACAAGCAAATGATGGGAAAAAGAAATTTCAGTAAGCAAACAGATGCTGAAGACCCAAACCATATGTTACAAGCACAATACCAACAAGTTTAAAGTAAACGTCAGTACCTGGTTGAGGGGGTGGGCTACGAGGAGCAGACCGTGCAGCAGGACGAGGGGCAGATCTTCCTGCAAAAGAAGTTATAAAATCGTTAGTTCACTAAAATCAAAGGGTGGATATTAGACAACATATAAACAGAAGTAATGATTAACTGGAACATACTCCACAACACAACACTGAAGCACAATAAGCCTAAGCACAGCCACCACCAAACAATGCATAACAAGTGCTGCTTAGCACAATGAAAGTTCATAAAGAAAATTTCAAAAGGAAATAAGCTTGGTGTCGTTCAAAGGATTGCACCTATATCACGGACACTTATCAGGTTAAGCTAATATATCTACTAACATGTCACTTTGTTTTCATAAGCCACTACATAAAGCAGTTTCTAGTAGCAGCACAACCATTTTATTCTCGCAAATCTAATAGATAAATTTGATGACAGGAGAAAAAATGTGCATAATTTGAGCTAAATACAGTTGAATATACATAATCTGCAGATATCCGTTACAAAAATATGCATAAGTATTACAAGGGGAAAAAAAAAGCATCCCCCTCCCTAGATATATATTATATGCAAACGTCAAAACCAAATGCAATAGCTCATATTACACAAAAAATACATTCGCGCACCTATGCTAAACAGAATATCAAAGCTTCAAGCTTGCCCATTCGTTTTGACACGTTTTTAACTTAAAAATTTCACAAGCCAAGTTCAAAACCCTAAAAGTAACAAGCTATCATTCACACCCTAAATGAAACAAACTTGAAACTCTCTAAAATATCATTCAGAAATGGAATACAATAAACGAAATCCTAAACTAAGCTATCGTTCAAACCTTAATGAAACAAACTTGAAACTCATTAACTCTAAAATATCATACAAAAATTGAAAACAATAAACGAAATCCTAAACTCTAGGTCAACAATGAACAAAATCAATCATAATTATTTTGACTCTTTCATTTGGTCAAAACCCCAAACCGAAAATTTCTTCTTTGGCTTGTTCATATCCAACAACAAAAACAATCCCAATTAAAACGAAGACAATCGAATCAAAATCCATATAAAAATTGATGTGTGCTTATAGATCTGATGAGATCAGAAATTAACCTCCGGAGCTTCGGCGAGGCATTACTACTTGTAGAGGCGGCGGACGGGTAACACAGAAATTTCTGGAGAGTTTGTTTTGTGGAATTCAAAGCGAAATCGTGCCCTCCGCAAACCCTGGGGATGTTATATAGAGTTTAGATCGCTGTGGTTAAGATAACCTAGTGGTTAAACGTGTCAACATTGTATTGGTTGATAGGTTTCGATTGGCACGTTTTGTTGGCTTGGAGCGATTTGATATCAAACTGGTATATGTAGTTTACAAAAATAATAAATAGTTCCCCACAATTTATCACTTATCTCAAATTTATTCCTACCAAATAAGAAATAAACAATCTAGTGCCGATTAGTATGCCGAATTGGACTTAATAAATTAGGATAGGATAAAAAAGGATTATGTGTAATATTATTTTTATAACAATTTATTGAATTATATATAAATTTATTAAAAACTAAATAAAAATAATTAATTATTTAGATATTTATAAAATCAAATTATTTCAAATATATATTAATAAAATATTTAAATAATAATTTAAATTTTATTATTAATATATATTTTAAAATTCTTACTTAAATAATATAAAAAATATTATTTAAGTGAAATAATTTAATAATAATTTATTAGTGAAAATTAATTTACTAATATTTTATTATATGTAAAAATATATGTATTTTTAAAAATTTTTTATTATGATAAATTATAATATAAAATTTTATTTTATTATTATAGTTATTAAATAATAAAAATTTTTAATGTAATTTAGGTTATCCCACATATAACATGGAATAAATGAGATGGGACTTGTGTCAATCTCATGCTATTTATTTTAGTCCAAGGTAATGACTAAACATGGTTTATCCCAATCCCATGCTTATCCCACATAACAAACGTCCCTAAATTTTCATTGATTATTAACATGGTGTGATATAGTATACAATCATAATAGATATATGTTAAAATTGTTTCTTTTTAGATATTAATATTATTTAAAATGGAAAATAAAATAAAAATAAAAATAAACTCATAGGCGTGAATGAAATATTAAAAATAGATGTTTATCATTTTTTTTTATTCAAAAAATTAAATGATAAGAAGTTTTAAAATTTTAATAAAACACTTAAATAAATATATGTATTTTTTTTATGAAACAATCGGTTAATAAAAAAAATTAAAATAGAATAAGTTAAGGTATTGAAAAAAACTCAAAAAGCGCAGCTCAAATGACAAGCAACTTGTAAGTGTGTTGCGATTAATATATTAAATTATAAATTTTATAATTTTAAAAATTATTTATTACACATTTTAATTATATGAATAAAAATTATATTCGCACTATTTAAGTTTAAAATTATGAGAATAATCAATTTTAAATTGTTTACAGTTGAATCGTAGGGACGAATTAAAATAAATGGTAATATGCGGATATATTTATTATTTTCCAAACTGTAGGTATCTGATTGATAAATTGCCCCATCAAGAGATCAATGTTGCTGTCAAATGAAGCTGTGGGGTCGACCGTGCTGGATCATTCTGGATTTTGTATAATATTAATAAGAATTTTTGAGGTGAATATTAGACTTGTTCTTTCTCTCGTTTTATTTTTGTTTTAAAAAATTTTGTATTGGAAAGGAAAAGGAATCTTGAAAGGGAATATTCGATTTGAAATTACAAAAATACCACCAGCATTCAGACCTTTTCGCCGGCGTACGATGTAATTGCCGTTGGTTCAGTAATCGCAGTAGCGTCAGTTTGCTTGATTCATAACAAACAAAATTAAATGGTTAAGACGTTTTCTTATTGGTGTTAATGTTTACTAATCTAAATTTATTTATTTTTTATATATTAAAATTGAAGGATATTTTTTTCCTTAAAAAGTCAAATGTTTTTTTAATTTTTATTAAAAGTCAAAAAATTTAATTAAAAATTTTCCCAAAAATATTTTTATCTAATTCAATAAAGTTATTGTACAACTTTAAAAAATTTAACATAATAAAATAATATAAATATTATTATTTTAATTTTATTTAAATTAAATTTATCAAAGAATCTTAAAAACTAAAATTATATATATTTATTTTTATTTAATAAAATTAAATATAAAATAATTGAAAATTTTATTATATTAATAAATTAAAATTTTTTATTAAAAATAACTTGATATAATAAAAATGCAATATTCAAATAAATTAATTTATTAGGTGAACAATAATACTTATTAGTAACAATCATATCTAATCGATTACAACAATAACACTAACAATCAATTATTGGATACACAAACCATCACGAATTTGTTTTTGAGTTTTATAATTAAAAATCCATCTATTTAATTAGAACGACTTAGAACTCATAATCTAATTTAGATGGATTTATCATTAGGAAAGAGGTTCAGGATATTGATCTTTTGGGATTGATTTAATTTATGTCAATTTTAAAATTACAATGAGATTGATGTAATTATTTGAATTTTGAAATTACAATAGATAAAAATATTTTATTTAATAAATATTCATTTTTGTTTCATAATTAATATTAATCATCGATAATTAGTGATTTTATTCAATAATAAAATTTACAACATCTAAATCATAACTAGGCCTTATGTAGTATTATTGTGATGTGGCTTGGAAGCCACCATTTCAAATAATTTCAAATTGGGTAATAATATTAACTTGTTTTATATATTTAAATATTTTTTTAGAACATTTTACATTTGAATTTTGAATACAATTTATTTTAAATAATTTAAATGTTACCATTTAAACAATTTTTTTTAAAGCTTTTACACTTTTAAAATTAAAGGGTATCAAATGAATTGGAAAAATTTACGAATAATAATTATATTTTTTATCTTATTTTTAAAATTAATTACTATTAAAAAAACATGCTTAAAATAATTCAAATAAATATCTATTCTTTAGATGATAATATTCTAATAAAAAAATTAAAATACGTCTCTTTATTTTTAAATTTTTGTCATTTTCGAATTTTTTACTTTTAAACTTTGAAAAGTTAAAAAGTGGCCTCTAAGGAGTGTAGCCTGGTGGTAAGGCATGATATAACAGCTGCTTAGCGCCTGTCTTGTATTCAAACCCCAAGATTGCATTCTTTGTAAGAGTCTGGAACAGTCGAGATTTTATTCCATGCTCAGTACCACTGGCATGTGGTCTCTATACATATATTTTCATTGACATAGGACGAGTGCTGTGTGATTTGCGAATACATATTTTAAAGATGGGTGCCTGGTCTCGTGTATGGCTGGACACCACAGTAATGACTGAGTACGGGAGTTTTTTCGTCATCCAAAAAAAAAAGTGAAAAAGTGAAAATATTTCATTAATACATCTCCGTTGGCATGTATCTCCATTTTC
>JAWDEX010000013.1:2905611-2929816 GCA_035221805.1 Trichilia hirta | reverse complement strand
TCCATTGATCCAAGACCGGAAGTCAACTCAAAAAATGACAGTCGACAAACCCTGACCAACCATCATGAAGTAAACCACCACTGAAGTTGCCAAGAAGAGATTGATGAAGCCAAAATGCTGCAACCTTGTTTCGCCTTTTTCAGCCATCCATGGCGATTCACCTTGATCTGCCACCACCATTGTGTTCCTTTACCCTAGATCTTCCAGATCCAACCATCATCACTGCCATTTGCATCAAATTCAAATTCGGGTAGGGTTTGAGTCGGATACTAGGTTAAACCAATTCTGTTCTATTCATCCAATTTGGTTCTATTCAATTGAGAAGAGCATGTACCAGAAGGACATCACTACCATTTGTTAGAGCGTGTCCATGAGCACGTTACCACTCTTCAGTCAACATCAAGAAAAGCTAGGAGCTAAACGATGCCACTACCCCCCGCGTGTTTAAGAGCACATAGCTATCCTTCATTCATCACTAGGACAAGCGTGTACACTGCTACCCTTCGTCAGAGCATGTCTGTAAGCACGTATCTATCCTTCATTCATAATCAAGAAGAGCGCGTACCTGAACGATGCCGCTACCCTTTGTTAGAGTGTGTCCGTAAGCACATCGCCAATAGTCATTTACCGTGCATCAAAACAACGCGTGTCAGTGAGCACGCTTCCATCATTCAACATCGAGAATAACGAGTCCCTGAGAATGGCCAAATGATGAACGGTTTATCCTTGATCACGGCCAAACGACGCTACTACACTTTTGAAGACATCTCAACTCGACAAACTCAAATCCAAATACCTATCTTCAGTTTGAGAGGGAGTGTTAGAATTTTATTTATATTAATATCATATTAAAACCAAACTCTTTCCTCAGTTGTTATTGTATAATTTAGATTATCACTAAATAAAGGCTTTACTTTGTATTTTATTATTGCACTAGTGGAATAAAACACTGAATTCACCATATTTTTTAACAGAACTCAAACTACTTTAATCGATTGATCTAGCAAACCCACTCTGTAATTCACATAGTACAAATGCGTCCATAGAAACTATACCACAATCAAAGGATTAACATTTTTTTTCCTTGCAGCGCTTTATTTTATTTAATACATATCATTCTTAACTAATCCAGAAGTTACCTGTTCATGTTGGTTGGCATCAGAATTTTCCGCTTCCATGGTTGCAGGCTTAATATCACTAGGAGTTTCATAAAGTTTAATAATAACCGTTATAGTTACCATCTCAAAAACCGAGCTTCTTATTTGAAAAGAATGAAATAGAAACGGCAGTAGCAATGTCTTTACTTGACAACAAATACACACTTACAAAATGATAGTGAAAAGCCATTAAAATTAGCATAGCTCTTTTAGGCAAAAAGAATATGTGTGTTTGTGTGTAAATGCAGAAAAACTTATTCGAATACATACAAGTTCATTTTGTTCAAAAATAGCACTTCTTCCACCTTTCGTAAGATCTTTCAAGGTTCCCTTCAAATAATGCAAAGTATATGGTAAATCAAAGCTAGAAGGGAAACCATAATGCTGAAAAGCTAGAATTCATACAGCCATGCATCTAGGTGGTAACACAAGAATAATATGCAGAAGACATTGATCTACAAGAGCAGATGAAATACTCACTAATAGCAAATGCAATTCTTAATAAGCCATTACAGATGCTGTTTTACATGCCAAAGGGAATCTGAACACAATAAAACTGAACAGACAGAAGCATACATGTTTGAATTGTGAGCATCAAAGGAAAAAACAAAGTATTCCCAAGAGAGAAAAGAAATCATCAATTTAATAGTCAAAAACAATTCAAATGTCGAGTGAGAATTGAACATTATTCATGAATTCTAGGGTTAGTGGCAGAAAACGAAAAGCTACAAGAATGGTACGGCAAGCAGGCATAAAATTTTTGGGAATAGATGAAATTCCATCAATGGCTCACCAGTTTATGCCACTAAGTATTTCCAATGCCACAAAAAGCCAGAATTGAGACAGAAGACACCAATATTGGTGAAGAATGAAAACGAAAGGATTTCATAAAAGTGGTTTGCAGCCCCTGAATCATTATTATTCTTTTAATTGAAGCCACTCAATCATTCTTAGTCTTTTAAAACTTCAGTATATTAATAATATAATCAATAATTACAAAGTAAAATGCCTTCAGCAGTTTAATGACATCAATTTTCTTCAACTCACAAAATCAAAGACATAATTGTGAATTTTAAATCAACTATGAAAACTTTCTTAACTACTCTAAATCATAATTGGAAGGATTTTCAACCAAATTTCCAAATAAGAAATTACTTAATACCAACGTAGGTTATTTAGTCAGTCAATATTAAATCTGTTTAGGACATTTCACTCTCGTCTGTCAGCAATGGAAAAGCCAAAAGTAGATTGCAAATGCCTATTAAGTTCTACCAGGTCATCAAGATGAATTCCATTTTGTAAAATAAAACTGATTAAATTGAAAAAAAAAAAATAATTGACCATCTTTCCCTCTTTTCAATGGTAAAGAAATCATGAAATACGATGCACTTTGTTGAAGTAATTGCATGAATAAAACATTCGCGTTCCCCATCAAAGGAGCATACATTATGAAAAATTCTTGAAGATACTATACTTTTGCCTCAGAGAAAGCAACAACTTAAAAAATCTTCAAAAGGGCTTTTCCACAACTTGACTTCCTTTTTCTCTCTGTATAAGGTGCTCAAAAAGTTTAACATGTAGTAAAGTCATCTTTATGAAGCTTTCTCCAAGAGTGATAACAAAGCCAACTTCAACTAAATGAGGCCACCAAGCCTAGTGGTTTCTCATCCTAGGCTTCAAAGCATGCAGTTGGCTCTTGGTTTCCCACAATTTGTGGGATAGAATTCTCCCCCCATGGAGAGTAGAAATCACCAGATTTCACTGATGCATCTGGTCAATGTTATAAAAGCAGTGATGTAAACTTCCGCAAAACTCAAACCAGTATGTTTATAATAAAAATAGGAAGCAACCAACCTTGAAGATGTCTTTGGTAAAACAATCTAACTTTTATTTAATTGATGGTTTCCAAACATTCCAGACCAAAAAAATATTAAATAAAATAGAGAGAGTCAAAATGCACTGGTCAGATTCCCTCTTGAGTTTCTCAGGTTCTGAATCTATTACTAGCTAGTGAAGATAATCTTAATATCAGCAGACTGCAATAATTCTGAAATCCCAATCTCTAAATATGTTGCAGTGCTGATGTTCTTTAAGCTTTCCCTCGCACAAAAAACTAACACAGTCAGTGCATCATTGCTAGAAGGATAAATCTACCTGAGATTTCTATTAAAATTTTGACAAAAGGTAAAAAAGTCAGGCTAAGTTACACCTGTCTGGTATCCTTATACCCTTAGACTTGAGTGGGGAGCTTTTAAAATATACAGAGGCTGCTTAATCTTGATGTTTCAGAGGACAAGGAGGGGGAGAACATTTAATATAGAAAGACCACTGTACATACATAATTGAGAGTTAAAACAGTCTTATTCTATTTTATGAACACAAGAGATCTACCTTGTTTGCCCACATAAGGCCACAAGCATTGCAAAGAGTTCTTGGACCAGCTGGCCCCCTACGCATTGCTGGAGTCAACTTCGCACTTATCCCACAATGTTGACAAATTTTTGAACTAATTAAAAATGCAGAATCACATACCAAAAAAGAAAAATGGCCACTATTAGCAACAGCTTAAGGCAGAACAAGGTAATTCCCGAAGAAACATCAAGCCCAGAATTGATGTTTCTAACAGCAAATTAGCAAGTGAAAAGCTTCAAACTCACACAGATTCAGGAGAGGCAGTGCCATCATTTGGATTTAACTTTACAGTAGCTGTAAATGACTCCTTCGATGATGCGAACTGTCCATTTTTACGTTGCATCCTAGTAGAAGAGTATAATTGTACAGAAATTAATATCAAATCACAATGTCTCTCACAACATTGGCTTACATAAACAATAATGATTTCAGATCTGATTAACTGAAAACAAGAGAGTATTGAATACTCTGACTACAAGCAAACTCACAAAAGTACACATAGATACTCAAGCACTAACACAAATATCAGTGTATAAAGATAAGTTTGCCAATACGCTTATATGTTACTGTCTTCTTTGAGTATATGAAGCATTTTCATTTTGACGGATGCAAGTTTGTATCCCTTGAAGATGGAGAGAGACCAAAAGAAAGATCATACCGTACACAAAAAGCACCTTACTCTACGGATTTTTTTTCCAATGCACACTGTGGATATCTATAAAGGCAAACAACGAGAGAGCGTAAAGCACAAGGGTTTTACAAAACAGCTCCATAATTAAGAATGCCAGTACATGCATCCCCCATCACGCAATTCTCTTTTACAGATGCATATAAAATGGAGTACTTATAAAACACTCAACCTATCAAAGGAGCTAACGTCTTACCTCTGAGCAACCTCTTTCCGGCAACTATACCGAATCCTTTTGTCAAAGCATCTTTCTTTTCGTTTTTCACGGAACCTCACCAGAGACGCAATTCTTTGTGAAAGCTTTGAGCCATGAGGTGTACTGCCTACACACTGGTAAATAATATAAGGAAAAATTGACAATGAAATTCAGATTGTCAAAATGCTCTTAGAGGCAAGTGGTATTGATAAAGTACTACCATGATGTTTCGGTGTGACAAAGAATCTGTGCTGGGAACAGTGGAAGGGATATCGCTCTCTCCCAATAGTAATAACAATGCTTGCACCTGTCATGGGCACTCCAGCAAATCAATATATACACCAAAGCAGCACATTGTAATTTGCATGGTCAAAGGAGGCCCAGTTAGCGTACAGAAATTTGCAACTCAAAACATTTTCTCTCAAAAGCAGCAGAATCATAAAGCAAGAAATAAAATTAAAAGAAAAGAGAGTGTTAACATAAAATTTTATGCGGCTTTCTCTGATCATAGATTGCAAAACCGATCAATATACCAAAGAGCGGATACCTAGAAAACAATACTGAAATTTCATTTATTACATTTCTTACTATTTTGAAAGATAAGAGTAGGTTTAACCTTTTTTTTTTTGGCTGAGTAAGATAAGGGAAGTTTCTTCAGTTTTTAAAATAAAAAACAAAACTTCCTAATTGTATGTAGACCGAACAATGAAATCAACCAATTTAAAATTACCAACCAATATTTGACTATGTCCCAAAAGACCCTACTTACATAATAGTGTCAACATCTCAACGTTTCTCTTCATTGCCGAGAAAAAGATCACAACTATAAAACTAAACTATCAAAGTTTCCCACCATCAATAGCATCATATCAACAGTATCCCAATAGGAGCCCTAACTCCACAGTCGTGGTTGATAAGCAGCTCACTCGCATAAGAGACCAATAACTACAAACGGGAATGCTTAAAATTCATAATCGATGATAAATCAATTTTCCAGTTTCTCAGCAAACAAACAGACTACACATGCCCTTTCCCTTCTTTGGGTAAGCATAATGCAAGTACTTGACCATGAAAACAAATTCTAAAAAGAAAAGTAACCTTCTGAGGAGTGACCGCAGGGAACACATAGACCTCGCCCTCAAAGGCTATCGTCAGCTCACCGGTATGAGTTGACTGAACAACAGAACTTCTATCATTGCTCTTATTGTTTCCCGAATTCACAGGAGCATTATCGTCAACATCTCCGGACTCACCGAACCCGCCTTGTTCTCCGCCGTTTTGCTTCCGAATTTGCACACGTTTATGTTCTTCCGAGTCTACAAACGGTCGCGCTTGGAGTGGTCGTGGATTCATTGCATACATTTCATTAGCATTTCACACACACGCTCTTTCAAACTCACTATCTCTTACACGCACAAACAGGAAAACTTTAAAATTTTCTTTCTACTTGGCCAAACAGAAACCCTAACTCTCTGCTTCTAACAACTCGAAACTCTTTCTCTCTCTAAACACTACCTCTCACTAGAATTCACCCTCCCTATCAAAATCTACTCTCCTTCCAAACAGAAATAGAAACTTCAAACACTTGAATTCAACCCATAAACATGGCTTTCACAAGTAAATTCTCAGAAAAGCAGAAGAGACGAACAATTGTGAGTGTTTGTGCACGCAATTAACGATATAAATATTAAATACTGACATAAAACAGCTGAAAATGAGAAATTAATAAACGAAATTATTGTTTATTTTGCATTATATATTAATTTATTTTTTTAAAATTATTTGAATATAAGATACTGAAAATGGATGAACTGGAAAGCTCTTTGCTCTTGCGTTGCGTTTCCTAGAAAAGACTCCGTAGTTCGTTCTAACAATGCGTTGCGTTTCCTAGAAATGACTCCGTAGCCGTTCTAACAAAGGGGGAATGTAAACAGAAGAAACGTATACGGTAATAACATACAGGTCCCCAATTATTTGTATTATTCAAGTATTTTTATTAAACTAAACAAGTCCCAAAGCATATTGAAATGACCAAATTACACTTTTTATATTGAACTTTCTTCGAGTATTATAGTCATTTCAGTATATAAAATATGTCCTTATTTGAAATATCGTAAAAATCAGCGACCTAGATGTTATTATGCCCAATATAGATACCTTCGTTGGGGAATTGAGATTAAAGCCGCTGACTTTATGGGCCCCACAAACCGGGGAATCCAGTCCATCCGACGGTTGGTAGATCGCTGATCTGTCGTTAGACTTTGACCCATGCAGGACTTGGTCGAGGTATCTTACTCCAGACTCAAAAGCGACAAAGAAAATAGATGCGCACGTGAGAAGAATAGTGAGGTTCACTGAAAGCGATTTGTAGAAGACTGCATTAGAACATTTCTCTATCAAAGAGGTGATAATAATAATCTTTGTATTTTGAGTCAAAATCAATTGAAAAGAATTTTCAAAAAACGTATAAACAACGGTGCATAGACGTTTTATTTCCACAGAAGTCCGGGATTACTTACTGGAAAATACATATTCATGCAAAAATAATAAAATAATGTTACAATTTTTTTAAAAAAATATATCATATATAAAATAATATATATTTATTAAATAATAAAAAATATAATAAATATTTATAAAAATTTAATATATATAACAACATACTTATCATATGATTTAATTTCTATTTTAAAATAAAAAATTTCAGATAAATAATATTATTAAAAATAATATAGATTTATATTCTTAATTTAAGAAACTAACATCTACACCTTTTTTATTTAAAAAAAAATTATATCTACACATGTAAGCTTATTTAACTGTTAGATTAATATTTAAATTTATTCTTTTAAAAATTAAAATACAGGATTTAAAATTTTGTTATATATAATTTAAATTCTCTTTAATCAAGTTTTACTATAAGAATTATGAAAAGTAATTTAAATAATATATTTATTAAAATAATAAAAACTCAATTAATACATTTTTAACTTCAAAGTTGACTAAAGGACGTAAAAATCAATTATATGAAAAGATAATAAAATATTCTTTTTGTTTTATTAAATGATTATTGTTCTTCACACCTATTAAACACACCAACTATATATTTTTTTAATTTTAAATCATAAATTGTTTATAATTTATCATAAATTTTTTTGAATCAAAATATTAAAAAATTAATATTCAAAAAAATTCAAATCGTCAATATATATTTTTTTATAATATTAATTTAAATTTTTTTTCGTATTTTAAAAATTATTTAATATGGAATATTAATCAACTATGCATACTTTAAATTTTTTTATTTGGGAATTTTTTTTTTTTATATACGTAGTGAGTTGACTGTCAGGATAAATATTTTTATAAATATATTTAAAAATTAACACATATAATAAAAAATATTTAATTAAGATCTATTAAGATATTTAAAAATGTAATACAATTATGTGTCAAAAAATTAGCCCTTTAATTTACTTCAAAAAAAAAAATGGATGTTCTAGTTAAAGACTCAACCTTAACAAGACAAGGTTAGGATAATATTTTTTAAAATAAATAAAAAATAAAAAGATCAATTTTAAAATTATTAATGGCAAGGAAAAAAATGTCTTAAGAGTTTGGATATTGCCATTCCATGGCTCCTCATTTTAATGTTAGAAATACAAACGGTTATGGTATTATTATTATTATTATTATTATTTGATGAAAATAAAAAATAAATTATGTGATATTAATTTGTAAAAACAAAAATTATATTCTTATTGTTATTGTCAATGTTCTGTGCATATATTGATTCATGTAATATAATATAATATATTTCCATTGACTTCTGGAACTACTTTTCTAATCCGTTTATTGTTTCATTTTGTTTGTTTTAAGGAAGCGACATACTTAGGGTCAATCAAGCTCTCAAAGGATATTTCATCAGTGAATAATGATGACTAACTTGGCATAGTGATGATAAATTTTGGGCAAATTTGATAATTGACTTCCCAGGTTTCTTAGATGAAAGGAAAACCTTCTGCTTCGTTACAAGGGTTGATTCTATTTAGTTTTTACCATGACATGTCGAGATCAGGCACATCAAGAAACTATCTGCTTCATTAGTAGAATGATTCTACTTAGTTTATGACATGACATGTCGAGACCAGGAAAATCTAGTGTTGAATTTAAAATTTTCAGATACCATTTGGGTGCTTCAGAATGCTTGAAAAGAGAGAAAATACTGCATGCTCGAAAATTTTCCATATGAATGATAGGAATCGTGAGTTTTAATTCCAATGATAGCGGTTTTAGCAATTTTGTGTTACATTGGCATTGTTGAGCTCTTGATAGACCGTTTGGGGTCAAAGCCATGTACCGGGGTTCTCTAGCCGATTTAACTTTATGTTTACTAGGAATAATCATCTATTCATAAATTAGGGGACCAGGGAAAAGGAGGTTGAATTCCCAATTTCCTGTCCAATTTTTCAATGGATATTGTTAACATGTTCGTGTGAAGAAAACTGCATAATTTACTACCAAGATAAAGATTTTGTTCATGTTACGTTGATAAAACTGTCTAAATCTCAAATCCACTGCCATTTTTTCCGTTTTGCAGGTAACATTTTGGCTTGCTGTTTAATGATGATAGGTGCTCAAACACGTTTAAAGCCCCTCTTGGGACAACCAGGGCAGCTAAAAAACGTAAAATTGTCATGCATAATGGTGAGCTTCCATTATACTGATTAATCATGCTGTTGTGGGTTATTAAATTCTACGATTTTTGACTTCAGCTTGCCTTGCATTTTATTTCTTGGCTCTAAACCAGGAGTTCAAGCAAAAGACATCCAGTCAACAGCAATCATATCTTTATCTACTTTGTTTTTATTTTTCCTCTACAATATTTGATTCAACTTAGAATATAAAAATTAAAAATTTGGCACGTTATTGAATTTTTTAACCCCAATTTCCTTCATTAACCCCACCAAACCCCAAGCCGCCATCTAAAACATAGAGAAAATTACATAAAACAACTTATTCTGTGACAGACAATGTGTAAGCTGTCAACAGAGAGATTTCTCACTGTAAAACCTATTAGAACCAATTGCTTTTGTTTTGACATAAATATAAGGCTTGAAATAATGTACACATTTTGACAAAAAATGAGCTACTACACAAGCAACAAGCTCTCCCGAAAAAAAAAATATATATATATGAGTCAAGGTTGAGGGAAATACTGTCACGATGGCCCAGTGAGAATAAATGCGTGGAGAAGGCTCTGAGCTGCCTGGGTTTCATCCGGTGTACCAGATATCACTATAATTCGATCGGTTGATCCTAGACGAGGTTCATGCACGATCACCTTAGCACCTGAAATCTGATTAAATAAAACTAATATAATCAGCTGGAGTTTTATTCAGGAGAAATTTACTCAAAAAGCATAAATTAATTAGCAAGAGATAAGCTTCCGGTTAAAAGCCAGAAAAAAAAAATTCATAATCTATGGAAGCGTTGTGCTATCATTGATTCCAAAGCTTAAGTTTAATGAAATGAATCTAATAATAGCATTTAAATACTAACATGCCCTCCACATGATACGTAGAAATTAATCAACAAGCACATCACACAGATCCTAGTGCAAGTATGCGTTGCACCATGAAAATGTTAACCAGTAGAATAGAGGGTTTCCCGAAATGTAGACCCAATAATCTAAGCTTAAACTTTAATCAATTTCTTTCTATAATTCCTTCGTTTCACATCTAAGGAAATCCTTTGATTCTCTGTCATGTGCAAATTATATAACTATAAGCATAGTGATTCAACTTGAAAAAGAAGTATATTTACTAGTAACAAGTGATGAAAATAATGCCAACAACACAAAATTGAAGGTAAATAAATTAAGAGTGGAGGATACCTGTCTTAGACGAACCAGATTGCTACCATTCTCACCATAAACAGAGCCAATAACATTCTCAGGAACTATAATCTCTACCGTTGTATTTGTTACAATAGCAGATTTGCTGCCACTGCAGAAAACACAACAAAAGAGTGACGATCTTAAAAATAGCAGGTCATTTGGCCAATTGACATGCACCTCCTTAACTTTGCATTTCCAATATTCCATCAAATACAAAGATGTAGTAGCTTATTGCAATGTCAAAAGATTATGCTAGCAAAGCACCAAAAAAAAAAAACATTTTAAATGCAAATTTTTAAATCTAGTTTATTGAAACAGTAAGCATTCAAGCCTGAAGAAGTTATCACATGAAGCACTAAGATTCATAGCAGGATATTAAGTGTTTGCCACATTAGGAATGGAAACTTGAGTAAAGTATCTATCCATGGTTAAAATAAGATGCTCAGACCTGATGGTTTGCTGCATAAGATATTTATAATAAAATAAATTATTTAAGATGAGACCAATTTATATTCATGCACTGTGTTATTTGCTACAAACCTGCCAAGCTCCAAGCCACCTTTATGATGAGTCAAGCCTCTGCTGACATCTGAGATGTCCCTATAATGTGCTCCAGTTACAGTCTGCAATCAAGCCCACCCATACACAGAAAAAGATTGGTAAGTCCAATTATATGTCAAAAAGTGATAAAAGAGAGTAACGGAGAGAGATACTACCTGCGCAGTCCACAACCTTGGTGAAGGAGGACGATCTAGACTATGAGAAACTCCAAGATGATCCATACCCTGTGTTAAGGTAGGTCTACTATGATTATGAGAAACAGCAACTGCTGAGCGCAACCCAAGTTGAGCAGGGTCCCTCAATCTACCATAGGGACTTGTCTCGGTTAATACAGAGGAGCTGCTCCAAGCTCCAGCACTGTTCAATGTGCTGGAAAAAAGATTATGTCGCAGTCTACCAGTTACATTATATACTGCATCTTTTACCTTAAAAAACTCTCCTGAAATCTGTAAAACAAAATGAAAAAAGAAAATTATAAGATATTGTGGCACTTGGAAAAATGTAATGGATATATTTTCATGTTAATGCATTTTTCACATCTTTCCAACAAGGCCTGTATGTATAGATTAGCAAAAATCAAAATAAAAGAAATGAAAGACGCATAAGCATCGGATTAAAAAAACTATGAGAAACTATTCAAACTAAAACAGGGTAATGGCTATAGATTTGTAAGCCATACATGATTCCTATGCTTATTCATATATCATTTTTACACTCGAAACAGGATCCAACGAAAGAAAATGTATCAGAGTCCACATAAGGTCGCAGAAAAGGACATAATAGTAAGTTGCCGGCAGTACCCCAAACAGAAATCAAGGAGGGATGACTGCCTGTAGAGAAAGGAATTGCCAAACGATCAAATCACAGAAGAGAATCAACAAATAGGTTCTTGCCGTGTTCAAGTCAAGCAATCGTCGAGAAAACAGCTAGCAGCCATGGTTTCAAGTAAACCATACAATAGCTACTTTGTGTGAAATTTTCTCTTTCATACAAACAAAATCCCTGAACAAGAGCACCATACGAGTATCAAGAAGATGAAGCCTCCAATAAATAGCGCCCATAAAATATGAGATTAATGATTACTTCTGATAGTAATGGATAAATAACAAAGGCAGAAAGAAGCCAAAGGATACAATCTTCAGAACGACAAGATCAGCACACTGAAACATAGGTATACCACATTTCTGACTAGTGATGAAATTGCTAGATTAGAAAAGAATCTGCTGAATTTGGGATTGACATATTGCCGTCAAAACTAAAAACTTGAAACTACCATATGAGAATCTTGGCAAATGAATTAACTCTTACATCAGCTTTTGCCTTTCCTCATCCAAGAATGACATCTTCAAAATTTTTTGCAGCATATAATTTACATCAACAAAAATTCACAACTATGACTGCCTCCTTTTTTTCTTCTTACCAGTTGTCGCTGTCAACTAATGTGATTCATTGCACTAATCCATTCATAATATTTAACTTAGTCAACAGAACAAGTCTAGTAGCTGATATTATTCTGCTCCATTGAATAAAAATTTTCCATGATAGACATACCTTTATCCTACAGATTCTACGACTCTGTTCACAAACTTATTGTTTCCTATGCCAACACTTCTTCAAGGGCAGCTTGTGCTTGGTTAACAATCAATATTAAGCTTCGTTTGGGACTCTGGTGGTTCTGCTGTACTCTGGAAGCAATGCTAAAAATGTGTTTAGCAACACCGAATTTTAATGTGACCCACCCATTTTTCTATTAATGTTTGATAAGCAGTGTTTCCTTCCCACAGAAGGCTTAATATCAAACAAAGACATAATATAGTAGACTTTAGAAAAACTAACTTCCAATCTGCACGAGATCTGACTCATTTATTTACACCTTTTAGACATGAAACAAGACTGATTATTTTTCAAGAAATGATGTATAGATATATACATAATCAAAGAATTTGAAAACTCCCTTCAAAGTTGCACGTTTTTCAAGCACCAGTATTACTTCCAATCAGCAATAGATCTGACTTATATATTTGCACTTCTTAAAAATCAAGCAAAAACATTCATTTTACAATAGAAACTGTATATATCTATAGTTTGACGGGGAAAAACTGCACCTGTAACCATCAAACATTATCCTTCTTGTTGACATGAATTTATTTAAACTACACCAAAAACCAACCATATCCAAGCATGAGTACATATGCATCTAATGTCATTATTTGAAGCAATTCTCTTAGCCCATATAACTAATTACAAAGGGAACTTGCTACAATAACACTATCGAAGGAAAAAGAAATCTTAATTCTTATAATTAAGGGATATCTGGACCAAAAAAGGGTGATCAGTGAAATGAAGACAAGTTTGCTAAACCCAAAACATGGAAAGAAAATGAGTGAAATTATAATGTCATTACCTTTTAGGTTAATTTTATTATGGTTATTACAAGTCGTAAACTTAAAATAGATAATGGAAAAACATACATGGGGAAATAAGTTGTCCATACTTGATGCACTGTCCTAAATTAAACAAACATAAAAAGGCACTGTCGTACCTGCACAACTTTATCATTCTCTGAGATACACTTTGGCACCTGGTCACCTATTATCCTTATGCCAGTACCAGTCACCTTCCGCATTTCTGAGATTATTGTGCCTCCTTTTCCCAGCAAACAACCAACTTGATTTGATGCAACTACAAGCCGAGCATTGACAGGCAATGCCTTATTTGAGCTCAAATCTAACCCCTTTTCGTTACCACCCTCTATCAATCTAGAGAAAACAAGGACAATAGCCCTTTGTGCAGGTGAATACTGTGATTCTAGAGTCTACAAGAATTAGCCAATGTAAAACAACTTAGAACCCTAAAATCATAACGTAAACATCTATACAGAATTCTAAAGAAAGATCAAAGCACAACAAACCTCTGATGCAGTAATAGTGATTAACCGCTCATCACACTCAGCTATAGCAGCTCCAATACTTATAGAAGCACCTGTCTCACTTTGAAGTGCCCTGATGATTGTGCCTCCCTTTCCAATTACGGCCCCTACCCTATCATTATAACAAAGAATTCTAAAACTTACTTCATGCAGTTGTATTCTTGTGTCCTCGGTGGTGACCCTGTCAGACTCTAACAACGAAGGATGAATTGCCGAAGTATAACTAATAGAACTGCTTGGTGTAGTAGTTAGGACAGAATTTCGCTGTGAAATAATATTTGTACGAAGATCAGGCTGAGTCCCATGGGGAACTACCCCGAAAGGTCTACGTAGAGTCTCAAGCGTAACTGCCTCAGTAGATCTATGTGAAGTCTCTGGAGCAAATGCTTCGAGTGGTCTTTGTAAAATCTCTTGGGAAACTACATCAAGTGGTCTGCATATGGTCTCATGGGAAACTCCTTCAAGTGGTCTGCGTAAGATGTCATGGGAAACTGCTTCAAGTGGTCTGCGTGCAGGCTCAAGGGAAACTGCTTCAGGTGGTCTGTGTATAGTCTCTTGGGAGATAACCTCAAGAGGCCCATGCATAGTCTCTTGCAAAACTGCCTCGTGAGATCTGCTTCCTGTCATCCTAGTCTTGGAACTTGGGGGACAGTCTTGGAGACAGCGAGAGACAGCAATGAGTGCTTTCTTTACAGCCAACACATCCCCTTCGATCTGCAGAACACATCAAACCATTATCACACGGGAATAAGAGAACTTATCAACTACACAATAATTGAATGAAATACATACATCAATGAGAGAGAATCGAACAAAACTTAATTATCCGAATGTAAAACCACACCAAGGATACGTAAACACATATCTGTGTAATTAGATGAATACTGTCCTATCTCTGAAGTAAACACTGAAAATGTCAACCTCTAGACTGCCTGAATGCCAATGTTATTAAGTAGATATGAAGTATTTCTACCCTTAGTTTTAGTAGTCCCAAGTGTATGCTTGCAAGAATTAAATTCAAACCTCGATGAAATATTAATGCGCTTGAAGAGAATAAAAAGAAACACATCATATTCATTTCCCCATGCAATAAAAGAAGAATACATCTTTGTTCGAGATGTCTGGACAGTTTTGGCATGGGCACACATTGCTCTTTCTATAACCCAGTCTAACCTGTCATGTGGTCTCGTAATGGGCATATTATAAGGCCAACAGGCATGATTGACAATGCCTATAAGGCCTTAATGTAACAAAAAAATCAAGGTCAAAGCTCGAGTTTTTCTTGCCCAAGCTGTGGGCATATGGGCTGAACATTAACTTGGCAAGCCTATGCCCGTGTGACCTTCAGGTCCACTTGTCTGATACCTCTACATCCAATTGAGCACATTGAATACCACATGTATGCCGATATTTTAGATCAAACCATCTTTCTCTTCTTTGCCTATTACTAGCAAAACCCAAAATATGGCTAATGTCTTTAGGTTCCCTTTCTCCACAGAAGCACGCATTCTTTAACCCCCAAAACTTGGAAAGGTTTTATTGAAATAAGCCTTGTACTACAATTTACAATCTCTCTCAGTTGTTTTCTTATTTAGATTTTTTGCCAACAGAATTTATCCTATTCTATTTCCGTAGCTTTGCCATGCCCCATGCAATATTTATCTTTTCAGCAATGAAGCGCCAAATTCTTATTCTGAACTGTGCCAACCCCATCACCTGTAACCTATCAAAAAATAACAAAACAAAAAAAAATAGCTACAAGAATTTGAATATTTTTCCATGAATTTATACCAGTCTCCTTCCCTAAAGATATATTAGTGATTGAATACTAGTCCAACAGAAACCAAGGTCATATGTGTGAACTCCTTATAAAACAAGCACCTCGAAACAGTAACAACTAATTCTGCAATTCCTATTTTTTGACACACCAAGTTCCAGTAACCAAAAAACAAGTCAGCGGTTTAATTGAGCAGCACAGGGAATTTGGCTACACAACGATGCAACTCTTTAAACACAAAAAAGACACTAATTACATAAAAAGAGTCTGACATCTCCATGAATTGACATTGACTTCTCGATGAGCCTTTGATAAGGATGGATGAGAAGGAGTTCATCCTACTTAACTATTGTTTTAATACAGTCCATCAATGTAGAATGACCTAGTTAAACAATATAGAAAATGCAAAGGATGAATTACCTCAACAACCTCGTCTTCAGGACCCGCACAAGCAGACAAGTTCTCGGCAAAAACCCTAATCTTGCAGCCACTCTCTTTCCTAATTTTCTCCACAACTTTTCCTCCTTTCCCTATCACTGAACCTATCTGCTTAGTCTCAGCCAACAACCTACACGAAACGACCCCCATTTCAGTTCCGTCAGTTTCTGCTGCCACCTCTAATATCCTCTCAAAAACTCTAATTAACCCCTCCTGAGCATTCGACACTTCAAATTTCCCATCATGCAAATTCAAATTATCCCCATCTACAACATTACCATTAGCACTATTATTTACAGCGTTGCCACTACCTCTTCTCTTCTCATTAGAAATTGTCATCGTTGTATTGATAGTCGGCGGAGCAATCACAGTTACGACCCGGTCTGGCGTCTCCGTCGGGGGCTCCTCCACCCGGATCTTAGCTCCGGTTGACTGCTGCAACTGCTTGATAACATTCCCCGACTTCCCGATTACACCTCCGATGCGCGAAGAGTGACAGAGCAGACGGAAGGCGACGTGTCCAGGAGGTATAATCAAAGGCGGAGGCGGATGCTTTGAACGCTTATTATAGGATCCGTTAGCAGTACTATACAGGTTCGGGTCATACATTATCGTACGCTTCATCAGTAAACCTAACTTTGAAACTCTTCTTTTACCTCTGTATCTCCAATTTTCTTCGTTTTTGTCGCTTTCCCTTGGTGTATTGTTATCTACGATGACTTGGACTCGAAGGGCTGTAGTCGCTCAGTGGGGCTAAAGTGCGCCGGGGGATGCGCAGTGCGCTTATTGGTGGGGTTTTCTCTGCGCCAGGGTGAATGGTGATACTGGTACGGTTACCTGCTTACGAGGCTTGGGTGTGTAGTTGTATGGAATTGGAATTCTCTTAAGTGAGATCTCCACCGTTGGATGATTTGAATTTTTGTTGAATTAAATCACAGTAGATATTAACAAAGACGGCGGTTGGTTTTAATTTTTGATTAGAATTATGTTTTAGGAGTGGAGAAATTCAAACCGGTCTAATTTAAATGATTCAAACGCTCGATTAAATTAATTTAGATTAATTTAAAAAATTTTATATTGATCTCTAGTTAATATTTTATAAATTGTTATAATTAGTTTGGATTGTGTATTATATTAATTTTAAATCGCAAAGCGTTAAATTAGATCGTTTAAATAAATATTAAATATATTTATTATTATTATATTATAATATTAATATTATATAATAAAATAATAAATATATTATTTTAAAATTAGATCAAAAATAAACTAAATTATAAAATTTTATCTTTTAAACTTAATTCTAATTAATAAATTATTTTAATTTAATCTTAAGGTTCAAACTGTGAATTCAAACTACATATATGATTTAAATTAATTGTAATTTATAACATATTATTAAATTAAATTATCTAAAATTTAAATTATAATATTTAAATTAATTTAAAATTTTATCTCAAATCATTCTTAACCGTAATCGTCCATCCCTATATCTATTAAGTCTTAGAATTTGACAAAATATCATAAAAGGAAAGTTGTATTTTGAGATAAAAATATTTATTTTATTATGAATTAACCATTTAATTCATAATAATAATAATAATAATAATAATAATAATAATAGGTAAAATAAGCCCAGCTAGATGGTGCTATGTTTAATAAATTAAAATAGGGTTATAAATTATTCATTTTATATATGAAAATTTAATTATGCTATAATTAAAATAATTTAACGGCTGATTTTGGCAAACTCTTTATTCAAAATGTCAACGTCAAATGAAAACGTTCTAAAAAAAAAAAAAAAATGTTCCCTATTATTTGGTAGATACTGTATTTATATAGTTTCTCCATCATATTCTCTGATTCACTCACCCGTAAGAAGTCAATCGGGAAGTAGAGACACATGTCCTTTGACTACGAGCAGTTCGTCATTCTTATTCTGAGAAAAAATTAAGCTTTGCCTTTTCAAGAGGCTGAGCTTCCGTTCATTCCTTAGAATATTTTTTTGTGAAGGGTGCCAAGCTCTCTCTCTTTGCTTGCCTTTTGACATGTGGTGCTCATAGAATGACCCATCAAATATTGTTCCTTTTTGTCTATGACGCGGAGGCTTCTGTGGGACTACTTTAGAAGATGCTTGGTGTGTTCACGACGTGTCGAAGTGAGGTTGATAGTGGTGCACAAGGATTTCAGACATTCTCATTATTTGTATTTCTCCTTTTGTAGCTATCCGTTATATTATCCCCTCTCTAAGAGCGAAAAGGAAGAACTATGCCTTATATTATCCCCCCTAAAACAGCGAAAAAGAAGAAGAAAAAAAAAAAAAAGGTAAAAAGCAGCAGGCAGCAGCTCTGCTGCCTCTGCCTCTGAGCTTTGTAATTGCAACGTTCTAATTTTTGCAACGATTAAATTTTTTTTTTTTACTTTTATAAATATTATAATTTTTTAATAAATTTTATGTTTAATTTTCTTCTTATTTCTCAAGTATTTTCCACTCTTTCAAATTTTTAATCTCTCCTAACATAACTTTTTTAACCAATTAATTGTTAGTTATAAATTCTTAATTAGCGAAATAAATTGTAATCACTTTAAAATATTAAATTATTAATAATTTGAAATTAATAATTATATTAATATATTTTAATTTAATTTATTTTTAAAATTTTTTTAATTTAAAAATTAGAGTTAGTATTTAATTAATTGTAAAATTTTAGTTATAAATTGTTAATTTTAAAAATTATTGGTTAGTAATTTTCTCATTAATTTAAAATTAATGTTAGTATTTAATTAACTGTAAAATTTTAATTAGTAATTATTAAATTTTAAAAATTACAGGTCCGTAATTTAATTTTTTTATTAATTTAAAAATTAATGTTACTATTTATTTAACTATAAAATTTTAGTTATTAATTGTTAAATTTTAAAAATTAAAGGTTAGTAATTTAATTTTTTATTATTAATTTAAAAATTAAAATTAATATTTAATTGACTGCAAAATTTTAGTTATTAATTACTAAACTTTGTTAGTTATTAATTAATTATTATTGTTAGTTATTTTGGTGTTATATATTTTACTTTAATTTAATTAGAATTATTTATATTATATTTTATTATTATTAAATTTAATTATTTTTTACTTAGAAAATTAGAATTTAATTTAATTTTTGGGTTACAAAATTAGATAGATAATATATAAATTTAATTATTAAATAATTAAACTAAAATGGCAAGCCATTCGTCACAAGAGTCACACGAATTTTTTTATGACATAAATGAATCAATACTTTTATTCGAATAATATGAAAATATTCTAGAAAAATAATATTATAGTATAATAAATTTAACAGAAATTATAACAGTTAGTAATAGTTAAAATAGATAACTTAAGTCTAAAATATGATAAGGTTTTTTTAAAAAAATGAGTTTGATAAAGTAACTGTAAAATTTTAATTATTAATTGTTAAATTTTAAAAATTAAAGATCCGTAATTTAATTTTGTTATTAATTTAAAAATTAATTTTAATATTTAATTAATTATAAAATTTTAGTTATTAATTATTAAATTCTAAAAATTAAACTATAATGGCAAATCATTCGTCACAAGAGTTGCACGAATTTTTTTATGACTTAGATGAATCAATACCTCCGTTTGAATAATATGAAAATATTCTAAAAAAATAATATTATAGTATAATAAATTTAACAAAAGTTATAATAGTCAGTAGTAGTTAGAATAGACAACTTAAGTCTAAAATATGGTAAGTTTTTTTTTTAAAAAAATGAGTTTGATAAAGTAAGATAAAAACTTTATAGTGTTATGTATACTCATAAAAAATGGGATGGGTTAAGCACTTTTAAGAGACATAGAGACTAAAAACATTTAGAATATTTAAAAAATTTATAAAGATAAAAGCAAATCAAAACAACCAATAGAGTACTAAGCGATAACTTTTACTTTTAACTAAAAATGACAAACAGGCAGGGTTGACTACTAAAAATGAAGCCCTTTATAAGCTAATGTGCTAGGCTGGCCCAAGCATGCACACTAGTCATGCTAGGCTGAGCTTATGTCACATTTAAACAAAAATAATAATTTAAATAATATTTAAATAATAATTTTAAATAATAATAAATATATGAAACCCATCACGAGCTGTGCCAAGCTTGATCCTATGACAAGTCTGGCTTAGGATTAAAATCTACGCCGGGCATAATCCATCAAATGGGCTAGGTTGCGCTAAACTTTTAATGTTCACGGGGCGGCCTAAGATGGGTAGGCATTGTTCACATGTTAAGCCTGTGCCAGGTCAAGCTGCCATATCTAACTTTAACCCTATTGTATAAAGAGATGTAATTTATTAATCATTGATCATAAATGATCAACCATTTATACAAAGTAAATTTTTATATTTTATTGAAATGATGCAACAACATCAATCTATTTTTAGGAAAATACCTAGCATAATAGTAGAAACATATATATTTAAAAATTTTGATTAGATGAGATAAATTTTAATTGTTATTCTAGCGTCAAGTAACTATATATTTTTATTAACATCTGACAATTGCAAATATATCAATAATTTGTATTACATTTATGTTAGTTGCATTAGATTGACGAAGAGTAACAATTAAATAAAAGAATTATAAAATTTAGACTTTTTGAATTTCACATAACGTAATGGCTATTACAAAAGTTATTAAGAATGTTACATGTGAGTTTATGATTGCAGATAAAATTATTTATATTTCATCCGATAATGTTTCAAATAATCAATAGCAATTTTTTTTCTTAAAAATATATTAAATCCATGATTAAAAGTAAAAGATTTTCACAATAGGTATGCTTGTCACATATTAAATTTATATGAGTAAGACGTAATTAAAAGTATTGTGCTTTATTTAAAATTGACTTTAGTCAAAACTCAAGTACGTAGTAAATTATGCTGTTAACACAAATTAAAGGATAAAAAGTTAACTCTAAATATGCCATCGAGGTGAAACTCCATCTATGAAATAGTCAAAAATATTTTGTTTTATCGAATTCGAAGAATGAAATTTTAAAATATAAAAATAAATGATTATAAATTAATTAAAGAATATTTTTGAGCTATAAAAATTATATCATAGTTTTTATCAACATTAAAAGAATTCATAAAACTTTTATCTAAGCAATATTATCCAATACTGCATCACGTAATTCTTTTATTATTTAATATTATATATTTTTTTCAATAATACATAGAACGTATGACATTAATCAGAATAATGTTGGTCATAATAGACAAATTTAGAAAGTATTATGATAATTTACCCCTTTTATATTATATTGCATGATGTCTAGATTTTAGGATAAAGGTTTTTGATTGTAAAACTCTTATAGAATAATGTTACAAATTCTTAGTCCAAATGATTTCGAACATTTAAGTCACAAAATCCAAATACGTTTCCATCAATGTAAAAAATATTTATCATTAAATCTTTTATATATTTTTTACTTCTATAAGATTGAGTTTTTCACAGATATTTTTACATCTCTTGGTCATAAGAGCTCTTCTTCCTCTTATTCTTCTCCTATTATTTTCAGTAGTAGTTGAAATTCGTATATGAAAGTCAATAAGAGTCTAAGAAGGATATCATCATCATCATTCAATGAACTCTAATATTGCATGTAAGGTTTAACAATTGAAACAAAGGTAAATTTTGACATTTTAAAGTGGTAAGAGAAAAATTAAAAGCTTTATCCTATCTTAACATAAATGGTATGAAATTTTCTCATACAACCAGCGTTTACAATTTCATTAAAAAGTATATTTACTTTGAGTAATCAAATATTAAACTCAAGTAAAAGTATAAATGCCTAAGAGGTTCTGGACATTCGAATATGTTTAAGGGATTTGGTCAACGAAAAAAGAAGACTATAACAACTTTAGTAATAGTCAGCTCTTGTAGCTAACTTTCTCTATGAATGAGATAAGGGAGAGAAAGAGAAAGAGAAAGACGAAGAATAATGACAATCAACTATTAATTATATGTAATTAGGATTTACATTTAATTATTCTTAATGAAATAAGGCTCAATATCCTCTTCTTTGTAAGTTTTTAATTAATTTGTTCTATTTTCTTTATTTATTATTATAAAGTACGATTAAATGCAAAAAAAAAAAATTATGAGATTCAAGTTAGCATATCTCACTCATTATATTTTTTAATTAATTAATAAAAATTAACACTATCAGATATACTTTTATAAAATTTTTGGTAATTCAAAAATATTTTGTTTAATTTTAATTAAATGAAAGAAAAAGTTGAACCCAAAATGCTCGTTCCATGAACCAAAATCAAACTGTATAATAAATCTAAACTAGAATCAAAATTAACTCAGAACTGGCCCATTTGATGAGCGAAAACTGTTGGAGATATGCCCTAAAATCAATCGTGTCATATAGTTATGGGATTTCTCCTCTTAGTATATATACGTATTTTGTAATTAGTTGTAAAGCTGTTTACAATTATTTACAAATGACATTTATATTATTTTGCATATATTCAGTTGTTAATTTTATTATTTTTATAATTAACACAAAATGAGATTCCATGATATATTATGCATCAAGATTCTATCTATAATGAGTTATAGATATGAGTACAGAGTCTATGATTTAAATACATCTAAATAAATTTTTAGTTAAGGTGATGTCATTAGGGATCATGACATTATATAACTGGCATGTTTTATTGCTGCCACTTATTAGTATTGGATACTAATAGTCAGATGATGAGTCTCATATCACAATAGCATAAACGTGAGTAGTACGTTTGTGATTATTAAACATGACCAAACATGACAAATTACATAGGTGATTATCCACAGTCAATGATGCATCGTATAGCCATACTAGTGTATCATTAGTGGTTTGACCTGCGATATCACAGCTGCCTTCTACACTAAGACACATCGTTTACTTGTGTATATTGCATCAGACTAGTTATGCCTGATGAAAGAAGCTTGATGGTAACGTGTTCTTATGGTATGAGGACAGGTAATGATTAAGATAGAATCTGCTGGCTTAAATAATTGAGCTTGAAACCCTGGGCAAGATTGTTATACGCGGCAATTAAATCTTTGGCCAAAGTACGCATATTCAAAAATGAGTTTTTGAATAAGTGAATCCTGTATATGATATAAGTTCTTGATCCTATGATTAAGTTAGGAATTTGACAAGTCTATAACCCATACTCAATCGAGAGTCGATAGCAAAAGGATTTTATTATATGGACGTACGACTATATGAGTTCATATAAAATCATTGTTTTTCGTATCTAGGGGTCATGATATCTTGTTAGAGGTCATTCATAATCATTGAGAACTTTGGTTATAATAAGTTGTATCACAATGATGCAAAATATTTGTATATACTCATGTATAGCTCACAGTGAATCTAGGGAATCACACAAAATAGCCAATTGTTGTTGATTATAGTTATAATATTTTCGTAATGATAAAAATAAATACAATTCGATATATTAATTGAATAGTATTTTAATTTTCTAATATAAAAAATATATTTTTCGATAATGACGCACTTGTACCTGTATGCTCAAGAAATATTTCAATTAGTTAATATATCATAAATATAATTTATTAATATATGGAGATTTAAAAAATATATATTAGGATATAATGCGATCAATAAATAAAGTTTTCTATTTATTAGTAATTAAATACATGTATTTAATTACATTTGATTCTAGCATGACAAGTGACATAATATGATTTTGCCATGTGTCATATTTTATTTTAATCTTATCAATTCATATTTGATTGAATAAAGGGTTAAGATTAATTATTTAATTTGATTAAATAATTAAAAAAGTAAATATCTAATATATGTTAATTTTAAATAAGTTTGAAAAGTTAAACTTTACAATTATATATATATATAATATAAATGTTATAATGTTAGTATATGTATATAATTATTTCTCTTTTTATTTAATAAAATATAAATATATTTGTATATTAATTTAATTAATTTATAATTATATTAATAGTTATCCATTAATATAGATTAATGGATATTAAATGGATTTTGGAATCCATTTATTTAATAATGCCAAGTGTAAAGCATTTTTTCATTTGTTTTCTTTTATT
>JAWDEX010000013.1:2887062-2897341 GCA_035221805.1 Trichilia hirta | reverse complement strand
CATTATAATAATTTTTGTATTGTAGTTTTAAACTTTTGTATTAAAGAAGGAATAACCCATTAATTTTGTGGATAAATATTCTTGTAATAATAAGATAAATATAGAGAGGTAGAAATGTTCAAATTGTATTAGTTTTATGATCATAAAGTATACTATTCTTGAAACTTTTAGGAGCACTATATTCAAAAGGGTTACCACTGTCAAAATATTCCATAAAAAGAATGTTGAGTTTGAAGTGGGAGTCAGTATATCTTTTTGATTTTATATATTGCTTACTAATATAAGTCCTTATTTGTATTAGGATACACCAAGATTGCTCTTGCAATATATTTAAAATTGTCACAAAAGGCCTATATTATGAAAGTCAAAGATTATAAATCATCTGACACTCTTATTACTAAGGGAGACAAATTTAGTCTCAAATAAAAACTTCTAAAATAAGTTTAAGGTTAAAGAGATGCAAAAGATTCTTTATGCATTAATAGTAGAGAGTCTAATATATATGCATTTCGATATCATCTATGTAATTGAGACACTAGAAAATGACTTAAGGATCCTAAATTAGATTATAAGAAAAGTATCCTAAGCAAATACTTAAGGATCCTAGATTGGATTATCAAAAAAGTAGCCTAAGTAAATACTTCAAAGATCTTAAATTTGATCATTAAGTAGCAGCCAAATAAGTTATACAGTATGATATATGCTCACGTAAAAAAAATATATTTATATAAGGTAGAGATCAACAAAGTTTTAATTCTAATTTTAGGGATGCTAGTATAGTAGAAAATCTACATTCGTCTATATTAACTTGCTAGTTAGAAGAGCAATTACTTAAAAACGTGCTAAGCAAACACTTATAATTTCTTCAACTAAAGCAGTAGAGTTCATAACATATTATAGAGTATCCATTAATAAAATTCAATTATAAATTATTATCACTGGGCTACAAATTACAGATAAAGTTGAAAGACCATTAAAGATATTATGTGATAATAAAATAATATCATTATATTCTTACAACAAGAGGAGTTAAACGAAGTTAAAGCACGCAGACTTCAAGTTTTTAGTTGTTAGAAAAATGATTTAGAATGATTAAGTGTCTATTAAATATATGGGGCAAACTCTATTATTGCAGATCTACTCATTAAGAGATTATCTTTCATAAACATATTGCTCACATGGGTATTATATCTCTTGAGAATATAAGGTTTCAATAAAAGTTTGTATTTTGAATGCTACATATCTATACTTGATCCATGCCATTCGGTTATGTTAATATATGTGATTATTGATGGGTTTAGTTATGATTAAATGTAATGAATGCCCCTTGGATCCTATGTAGTATAATTAATAGACAGGATTGTTTAAAAATGTATTAATAATAACAATTTTTTTAGCTCATTAAGGTTGCAGTGTAATGCACAATCAAAAAGTGACATACATGACTCAAGTGGCAGGTTGTTGGATATTTAATCAAATATATATGGGTCATATATGTAACTAATTATGTATTACATGTTATTATAAGGACAAGTCCAAATTAAAGTGATAATTTAAGATTAATAAAGTATGGACTTTAACATATCTAGTTAAGTGTGAGTTTTTATTTGTCAATACCAGTTCATCATTTTTAATATTACAATAAAAAAAATTGAAAATAATAAAAAATTTTATCAGAAATTTTAGAATTAGTTTATATAAAAGGTTTTGAACAATTTTTTAAGAAGTATTGGACAACTTTTTTAAAAAGATTTGAATAATTTTTTCAAGAAATTGAAGATAATTTCTTTAAAAAGGTTTGAACTACTTATCCAATAAACTGAGGACAACTTCTCTAAGACGATATTTCTCTGTATAAAGAGATTTTCTAAATTATACGCATCATTCTTTTACTATGAGATCCCATTATTATAAAGAGTAAAGAATTTTAAGAACCGTGTGTTGATTTGGAAATCCAATCGTAAGATCTAGTTATAAATTTTATTATGATTGATTCAAGTATGTTTCTGCGTTTAATTTTATTCTAATGATACAACACGATAAATTAATTTAATTTAATTGTCCCAACATTTTTTTTCGTTAACAAACTCAGTTACAAAGATTCATCACCGTTGGCAGCTTCTGCCGCCTGTGTCAGAATTCTATCAAAAAATCCACAGTCACTTTACAACTTCAACATCGTTCTCTCAGTCATTTTTCTTCTAAGAACGCATAAAATTTTACCCAGTAGAGAACACAAACAGAGTGTTAGCGGGTTGAGATTCAATGAACGCAGTAAAAAAAATCAAGAAATCAAAACTTTACAAGTTTTTTCTTCTAAGCGCATTGAAATTGAACCCAATATAGAATAAAAACAACAGTATTACGACGTTAAGATTGAGAGAGCACAGAAAATAAGAAAGCACCAAGTTTACTGGATTATGCGAATGTATCTTTCCCTGAGTAAATAGGGTGTTTTTAAGCTACCAAAATCCACGAAAAATGCAGTTAAATTGAAGATACGGGAGCCGTTGGACCAAGATGTTGGCGCCAACATCTCATACTTTCTCTCTCTCTCCTAACCGTCATATTCAAATTTAAAATCGTTTCGCCATATTTTTTTTCTAGTCAAAGTTTGTATTTTTTTAAAATTAATTTAACAAAGAATTAAGAAGGTATTTTTTGGGTTAATTTAATAGTTTAATACATTAAAAAAGGCGAAGATGCTATTCTTTCTTAACTTTTGTCCGTGTTTTTTTAATGTAGATTATTTTATTTCATTTCCTTTTAATTGTGCTTCGTAATATGCTCACGGTTGTTTATAAATGAAGAAGGTAACAAAATATTGAACGAGAAGAAATCAGAAATAAAGCCCAGTGGAATAACTATATTGGATGCTTGCTGACAGAAATGGGTACGTATTCCGTAGTTGTTTTTCCTATTTCTTTGTTTATTCTCTCAAATGGGTATCGATCCTTTTAGTGCAAGTCTCTGTGAAATGGATATGAATCGCGTTTCCTTTTACCTACACCACAAATTGGAAGAAAGTTTTTGAGTCTGGGTATGTAAGTTCTGTTTTTGAGAGATTTTTGCTTCCATTTTCCTACTGCAGCATATGCGATTTTATCAATTATTCATCAATTTATTAAATGTTATTGTCTAGAGATATGAAGTAAGAGACTGGGGAAGTATGCGTAGCTAAAAAATTGATGATACAAAGGGGAAATTTTGAGCTACCAAGCTACTACCTGCCTGGCACCCCCTTTGTTTGATTGACCTATTCTTCCATTCTGATCCTTGGAGTAAGTCTCTATGGTACCTTGCAAAAATTACATAAACCCTTTTGGGTTTCACAATAATAATGTTGTATTTTTGGCTGAGCAAACGCAAAATTTTATTTGGGATGTTTCGTTTTTCAGGATGACGTGCTTGACTGGATTTCATTCTCTTTAATTTAAAACACTTGTATTTTGCTTTAAAATTTCTGTGGCGAATGGCATTTTAAAAATGCATTAGAGGGATGACCGAGGATGCCATTCTTCTGTTTGTATTGTTATGTAAATCAGAAACAATGAAGAAATTCAAGCAAATTTAATGATAACAAAGCTACATTTTGAAAATCTTCTTCTAGCGTTTTGACAATGTAGTTAGTTTATAATCTCCCCTTACTTATTTTTTCAAAACTATCATCATATTTAGTGAACTGTTTCATAGCATGCATGAAAAACGAATGTTTGGCATTTGTTGTTTTGTCTCATTTTAGTAATAATTAATCTAAGCTAAAAATTGAATGTGATTCATTAAACAGGAGCACTGCATGCATGCCCTTTATTTATTTAGTGGGTCATGAGAAATTGATTTGTTAATCTAATTCTTTTTCTATTCATATCCATCGCTGGAAGTAAGATATTTCTTGTCTGTTATATGGAGGATATTGAAAGTTGAACAAACTCAAGAGTTTTGCCTTTGCATCATGGTAAGGATCCTGTTGTCCCATTGATTGCTTTTATAATCCCACCGTGAGATAGCTAAAACATTGATTTCATGTATTTTATGGATGTTCTTTTAGAATATATGTTCATACGAACTGTTAGAAGATAAGAGTTAGAATTTATGCATTTAATGTTTATTATATGAGCTGTGACAGACGAAACTTTATTTTTATATGTAGGTTTTCTTTTTTAAGTACTGCAAGAATAGTTTTCGATGCAGATGCTGCATTTCTATTGTTAATTGGAATTCTGGTTAAAGATCTCATAATAAAGCATAGAGTTTTGTATCAAACTTCTCTTTTTGACTATCCTGTATTGAAGAAGAATTTTTGTGGGTACTAGGATTGGTGGTTTTACTTTTCATAGTTCAGGGAGGAGACATAGTGCTACTGATGTTATTAGTTATGCAAATACTACAAATATCAAAGTTTCTATGTATGCAAGCAAATGTGAAGAGGATATTGTTGGCCTCTTATTTGCCTTATCCAGGGTTTAAAGCAATTGGTGTGGTTTATCACGATCGGGCAGGGTTGGATCATCATGCAATGTTAAAGTATAAAAGTGAGGTGACGTTATCAGCTAGTGCTATTGGAAGTCTGTAGCTGTTGAAGTTGAGTGGTATTGGCCCTAGGCTTTTATCCGTCAACTTGGGGAATTCGAGCTGCTTATCATCATTCATCTATTGGGCAGTACCTCTATGATACCAAGGAATCACATGTTACTTGTGGCCAATCCCACTGGAACACTCACCGATACAAGTTGTTGGCACTACTGAAGATCGAGTGGGGGGGTTGTGGTTGGAGGGGGTATGCTGTGGTGGATGAGAGATTGGTCCTTAGGATTTGGAGGTACGAATGAAGCCTAATTTCATGGTATGGAAGTTGCCATAGTTCCATGCTTTGGCTCATATCATGATTCAATTAGGTTTGTTCTTTCTTTTCTCTTCTTTTTTCTTCAGGGAAGAGATCCTGAATTTATCCTAAGGAATTTATAGCCATATGTACAAAGTGAATCCATTGATTGCAGCATTCTTGTTCTCTCTGTGCTCATCTCAGTTTGCTGCCATACAAAGGACCTTTTTGGAAGGGTAAGATATTTGTAATCTGTTGACAAATGTCTGACATAATGCGTCTTCATTTTCGTACTCCTCCTGACTCAAGTTGAAAAAACTGACGGTGGATTATTCTGTGATCTCTGCGGCCATTTCACGATCATTTTCTTCCTTTTAATTATGTTCTAAACTTATTCAGGATACTAGTATCTGTATCTTTTTTGCAATGACCACTTTATATATTCTTCCGGTTTGTTTTGTTAATTTTTCTTCTGGAGTGTTTAGTATATTTTTTTCCAGTTGGATGCACAAGGCACATAATTTCCGGAGAATATATTCCAGAACGGCAATGCCTTTCACTTGAGGCCTTTTTCTGAAGACAGAATCGGAACATCCAGGCCGAAAATTGGCCGTTTCCATCCCTATTTTTATGAAAAATTATGATCTCCCGGTATTTATTGAGAAATAGCTTCTCTACTTGGGACTCCATTGTCCAATCTGATCTTATGATTAATTCGTAGTAGATACGATGAGGTGTGCCACAAATCCACACGCTCGACAAAAATCAGTTACACAGTGATAAGCTATTTTGTCCCAGCAAGAAGAGGATAAGAGAACTAAGCAAATTTCAGAACGCCCTCCGCCTAATTTTGATATCGGTTAAAACAAGGAGGCTACAGTGCACAATGATGATCTGGACAACTTGACATTCTGTAATAACTATGATAGATGCCATTGATAAATAAAATATTCTATTGATTACATTAAGAAAATACAAATTACATTAAGATATCCTCCATTCGCAAGCATGAAAATCAAAGGAAAGTCAGGGTGGCATTCCCTGTATTCTGGGGTTTTGCCCCAACAGGTGAGCAAGGGTACCAGATAGGAATTCTGAACTATCTGAAAATTGGTATTATTGACGACAAACATGGATGGTAATATAAACAAACAAACAAAAAATTTCCAAACAAAGAACCTAATTACAACAATTGGAAATCAGACTTTGGAATCAAACTTCGTAACCAGGATTCACTTTCTGTTGAACATCTCCATAACTCTCCAACTCTTCAATGTCTTCCAAACTCCCCAGAAACAGAGGCAGTCTTTGGTGCAGCTTGACTGGTTGAAGCGAGAGAATCCTACTTTTCCCGTCAGAACCTTTGCCACCAGCTTGCTCCACGAGGAAACTAAGAGGATTCGCCTCATACACCAAACGTAGATGGGCTCTTGGATTCATTGCTATTCCACCATACAATAGAGTACGATGGAAATCAGCAACCAAAGAACATATATAACGTGCTGAATATTTCTTAGGGTATTTGCCTTTGCCTTGTCTCACAGTGTCAATATATTGCCTTAAACTGTTTGGCCAATCAAAATATCGCGCATCATTTACAGAATAGATTTGTCCTGCATAGTGTATCAATCGTTGTTAATTAGAGGTACAGAAAAGTAGGTTTTAATACCTTTAATTATTCAAAAACAAACCTTAGCATCCATATTGATAAATTTGGTATGAAGGCCATCATTAATTAGACAGACATTCAAAAGCAATTTCTTTAACAATGAGATATTCAAGTAACTATCTGATTAAACTAACAAAAGCAAGATGGTAAGGAAGTTTAGACCATCAAGAATCCAGATCCAAAGAAATCTTTCGTGATATGATGACTTGATTTTCAAATGTATGACTTTTGCAAGCTCTATTACATTACTTCGAGGAGGAATCTTTATGTTAGGATGCGTGAGAACGAAGTCTCCAGTTGTATGATCTAAAGTGAATGCATGTGTTCCTGAGCCAAAGCTAGCACAGAATATTGTGGCTGATGAATAGAGAACATATCCAGCAGCTACAAGCCTCTTTCCACTCTGTAGTGAGTTCAGAAGTGCCTTCTCCTTCTCAGGTAAATGATCTAGCTCCACAAGGCGTCTATAAATCCCAAATATGGTTCCAGTGGGTATGGAAGCATCAATATTACGAGAACCATCTAGAGGATCTGTAACAACCACAAATGGGCCATCACCATTTAGCCAAATAGGAGAATCATCTTCCTCTGAAGCCATGACTGCAACTTTTCCAGAATTCCGAGCAGAGGACAAGATGATTTCATTCTGCAGAGTAAGAGATTTTCATCAATCAGAAATGTTTCTTCATTTTTGACTCTTTAACTCGATAAAGACAAATCCATCTTGCTATGGAAAATGGGCAAGAGACATCTAAGGATTCAATACAATTGGTGTCAACAAATTCATGAGGATCACAATTTGAAAATTAAATCTTTCCCTGAACATACTCCACGTATCTCAAAATCCAAGAAATATAAGCATGCTTAAGTTTCAAACCCATTATTGCTATATATCTTAATGATGCAAGCCATAACAAATCCCTTGATGAGTCCAACTGAAAGGAATAGATTACATAAAAAATTTGTATTATGAGAGATTATTTTGCATGCATTTTTAGATAATATCCCCAATTATTTGTACAGCTAGCAGGGCTCTGCTTCTTATTTCAGCTTAAAAAATATGAAATCCTCACTCTGACCAATACTCGAGTGATTTGATTAAAAACACCCTTCATAGAGTTCACGCTGTGAGTTCGACCCCATTTTAAATTATATATTTTTGAACTCCCAATTACTTTGCACACTATCTTGTACAAGACATACTTACAAGAAAATGTACATACACTTCGTTAATTGTAGGGTAAATTTATCTTTTCAACCTAGTTGGAGTCCTTAAAAGAAAGTCTTTTATCAAAGGGTCAAGGCTGGTTGCAAGGAAGAAAAAGAGTCCACCCCATCCAATTTCTTCAAAATGTCATTTAATATATTCCCTTCCAATCCCACATCGAAGTTAAATTAAAAATCAGATTTAAAAAAGTTTAAAATAATAAGAATGCAACTTTGACACATGAATTTAGCATCAAACAAATGCCAAACACAAACAAAAAACAAAAAAAGACAGAAATACTGCAATAGCTATATCAGAAACTGTCGAGCAAACTCACAGACACAATATCGAGCGGCTTAGGCGCATCTCTTCCGTACCCATCATTCCCCGAATCATCCGAACGACCCATATGCTTTGCGAGGCTGGAGTTGAAAGGTGAAGCAACTAGAGCAGCAATTCTCTTGCAAGCATACTGAATATGATTAAGCAAAATCACCAAATCATCTTCTACGTTGAGTTTTCCCTTGCTCAGATACTCCATCAAAGTATAAAAACCATTTGGATCATCAAGAACAATACTCGAAGAACCAGCCTTCTGTGATTTCATGGGATAATACCCAGAAAGGGAAGCCATTTTTGGAATGAAAAAATTGATTCTGAAAAGGAATTGTTGGTGGTTCTTTGGCGGGAAATTGGTGAATTGGGGCTTAAAAACAGGAGTGGGGTGGAAAAGGATTGCGGATGATTTCATATTATATTTATTATTTTTATGGGTTTTCGATGGATTGCTGATTAACGTGGCGGGTCGCAAAGTTTATTATCTTTTGACACACATCGAGAACGAGGGGATGAAAAAAACAAAAATAAATAAATAAAAGGATAAAGTTAAATAAGAGTCTAGGATTTTGCTTTTATTTATTTGTCGTTTTGTTTGTTTTTAATATTTTTTATAATTTTATTTTATTGAATTAGTGTCTTCTGCTCCAATCTTATTGATATACACATGGAAAAAAGCTTAGACACAATGAAGTATTTACGCACAGCATGGAAGATGAATTGTTCGCCATATATTTCATTACATATCTGTATCACATATAAGCTATACAATAACAAAATTAAGAAGGTGATTGCGCTATATAGCAAGTTGGCTGATCTCTCGAGTATAATTTTGTTCCACAAGATACAAGTGCTAGAATTATGAAAATTATTTTGAATAATTTGCTTCGTCCGTTACACGCCCCCACAAGATGGCGGTGTCGTCAATAACGCCACTTTGGGCGTAAAATTAAAAAATGTGACCGTGTGAGGGGTTTTGTGAGAGCATCAAATTGATTATTAGCGAACACATGATTAACTGTAAGAAGTCCTTTGTTCACATAATCTTGGACAAAATGAAGATCAATAGCAATGTGTTTCATGCGACTGTGGTGCACGGGATTGATACTTGGCCGTGTGGTATCAATGTTGTTGCCGAAAATCTTTGGAGTGGTTTGTTGAAGGCCCAATTCTTTGAATAACCCATAAGCCATAAGTGGTAATGGCGAGAGCACGGTATTCCGCTTCAATGGAGGATCGGGCAAATGCACGTTGCTTTTTGGTGCGCCAGAAGACCGGGTTGCTGCCTAAGAAGACTACATAGGCACTTGTTGAAGAGCAATCATTGGGATTTTGCCCAGTCAACATCAGAGTATGCAGAGACTTACAGGTTGGGGAAGCCATGGAACTGTAACCCGAACTTAATGGTCCCTTTCAAATAGCGTTGTAGGTGTTTGAGGGTAGTCCAGGGTGTTCGGGTCGGTTTATGCATAAACTGAGCTAACTTATTCACTAGACAGGCCACATTGGGCCTGGTGAGAGAGAGGCATTTGAGAGCTCCAGTGATTTGTTAATAGATGGTGGTGTCCGCTGCTGGAGTGCCGTTGTTGAGTTGGAAGGTCTTTGAGGTGGGGAGTAGCGTCTGCACAGATTTTGCTTCATCAAATGCATGGTCAAGAGATCCTGAATGTATTTTTGCTCAGTCAGAAATAGGCCATTTGCGTTGGGGATGACTTCAACACCAAGAAAGTAATGGAGGAAGCCAAAATCCTTGAGTGAAAAATTTTGGCCGAGTTGATGAATGACCAGCTGATCAAACACAGAAGAGTTGCTTGTTAATATGAGATCAACATAGACCAATAAGTATGCCTAGCTGAGTCTTTGTGTTAGATAAATAGAGAGGGGTCAGCTTTAGACCGAGATAAGAGACAAGTGCCGAGTGTTGTGTACCATGCACAGGGTGCGTATTTTAACCCATATAAGGATTGATGGAGCTTGTAAATGAGTGATGGAAATTGAGGATCAACAGGCCAACATATTGTTTCATGTAAACATCTTTAGTGAGGGTGTTGTGAAGAAAGGCATTATTAACATCAAGTTATCGTAGAGACTGACGTACGTGTCTGATCACTTGCATATCACAGAATTCAATGAAAATAATAATTTTATTAGGTATTTTAATGTTTAATTTACAATCACTAACTTTTAGTGATTCTCTGATGAAGTGTAATACCAATAATGTGATACTTCTGAGAAATCAAACGCC
>JAWDEX010000013.1:2846498-2859701 GCA_035221805.1 Trichilia hirta | reverse complement strand
AACCTCTTCAAGAAACTTCCGCCTCCTGAAAAGTCCACCCTCATCTCCTTCATCATCGTCATCAAAATCATCGAAGGAGTCATCATCGTCACCATCATCATCACCTCCATCACCACCACCGTGGTTGATTTTCTTTCCAATATCTCCACCACCACCTCCGACTGCAAGCTGTAATCTAAAATGAATTAGCATCTCGCCTATATTTCCGAGCAGTTTAGAAGTAAACACATGAAATACTCAATTTGAATATGAAACGTGGACATTGAGTACAAGTGAAAAAAAAAAAAAAAAAAGTAAAGAAAACATCTTTTTAGAAAGTGCGAATCTATGATGAAAATAAGGACTTAAACAACTGCAGAAGCCATTTTGAACAAAAGATAAAATGGTAAAAAAAAAATTGAACCTAAGTCTTGGGCATTTATCAACTCTCAACTCACAATGGAATGATTAAGGTCCAAAAATATACAAGATTATGATGAGTACATAAAAGTTATAAGCACTGAGGTTTAAATTTATCATTTTACACTTTAAAGTATGATTAGTTCTCTCAAATTATGCATATTTATAATCTTCGATATAAAATTTAGTTTATTTGTAATTTTTATTTATTTTCGGTTTTGATTTAGTAATAGTAAAAAAGTCGTGACTTTTCCATCAAGAGAACTATTAAGATGATTCTTAATCCAGTAAAAAGCTGACTCAATGGACTAAAACTTTCATATTTGTACCAACCATTAATTTGGACTTCAAATTGCAGTTTCGAAACCATTAAGCAAGCCCATTTGTTGTTCCAATCCAGCCTGACCTTATTTTCGAATTTACCTAATACACGTGACAAATTAAAACTTACACAATTATCTACAACTTTCATGTTTATCACCTAGTTTGAATCATTGATCTTTGAGATCATCCATAACATTTTTGTAGCAGCTGGAATTGTTAGACTTCATTTGTTAAAGTTTTCATCTACATTTGTCAATAATTGCAACTATCAATTTTAACATTTGACTCTCATTTTTGCCTATAAATAGAGGCCTTTTTATTCTTTGTAATCATACAATAATAAGCTTGTAATATACTTCCATTTATAGAAATACTTTTTCTTTTTTTATATAATGTCTTTTTAAGTTACTAGTTAAGATTAGGAGGTTAATACTAAGAATATATAATAAATTTCTTAGATCCCACTTTTACTTTTAATGTTTAAATTCTTTTCATTGATTGTATATTTATGTTTTAAAAGTTGTTTTTAAAAATGTAAACTCTTTGATTCTTCATAAACATTTGACACATTGAATACTTGAAAATAAATTCCTTGGTTCATTATGAACAAATAGTATAAAAAATACTTTGATATTTAATATATTTAAAACACTTTTCTTAAATAATTTTATCAATTAATTTAAAGACATGTTTTTAATCAAATGTTGATTTTTTACGAAAATATATATTTTATACATAAAATAATTTTCATCTTCCGATTAAAATAACTTTTCAATTAATCTCAATTGAGTTAAAAAGGGGGATTTAATTTACTAACCTTCATATTAAAATATTAATTTTCAAAATCTTAATATTTAATTTGCATTTAATTTCTACTTGATAATTATTTTTTTAAAGTATATCCATCATTTATTTTATCTTTACTTTATACCTTTATTATTGAACACTTGATATCGGTCCTTACCTTAAATATAAACTAATTGGACTCTTGAAAAAATACTTCCTGTGAATATGACACTTGAACTCACCGAACTATATTATAACAAAACTACATATACTTGAATACAATAATTAAATTGAGATTAGGTTACAACTTCATAAATAAAGAATTTTGAAATTTCAACGAAAATGACCACTTAAACAAATCATTTGCATCATAAAATTTATTTAAAAAAAATGAAAGAACAGAAAAGAACTACAACAACTTACTAGTAGAAAAGATTGAAATGCCACCAAGTAGCACATCAATAGAAGAAAGCCAACATTTACCAAATATCCACCATTCTAGAAGGAAAGATGTCAAACTAAATGTTTCTATTGTCAGAAGGTCAGAGGAAGGAGAACCATTTCCATTACTACATTCACTATGTGCAATAGAACTACAAGACAGCCAAAAAGGATACAGTCCTGAAAAATACCGTCTTGCACCTGATTGTGACCTAGCTATGCCATTCAGTGAGCAGAGAAAGGTCAGTGGTGTGACTTGCTTTCTTAGGAAGTGGAGTTGGAAGTACAAATTGTTTTGGAGAAAAGTATAGCTATTCCAGTCATTACAGTGAGGTAAAGTAGGACTTGGCAATTCTTGGCTGCACAATTGCTTTTACTAATTCCCCCTTTAGGACTAATTTTGAGCTCTTACAAGGATTAAGTTGCTGGATAGAGGAAGAGGGGCATGCAAATCTTTCCTCGGTGTTTTTTTCTAGCTTTCCAAATTACTTCATGTCAGTTTCACTTTGATATTTTCTGGGGTTAAACATTTGAAGAAACTTCAGGCAAATTCGAATAGAGTGGTCTAGATGAAAATTTTAAATGCCTTCTAGTGGAAATGAAATATGAAAACTTCTATGATAACTGCCCAAGGGTGGTACAGAAGAAAGGACATGATAGTTAGAGGTTACAGTTCCACTAAGTTGTTAAAATTTCCTAGGGGATCAGTTAAAGAAAAGTAATTAGGATAGGTTTGAATAATTTTTAAGGCACAGTATTGAACCAAAACAAACAGCCATATAGCATTCACCCCAACTTGAAACAAACACCTACAACCTTGGTAGACAGCAAGTCAAGAGATATAAATATCCTAGTAAGTGAACCCAGCGGATTTTGAACCAATGACCTCTAAGTTAAATCCAAAGATTTTTTCCCACTCACCCCAACTCTAAACAGCCTTATAGCACGTCTGCAAATAATAAACAAACAGCCACCTTTTTCTAATGACTTCCCATGCTTGCCAAACTCTACTTCCACAAACGCTACATAGAACTGTTGTCCCAAAAGAAATCTTAATCTATAGATTCCAAGTCTAAAGTTGTTTTAAAGAGTACCAATGACTAATAAATATCAAGATTACTTCAATTTTAGGAAAAATAAGATTAAATCTCTTCTGCAACGTGACTTCAAAGCTTGTGAAGCACGGTAACACAATTGGTAAAGCCTAATGAAAATCAGAAGTCATGCGAACGATTTCCACCTTTTCCCTAACCCAGCTTTGGAGCAACCGCTTACAAAATATCATAATACAATCTCATTTAAACATCTGTCAAATACTCAAATCCCTGATTTAGGAATCTAGCCCTTCCCTCCATCTCCAATCAGCTTCAATAACCTGAACCATTATAAGACAACGCCATAGACGTCTCATAGCCCAAAATAGCCAGAAACTTAAATGCTACCGCAAACTAAGTTTCCTAACCCTTTGGGTCCAGTCAATTTATGTAAAACGGCCTAATACAACCCATCCACCATCATTCAATTTCAATAACAAATTCTATCACAATAACCTTTGAGTGAAGCCAATCAATTTGAATTAAGAAAATTATCTCTAGACATAAAAGAAGTGAATGCCAATACCATAACACTAACTCTCAGTCGTTGCAAAGTCAAACTAACTGTCATGAAATTTCATACAGTTTCGTGAAGGATAAATAATTAAAAACAAGAACAAATACAGTCAATTGATAAATGATAACTGAAGAAAAGAAAAAGAAGAAGAAGAAATTTAGCCAATTCTCAAATTGTAAATAACAACTAACCTCAGGCGTAGTCTCGGATTGCTGCTGCGACATATCGAGCTTCCCTTTCTCCAAAGTAACCGCACCGAAAGCCCCGTACTGTCCTTTCATAACTGGACCGTACTCGGCGGTCGAACTGGACGGTAAAGCACAATGCCCTTTGAAACAACTCTCCAAGACAGCCACAAAATGGTCTACGCCGTCAATCAATGACGACGACGAACACGTCACGGACAAATTCTTCCTCCGAAGCTTAACGCTTGCCGGCTGGTTACTCGGCTGACTCGGAACGAGCCGTGGAATCGGCATACTCGGTGGCCCAAACGATGGTAAGGCTTTGGTGGTAGTGGGGACCTGAGTTGTTTGAAACATTATGTGAGACATGATTTTCGTGTTTGGATACCGAGAAAACTCTGCGGTTGTTTCAGCGTTCTTTTCCCGGAAAATTATTTAGAGAGGGAATTTTTTCTATTTTTATTTTTTTACTTTCTCTCTATGCCTTTCACAGAGAGAAAAAGAAAGAATAAAAAGAGAAGGATTGGAGGGTTTTGAAGGATGGCTCGCATACTAAACGACAAAAACCCAATCTGAATACTGTGTAGAGTAGTTTTGAGAGGTGATTGACTCAGCGGGTTAACGAGTTGACTCACTTGGCCAGTTTTCAATTTAACTAACTCATATCCCTTCCACCCGATGGTCGCTAGAATTGTAATGGGGTAATGGCACTCAGGCCCGTACCAAAATGATTGAAATACCCTGCAGTGTTACGATTTATGTGGCAATATTGGGATGGTGATTTTGTCATTTCAAAAGCTTCATGGATTTTTTTATTATAAATAGATAATTTATGTATTTTCTGTGAAAAAGAAAAAAAAGAAAATAGAAGGATCCGAATGTTATTATTCCAACTATAAAATGTTCTATTTTAAGTAGAAGTGTAGTAAGCCTTAAAATCAATAAAGAATAGCCTATCGACAAAAATAATAATTATTTTTTTAAATAATTTAATAATAATTATGTAACAACTAAATGTTAATAATGTTAATAATATTTACATAGCATCTAAATTAAAAAAATTCAACCTCATATAATTATGTTTTTTAATCTATTATCAGGCATAATTATGTTGATTACTATCAAATTATGGAGTAATTAATTCTCTACAACATAATTAGGTGGAAATAATTTTCTACTACTTAAAATGACATAATAAAAAATATAAAAAATTTTAAACTTTTTCTTGTTACTAAATATAAATTTTTTAACATTGAATGTAAAGTTAAATTCAACGATAAACAAATTTTTATTGAAAAATAATTATCATTTTTTTTTAGCAATTTTACTTTGAAGAAATATTACCATTTTAATAATTGGATCATTATCTGTGTGTTTTAGAGTTTTATCATCATGCTTATTGATTACTTAGTTCTACGATAATTAATTAATTAGTACTAAAATAAATATTAAATGTAATAGTTAAAAAAAATAATAATTTTACTAGAGTAAATTAAAGAAATTACATCCTATGTGTCTAGACGTCTGCCAAAAGTGCACTCATTTAAGTATAATATTTATAATTTTAATTTTTTATAAAATTAGGTACAAAATAAATAAATAACTTCCATTTCTTAGTTCTTATTTTTTTTAATTTATTTTTTCATATTTGAATACAAAATTTTGGCTAAGAAAACGATGCAATAAAAAGTAATTAAATTTTTTTTATTAAAAATATTAATAATGTTAAAGATACGAAAAGAGACAATCGATAAAAAAATTTATTCATGTACGTAAGATTGGTGGTAGGTGAATAAATGGGTCTTGGAACGTATTTAAAAGATGTAAACTTTGATATTAATAATTTAAAAAAATACCATTTTTTAATATTAAATCGGAAATAATTCACGTAAAATACGAATTTGGTGTACATTAACCATTTTCACCCATTCAATTATTTTGAATTTCTTGGCCATCATGGATTGTGATATGATGATTTGGTTGTAATAAGTATCAAAATGATCCTTATATAAGTTGAACATTTTCTTTAATAAGCAAAAATTAATTAATGCAACGGCTTAATTTAACATACTTTACTCGAAAATTAACTCGATTTTCAATATGTATTGTATTTGTTATTGATGTTATTGAATTAATACAAATGAATAATTAGAGGAACATAAAATGTCTCAAACAATACTTTTCACGTTCCTTGCAACAACTAATTTGTCTCGTTTTCATGTCAAATTTTTTATCGAAGAATACCAGAAATCAACTTTGCAATAATTGTATTTTGATTACAAGTAATGTTATGGTGGATATTTATCAGAATTTAAATTAATCATTTAAATCATTGGAATAAAAAATTAGAGGCACATACTTAAAACTCACACTTAATTCTTAAATCTATAGAATTTAACTATAATCTTTTAATTCTAAATACAAAAGGTAGGATTTTATTATGTTAATAGAATAATAAAATAGTACATTTTATATTAATTTTAGAATTATAATATTTATAGATGTAAAAAACCTTAAATTTATTGGTAGCTTATATTGCTTATTTTTATCTGGCTTATTACATAATAATAAAAAAATATGATTTCTACACATATTAAACCCATAACTACTTATATATATATATATAATTTTTGAATATTTAAAAAATATTAAATTATTTAAATTCGACTTAATTTAATTATGATAACTCTCAACATATAATTATTTACACATATTAGTTCATGTAATTTAATTAAGATCCAACAGTCTCTTGTTTAGTCTCTTATTTACTATTATTACTGAATATATCTCTAAATTATCCAATCCATCAATCATACTAACATAGAATCAAAATAGTTTTCATTATATTTAATCCTACTTAAACTCATCAATAATCACGTATATTAACATAATTAAATAGTATAGATTAAGCATGAACTTGTAGCATAAAATTTACATATAATGTGGTCTAACATACCTGTATTTAATTTATCCACTTTAAAAAATTACAATAAATTCAGAGCGTAAACGAAATTTTTTTATTACTATAACTTTAAACTTTAACATGTCTATATTCAAAAGAATCTAAAATACAAACTTCTTCTAAAATCTTATATCCCCAATAGATATAACACCCATACGAGCAATATGCTCGTGAAAGACCCTTAATTGATAATTTGTAGTGAGTGCATTCACTATTACGGAGTTTGTCCTAATATGCTCAATAGACACGTGATCATTCTGAATCCTCTTTATAATAACTAAAAATTTGAAGTTTGTATACTTTGACTTCATTAAACTCTTTTATTATTAGAATACAGTAATGTTATTTTATTATTTCATAATATCTTTAATGGTCTTTTAACTTTATCCATAATTTATAATCTAATGACAATAATTTATAACTGAATTTTATTGTCAGTTACCTTATAATATACTATAAACTTTATTGCTATAGTAGAAAAAATTATGAATGTTTCCTTAACACTTTTTTAAAGATTTGTTTTTCCAATTAATAAGTAGATTTAGCCTGATGTGAACTTTTTGCTGTATTAGTATCCCAAAATTCGAAATTAAAATTTTGTTGATTTTTATCTTATATATATATTTTTTTATGTAAGTATGTACTTTTTGGTTCTTTATAGATGCTGTATAACTTATTTGACTATTACTTAATGATCTAATTTAAATTTTTTTTACTTACTTAGACTACTTTCTTGATAATTTAATCTAAAATCCCTTAAGTATCTGTCTAAGATACTTTTCTTATGATCTAATTTAGAATCTTTAAGTATTTCTCCAATTCTAACTATATAAGTAATTTCATAATACTTATGTAATTAAATGTACATTAGACTCTCTATTGTTGATGTATAAAGAATCTTTTGCATCTTTTTTATCTTAAATTTATTTTAAGAATTTCTAATTAAAACTAAACTTATCTCTCTTACCAACAGTGGTATACCCTGATTTACAATATTTAACTTTTATTATATAACCCTTTTATAATAATTTTAAATATACTCTGAGAGCACTCTTGTTATATCCTAAAACGATGACTTGTATTAATAAATAATATGTCATTGACATATAAAATTAGAAAGATATACTTACCCCATATTAAACCTATGGTATATATAATTATCAATCATATTTATCTCAAAATCAAATGAGATAAAATTTAATGAAATTTGTAATATTTTTGATGAGACTTTAGTTTAAGCTATAAATTTCTTTAATTTGTAGACCTTTTTCTTTGAGTCTTTTAACATAAAGTTTCTTATCTGTACCAAAGCATTTCATCAATATTATTATTAAGAAACACAATACTTGTATCCATCCAATGTGACCCAGGGTCAAAATATACCACAAGTATTATTATTATTCTAAAAGAGTCTTTTAATAAAACTATAAAAAAAGCCTCTTTTATAATCGATAATTTTCTTAAAAAGTCATTTACAACAAAATATAACTTATATCTTTCTATGTTGATTTTTGAATCCTTCTTAGTCTTAAATATTCATTTGCAACTAATAAGTTTTATACTTTTAAGCAATAAGAGGAGACTTTAAATGTCATTATTTTTTATAGACTTTATTTTTTTATTCATGATATTTATCTATTTTTGAAATTTAGAACTTTACATAATTCAATAGAAGTTGATTGGATCATCTTCTATCATTCTAATATTAACCTTATGTTAATTTTTTAAAATTGCAATTCTAGTAATTAAGAGCATGTTCCTTAAAGTATTTGAAATTTGAACTATTTTACAATGTTTTAAAACTTAAATGATTCTTAGACTAAAATACAAAGTTTTTTTAAAATTTTTAAAGGAGTTCAGTCAAACAAAATGATTGAGTTGGTTGAATAAATCTAATTAAAGCCATTCAAATACACAAAATAAGTCTTTCAATCACATTAATCAACTTATTTAGTTAAATGAATCATTTGATTTGTTTAAATAAATTAATGACTATTTTGAACTAAAGAATCTTATTTAATTTAGTCGAACAAATCAATTGATTCATTCAAACGAATCAGGATAAAAGGTTTTTGATTGCACAAATTATTTTTTTAGATTGTACAAACAAAACTATTTGGTCGAATGAATTTTTCTATTCATTCGAATAGATTAGTGCAATTCTTATTTTAGAGAGTCATTCATTATACATTCAATTGAATAAATTTAAATCTAACGGATATATTTTTTATCTAATAGTTAATATTTTAAGTCAAATTATATAATCATGATTCTTTTATCATATTGATTAAGAGTTCAAAATATTTCTTAAGCTTATTACTTACAAAATGCACAAAGCGAAAACCTAGTTCTTTATTTGTAATGCTATTTTTGTAAGATATTCAAAAAAGAGTTTGATTTAATGTTTTAATTTCTCTATTTTACTTGTAATAGAACAAAAAAAACGTTTATTTCACTTGAATTAAATTGTATGAGTATTTTTAAGAGTTGCTTGTAAAAGTTTAGAGGTAAATTCGTAAAATTTTCATTTGTAAAGATTGAAGTTTTGATAAAGAAGTTTGATATAGTAAAACCTTTAAGAAAAACTTGAAAAAAGTGAATGCAGATTTGATTTGGGGGAACTATTATAAAACTTTTGATATAAATTTCTCTTATCCTATCTTTTTTGCATTTATTGTTCTGGTTAAGTTTTTTAAATTAATTGTGGCAATTAAAATATTAATTATGTCTCTAAATTTTTTTAAACTCAATTTACCCCGTTGAATTGCATTATTAGCATTTGATATATATGATATAAAATTTGATTAAAATAGTTGATGTCATGATCATCTCATAGTCTTTATGTGAAAACTTATTTGCATTTAAAATTAATAATTTTTGCAAATAATATTACACATATCAAATATTTATCTCAATTTTTTAATCATAAGTGATACATAATAAATTAAAAAAATAAGTTATTTTAAAATAATAAAGACAAATAACAAACTATTTGAAGAGATCAAATTTGAAATATTGTATTTTTATTGTTATAGTCATTAGTATATTAAGCATTTGGCATATATATATATATATATTCACAATATTTATTACATTACAAAACAAAAACAAACAAACAAACAAACAAATGGCAGAAATGGTATGACAAACAAGCCTTCATGGTATGGGTTTTGAATCTGGGCTTGTACTTCATTCATCTCTGTAGATTGTCGTTTGAGAGAGAAAAATAAATGGGATCATCAGGCAGATCATTGCCTTATCATCAGCCGTTCGATTAGATTTCCCCACCGCCCTTTAGTCCGGTTACAACTACAGCCACCCCTTATTTGTCTCTCAGCCTTTCTCGCCTCCTCCACCACCACCACCGTCACCGCCTTCATCTACACATCATTCTCCATTCCTCCCTCAAGGTATACTTAATTTCTCTGTTTGTTTACTGGGAAAATTGATCCTTTAGTAAATATGTAGTGCATGATTGGATAACGTTAGTGGGGTCCTCGAATCGATTAAAAATTTTCGTGAACTCGTGCTGGGATATAGCAGCTTTTGAGTTCTCCACTATTAAAGGATGGATTGAAAATAATTTTGCTGCTAGGTGAAATTAAGTTGATACGAACAAAGTAAAATGCATAAAAATGTGGGGTCGCCTTTATTTTACAATACAAGAACATTCTTGATGATGGAGCAAATTGTTAGAGTTGGCTTCTCCACTGAACTATTTGATGTTAAAGCCAATCAATGTGTGGGTAGGGGTGGCAAAAAACCGCATCCGGTATTCGAATTTGTACGGTGCGGATGCTGTACGGATATTTCTAATTTAAATATTCGAATTTTCGAATATTTATAAAAAATTCAAATTTATAAATATATTTAAATTTAAAATAAATTAAAAATAACAATAAATATACAAATATAAAATTAAATACTACATATTACGAAAAAATAATAAAAAGTGTAAGTTTTTATATAACATTATCATCAAATTTTGTTTAAATATAAATAGATATTTTGTATAAATAAAAAATAATAATTATAAAAAATAATTAAAATAATAATAATTTTATAAATAATTTAATGATATTTATACTAAATTTATATACTTACAAATATATCACAAATTATTAAGTATTATGAGGAGAGAAGAAAATTATTTTTAATATTTAGAATTAAATTTTAATATTTATTATTATTATTATTTATAAAAATTTACAATATTAGATTGAACTGACTTTATTATTTATAAGTACTAATAAAAATTGTATAATTATTTTAATTAAAAATATTTTATTAATATTTTAATAATACGGATCTGATCTAAATTTTTTGTGGGTTATCTCTATACTGTATTCGCTCTGCAGTACACGAGAATCTTCTTTTAAGTCTTGCCATATTCACATTTTTTTAAAATATGGTACTAATATTTTCAGATTTAAATCATTCGAATTTTTTTTAGTACGGCCTAGATCCAAATATTTTTGCCGCCCCTATGTGTGAGCATGCGTGTCGCGCTGGTGCTAGTTGTTTCAACTCGTAAAATCTATGCAGTGGTATAAGAAATGTTGCTGACACCAGGTAGGGAAGGGTCTAGTTTATTTATTAATATTAAAAAAAGAAAAAGTAAAAAACATCTGGACATGGTAAAAGAAGAAGGAAGCACGTCATAGTGTTCTTCACCCATGATGTTTTTCCCTGTTTAATATTCTTAGGCCCTCATGAATGTAAAATTGATGGGATTGTAAAGACATCATATTTCTTTACAGATTTGAATCACTTTGTAGAAATTGACAAACTGCAAACTTTTAACCTTTGGTGCTAAGGTAATCAAAGAAACGGACAGTTGTAGTCTTTGGTTGCTCAATGTATGTTATGTCTGCCTAAATGCTTATCAAAATGTGGGTCATTTTGTTAAACCTTTTAATCTGTAATTGAATGTCTGTAGATTGAAATATTTGAGTTGTTTGCCAAGCTATGGCAGTGTAAGATCAGATTATCAATAATGGCGAAATTTCTTGACTATTATTTGGCAGAAGAAGGTCTATTAAACTGAAGTTATTTGGTTTAAAAAAAAGTTGTTTCCATTGCAACGTTGGCACATGACATACAATCCTAATGTATTGAGTATAAATGTTTTCTCTGACCTATCTGACATCTCTTCTTGAACAGAAACTCGCTCATCTTTGTCATGTGCCCAAGTTGAAGGATCCATGCTGTGGAAGAGCCTTCCAATTCCGTGAAATCAATTTTTTCCAATTCTCAAATGATGTATTTGCAACCTCCTGATTATCTTCCTTGCGTTTTTTCAATTGGGGAGATACAAGAAAAACTTCTGGAAATACAGGGACATCACGTTCAGAGACATCCAGGAGAAATTTGTTTCATGGAAGGCAATGGACCAATATCCTCCTTGCAGTTAATGTATTGTAAGTATCACCTTCTGAGACCTGTATGAAATATATTGCAGCTACGTTTTGTCAATATATTTACTCATGCATAAAGAATGCCCGACTCTGAGTAATTTGTTTTATTACCCGTTTACCCTATATTTCATGTCCGTATACTTCATTTACCAATATCTGAGATAGAGTGAAAGGTATGGTTACAGTTTTCTCTTTTGTTTTTTGTCTGGAATTCATATTGGACAATTTGGAACACAGAGCAAGCTGCTTTTGTGGGGAGCTAAGGTGAGATGATAGTCTACAGAAGAAAGTGTTGGTGTATGTTCTGTTCAAAAGTCGAAGCTCCCATCTTTCACTTCACCTTCTACATTAACTTATTAGATATGCAGATCAATAGTCTAATAGCTGAAGGGCAGTTCTGGAGGCTGGTCACATCTTCCTTTTTGCGTGCAAATATTATGCACCTTATGGTTTGGTTTGAAACTTTTGTCTTGAAGTATCTGTTATTTATTTCTGATCCTGATCCCTTAAAAGTTGGTCTGAACAGAAATTTACGTTGTATAGGTTAATTGTTATTCATTGAATTCCATCTGGCCTGCTGTGGAGAAAATAAGTGGCTCAAGCAGATATCTTGCAGTTTACTTCTCTTCTGCAATTGCTAGTAACATCTCATACACTAACTTCCAAAAGTGATTTAATTGTTTACCTTTTATTATTCTGACTCTGTTGTTTGAAGAAAATTAGGTTCTGCAATGAGTTATTGATTCTGTAAGGCCCCTGCAGTTGGCGCATCAGGAGCAATCTTTGGATTGGTACATCTTCTTTGAACTCTGTTTTGGCAATAATTGGGTATCCTTTCTGGTGTAAGATATTGTGTCACAGCTTAGAGGCCAAATAATCTAACTCTATAAAGTTCGGTGCTATATATTTTCAAGCTTAAGTTTGTTCCTGACATTTTCCCCCTTTATGAACCTGGAAAATTTAATTTTTGATAATTTAACTTTTTATTTATGATCCTACATTTGCTTCATTAAGAAAGCATGAATGAACTTCGTACTATATCAGAACTTACCATGTGAATGTAGTTTTAATCAGAGAG
>JAWDEX010000013.1:2829158-2846398 GCA_035221805.1 Trichilia hirta | reverse complement strand
ACAATTAATCAACCCCTCGAAATTGGAATATAAATTTTTAAGTGATTTATCTTACCATTATTTAGATAGACGGCGACTCCATTTTAAAATTTTTTCTTTACGTCAAATTTTGGACGACGTAAATAACGTTATCAAATTTAATGGCAAGGCACATTGTTAGTCATTGGATTCCGTGCATTCCATCGAGTAAGACTTTTTCAATAATACACTTAATTATCTATTTAAAACTCCTCTTATTTTAGACGAATTACTGCTAGAAAAAGGAGATATTATTTACAACTCTTTTTGCATCTAAATAATTTTTAATTATACACTTGAAATTAAATCTCCCATATATTTTCCGAAACAAAGAAAATTATTGGCCATGATTAAAATTAGATATATGGATTTTGTTATATTACAATTATTAAATTAATTTATATCAGATTAAAAATGGAAATCACGATAAAATCTGAATAATTAAGGACTATATATCTGGCATGTATGTATGTGAATACATCGTATATTCAAACTCTCTCTTTGGATTATTGTGATTAATCGTATTCAGCTTGTATTATAATTATCTTCTTAATTCCATTCTCCTCTTCACTGCCTTAATCAGTTGGTCAAGATGGAGATGCAGTTATGTTGAGCTTAAATATATATCATCACCATCATCCAGCATACACATCCAATATTACCAAATCTTGGTCAACGATCTCGCTTGAATATCTGTTTGTTTACAGGGATTAGAATAAAAAGCAGCTGATTAAGAGATCCCAAGAAATCTCTGTTCCCGGGATTGATAAATTAAATTTTTGATGGATAAAATTTTGAATTTTCCACAAATCAGCTTATTATCAACATCTTTTGTTATTAAAAACTTCAAGAACAAACATAAATTTTGTACAAATTGTAGGCTGCAAATCCTTTTCAGCAGGCTAATCATGCATACGACCTATTGACAGGCTGCAAATATACATATTAGTTACAAACAGTCAAGATTTTTTCTGAGGGGCTCGAGAAGGAGAAGTCCTAACATACACGCCATGTTAATAGTCTGAAATTTGCTGACTGCACAATTAACCACGTCAATATGCCAAATGCTGTTGCTGTAGACACAGCAGCGAGAGTGAGGGGATACCTGGCAATCTTTGCATACTTTTCACGAAGCGTAATGGCCATAACAGAACCGAAAAATGAAAAATTGAGAGCTAAGACAAAAAAATGGAACAAACCAGGCTTATTTTTGAAGATGATCGTTGGAACCGGGTTTCCATCTATCTTTTCGTAAGGAAGTTTGACAAGAGTTAGTGTTGCTGCTATAGATATTCCTAAAATTAGTTCTTCTAATTGGGTTGATTTGTGCAATTTCCAGTACATTATTGAAGCTCACTAGAGGTCAATGTCTGGCAATGAAGTAAGAGGGCATTGCTTGATTTATAGATCAACAAGCGGATTGTTCAAGGAAATTAATTTCATTAGAATACTATTTTCCTCTACATCACCATGAATATTATACATATTTCTTTGTTGGTTGGTATATTTCATTTTAGAACAAAGTAAAATTACTTATATATTATAGACTTTGGAATCATTCAATGGATTACATCAATGGCGTGAAACCTGAAGCTCTGGCGCCGCCTCCAGGAAGAAACCTGTAAAACGTCGTATATTTTTGAGACCTGAGGCTGGCTCCTAGCTAATGCATAGTAATATTGCTGACTATATTTCTCATTTCTGAACGTTATCCTCAAGAATATATTCGTGGTGATCTTGACCACGCTGTGTAATTTATTTATCTAACTGGATAACCCAATTTTACTCATTAATTTGTAATTATTTTCTGATGCTTATTGATTTGGATAGAAACTTTGAACTCATCGTGTTAAAACAAATTTAAGTGAGTAAAGAAATTAATGAAGACGAATACGTATAATCTTTGCACTCAACCGTACACAAGGACTCATTTTTGTGTCTATGCCCAAGAAATTACACGAGTAATCTACTTTACGGATAGATAATAAATAGGTAATTGCCTTCATATACAGACACTAGGAAGATGACAAAGGCTAGTACACGAGGCGGCATTTACTATTAATTAAAAGGATGAATATATTTTTCTAATTAGAAAAAAAAAAATGGGACGGCAGAAAATTAAAAAAATATATATATATATATGTACAGAAAAATAAGATAACATCAGATCGACGTGGCTGATTGTGATGGCTGTTTTAGCAATTGCTGGACGGCCACGTCAATGCTATGCACATAGATTAATTATATAACAATATAAGATACCGTTACTGTTACAAGTAATACTAAAAATACAAATTAACTTTTATAGAAACTCTTTCTACACAATCTGATACTGTAAAATTATATTGTTATCACATTTTTCATATAATTTACTTTTATTTTATTCTTGTGAATTTTTACTTATTTTTATAAAAATATAAAATAAGTAATAATTATACAATATTATTGCATCGGTTAAAACAAAAAATTTATATAGAGAATTTGTATCTCTAATATTACTAGAAACTAAAGTGACACCATTGTATAATTATCTCTTGCCTTATATTTCTAAGGGAGTAAAAAATAATTAATAAATATAAAATAAAATAAAATATCTTGGGCATACTGTAATAATATATACAAAATTACCAAATTAATTTGTATAAATATAGACTATATATAAAAGTCTGTATATTAATTTTATTGTCGTTATACGGGAACTTTGCAATGAGTAAAATAATTTCTTTTTCATGAAATTGTAGTTCTTTTGAAAGCAAGATTAAAAATATTTAATAACACTACTTTTACTAAAATTCAAAATTTTATTAATATTTGACATTTAATACTTTCATGTAATGTATCTTTTATTTAAATCACACGTATCAATACTAGACAAAGTCTTAGTTAATGACATTAAACTCGGAAAATTACTAAAAATAAAAGAAGCAACATGTGGAGCCATTTGTCCTGTCCTATAATTACTGTCTCTGTATCAATAACAAAGCTCCTTCCGCCGGATCCCACATTATTTTAACAAAGTATTTATGTACAAACTTTGCCGTTAGAACAACTTTCGTTCTTGAAAGTTTTGCCTAACAATCGCTTGAAATAATTAAACAGATAGTGTTGGAATGTTCGGTTACTATTTTGAGTTCATGAGAGTCATTTGGATACCGTCTTATTATTTCCACATTTAAATCAACCTAGGCTTTGTTGGACTAGATACTACATGCTAATAGAAAATGATTGAAAAAAATGGTATTACTAAATATACTTTTAATTTTGTTTCCAAATTAAAACAAAAGTACTACAATTTCAAATGAAACTTAAGAGTGCATTCAATTTTCTTTTTCCAAAAGTATAAACAGAGATGTTTACTTGAGATACTTTATGTTCTTTATTTTCAAAAAATATAATTCTTTGCATGGATGAAATTCTACATTTCTTTATTTTTTTTTCCTATTTCATGCTTTTTCCAAAATGCTCGACTACATTCTTCCCCTTGGATTCTCCCTAACCAAACTCAGAATTGATAAAACACATACGGAAAAGGGCAATTCATATTTCCTCACAGAATTTTGATGACTTCTCCTTAAGTGAATGCTATTCCAATAACAAAGATGATTCAGTGATTATAACACAGTGATTATTTCAATGTTCACTGCATTTTAGAATCACGATTATCACATTAGTCATTTCCAAAGCTGGGTGCAGCCACAGGGGGACGACTGCCACATATGCATTCGCCATCAACACAGCTGTTGTTGAGCTTTTGACAAATTTTGTTGCAGTCGAAACAATGAATTGGATCACTTCTTGCTTCAGATCCAGGGATTGTTAAGAAAGGCATAACTGGAAAAAATATCCAATATTAATGTATATAGATGTAATTAATGTAACAGAAGAAGAACAAGAAAAGCAACTTCAATGGTCGATCTTAAGTACTGAAATAAAGGGAGACAGAGATAGTGACTGACTGGATACAGTGACCAGAAAGAAGAAGAAAACCAACTTCACTGAAGCTCTTTCCATTGTATTTCCTGGGAGTGAAGATCAGGAGGAGAAAAGAAAAAAAGTTTTTACTGTTGTAGAGGACTTCTCCCTGCCTAATGGCTTTTGGGGTTTTAGTGAATAAGATCCACTGGGCAGATATATATATATATATATAGCAAAGTTCACATCGCTTTCTCGTGTGGAGATGCTTTTCTTGGCAATTTTTTTAGAGTTTAATTTTGTTCATCTGTTACTCATAATAGAGTTTTTTTATACAAAATTTTATATACAAATTAGTATAGAATAGAGTATTAATTAAACGGAAATATAAAAATCCCTACTCCAGCAAGTATCCAAAATGCTGCATTTAAAAATAGGGTCTCTTCTCTTGCATGAAAATAACGCAGCTTCGCTGCCCCTTGTATTCTCTATTCTTGCACCCGAGACATTGTAGGGAATATTGGCCAATGTCCATCATTGCAGGTTTTCTTTTCCTTTTCTATTTTTCTTGTTTCGAAGACTTGCTTTAGGGTACTTTCTATTTCCCATTTAGTGCGTATAAACCCTATTTTGAAAGCAACTTCATTGAAGTTTTAAAATTTATATTATTTTATTGATACAACCTCATTATAGCAGTCGTCATGATTCCTCCTCTTATCGACAAGATTCACTGAATTACGTGCATCACCAAATTTTTAGTTACACTTTTTAGTTCTAGTAATATAATTTTTAATTTTTTTATTATATTTTATAAATAAAAAAGAAAGTTAAGAATTATAACATAAGAACTAAAAAATATAAGGAAAAATTTAGCAAACAACTCAACAAATTTGACGAAGTATTCATTGTATTATATGTACTATTGAATTTTTCATTACAATTCCTAATTTTTACGTTACAGTTTTTAATTTTTTTTTGTTATATTTTATAAATAATAGAAAATTAAAAATTATAACATAAAAATTAAAAAATATAACAAAAAATTTAGGAACGACAGTAAAAAACTTTATGATATTACTGTACAACTGCAATATTGTAGCATGACTCTTGTATAACATACGGTTATTAATTTTTTTTTTTTTTTTTTGGCTTTTTTAACCGTTTATATATTAAAATAAAATAAAACAATAATACTAGTTATATGCAAATGTGCAAGACATATTAGTTTCGAATCTGCGAATCTTTATCTTACTAATTTAAAAGATATTTAAATTTAGTTTGTCTTTGTCAATAAGAGAGATGTGATGGAGTGAGTAAAAGTGAAAAATTAGTGTAAATTAGGAATGACAAATATTCTTTAAGCGGGTCGACTAACAATGAAAATATGTTAAAGTTCGTGCCATCCCTCTGTGCTTCGTGGTCTATACCGATCCTTTCCGTCTGGGATTCCTCCATTATACCTATCTTTGGCTGTGTTGGTTTCTGACTCGAGCACCTTTAGACGTATAACACTTAATTAAGATGTTGTAGTCGTACTGTTAGAGTTTCATGATGGAAATATAATTTATAGAATTAATGATCTTTTTAAGTAAAATATTAGTGTACATCTTTAAAATTATTCATATTATTAGTTTTGAGGATATTTTATTTTGTATATAAGAATAATTATTAATAATTTTTTTATTTATATACATATATTGCTTCATTTATTTTATTATATATTTAATAAAATATATATGTGAATAATTCAAATAATTATTTAATTGTTAATTAATATTATTAAAATTATTCTTTACATAAGTAATATTGAATGGACAATAATATCGTATAATAAGCATATTAAATATTTAAAAAATATATCATAAAATAATATTAGTGCGAATAACGATAAAAATTATATTACTAAAATATTAATGTAAATTAATAGTTAGATAATTATTTTTTGAATATAACTAAATAACAATAAATCACATAATAATACGTGTAATCAATAATTTATTATATGGTTATACTAGTGTGCAATGTAATTCTTTAACTTGAGACATCATGGTCGAATATAATATAAATGCATATGGTTCATATAGTTTATCAATAAGAGAATAATCATATCTTGTATATTAAAATCGGTTTAATCATGTATTGTTTACATGTAGAGATGAATGTGATCAAAATGAGATCTATTGACTTGACCTATAGGATTGGGAGTACATTTGACTTCATCTAAATTCGAATTCTTATATAAATATTGATAAATATCTGAAATATAAATCTCCAATTAGAGTAAATTAAAAATCATATAAAAAAAATTCATAATAATGTATTCATAACATATTGATTGATAATTTATAGATATATCGAGTTTAGAGTTTTAATATATCATAAACTTTTATTTGATTAAGATTAAATAATAGAAAGATATTATTCATATGGTATATATAATCTAGAATGGGTTCGTGGAGTCTTTTCTTATTATAATTTAGAGATTATAATATATTGCTAAAAGTTAAAATTGTCGTTAAGCTTTTAAAGAGTTTGGAATTAAAGAGTTTATAATAAGTTTATGGCTAATTCACAATAAACTTACTTGTAAGTTTATAGCATGCAAGGTTTTTTAAATCATGAATTTAAGTTTTATACCTTAAGAATCTAGGCATTGAGTAAATATAGACATAATTAAAATTTTCTTGAAAAACATATATTTGCTTCTAAGTTTTCTTGTATCAAGTTTAAACTTTTAAAGCTTTAGAGAGCAAAATTAGGAACTCCTCTGATGAGTAATACTCTTGTTATCGTTTTTTCTCTTTTGACCTTACAAAATTTTAATCAAACTCTTTTTGATTGAATTAGATTTTTTAGCAATGCCCTAACTTTTCAATCAATTAAAATTCAATTTCAATTCAGGGTTTTAGGGTGTGATTTAAAAGATTATGTGATCAACCCTTAAATCAAGTTTTTAATTGATCAAAGTCATGAAAAATTTGATCACTTATGACATGGAGAAATGGCAGCAACTATAGGAAGAAAAAGTTATGCTTTTATTTTTTATTTTTTTATTTTATAAAATGAAAAATAATTAATAATTATCCTCAAATATTTTTTAATTTAATTAATAATTAATTAAATAAAATATATTAAAAATATTATCTCCATTTGTATGATTATAATGTATACACATCTTATTCATATCCACCTTCCATTTGTTATATAAGTGTAAGGTTAAGATTATGCCACTTGTCAATATTTCATTTGGTAGGATGAAATATTTGACAGATAGTCACTTATACCATACATAGATTTAGGTCAAACATCAAATAACCATAACTTAATATATTTAAATATTGCATAAATCAATTAAGAAAAATTTAATGCAATTTATAGTAAGACTAAATAGGTTTAATGTAAAGTCGATAGTAAACATAATTGCCAAATTTAATCTTTAAAAAGATTAATTAAATATGCTTACAGATTAATATTGATACTTAGTCATATAATACGGCCCCCAAATTATAATAAATTATAAAACTTCAAGAAATGAATCTTTTTATCATTTGTTACTGTATAATTCAATTCTTTTGTCATACAATGTTCTGATCGAATCAGAGGTATGCTATCATCGTTAAATTCTCTTAGACTCAATGTTATGTATAATAAATATCAGATAATAACTCTATTGTGTATCATTATTGAAAGCACATTTCTCAATCAATCACAATATATTATCCCAGCCGAGGATTTCATGAGTCGAATATAAATTATTTTTATAAAGCATTATACCTTAAACACTAAGGCTGTGAATTCTTACTCGAATATTTATATATCTCTATAAATATCTTACTATACCCAATAACTATCTATTACAAGTCTTAATTCAAACTTACCTTAAGCAGTATCAAAGTATAATAATTCATCTACAAATAACTATAATATTATTAAGTCTAAAAATTACTTACACAACTGATACAAGTAATGTACAATTGATGATTAAGTGTAATTAGTATTTAAATATATCGTACGAGTCTATTCAGTGAACTCATAATCAACCATTAAGTATCTATATACTTTTTTTATTATTTTCACACAAGTAATTTATGAAATCGATTACTCTCTATCATATAGAATAAATATAGTATATACTAATCTGTTCAATATTATGAATGCCCCAATTCATAGTTTTATAATTAGGAATATTTATGAATAATACTACCAACATATAATCTCATAAATATGAACTAATTATATTAATGTGTATTGCATATATTGCTTAAGATTTATCATAATATATAAGCCAAACATACATATAAACATGATAAAAGATAATATGATAAAAAATATTTATTTTATTAATTATAAAATTTACAAAGATTTATAAAATTAAAATCGCAGATTGTATTGTGATTGACTTTTAAAGCATACAAATCCTTTTCAATGAATAAGTAAAAAAGTTAGATGAAAATGATTTTAATCTTTGATAGACAATTGTAGTTTGGATCAGTTTGAGGTAAAATTTTAAATCGATTCAAATATTACGATTTACAACTTAAATAATCTAATTCAATTTAATAATATATTACAAACTGTAATCAATCTAAATTTGAATATATTTAAATTCGTCGTTTAGATCTCAAGTTTAAATTAAAATAATATATTAATTTAAATTAAATTTAAAAGATAAAATTTTAAGATTTAATTTATTTTTTGACCTAATTTTAAAATAATAAATATATTATTTTATTATATAATATTAATATTATAATACAATAATAACAAATATATTTAATATTTATTTAAGTAATTTGATTTGATAATTTATAATTTAAAATTAATTTAATTCATAATTTAAACTAATAATAATAATTTATAAAATATTAATTTAAAGATTCATTCAAAATTTTAAAATTAATGTAAAATAATTCAATTAAATAATTTGAATAAATTTAAATTAAATGGATTTGAATTTACTCCCTTGTTCTTTGAAAAGCTACATATGACATGTTTACTTTCTCTCTCTAAAGGTACCCTGCTTATTTGAAGTCTTTTCCTCCATCTTGCAAGGATCAACATGGTTACCGTAATGAGAGGGCAAATCTGTGTCTTAAGCTTTTCACCCTAAAACTTGTAGGCATCAATACTATTTCTCTAATACCTAGGTAGCACCAAAAGAGCCGTACATGTAATATCTAGTTTTAAGAAAAAATTGTTAATGGACTCAATTTTTGGGGAGGTAAGTGATAATTAAATTCTCCAAACATATGAATTCTCTAATTTTAAAATTTTAATAAAGAAAAAAATGATCAATCTTATTGACGATTTTTAGAAAAAGCTTGAGAGGCATAATGATATTAATTCAACTGACTCAATTTCCTCCTAACTGGCATCTTCTTCATCTAAAATACCAATTTTGACCCATAAACTTCTAGATCTTACGATCTTTCCAGTGGCTGCCCAAAATCAATCAATCATCATCTATCAATTCATTACAAAACACATTCACAGATCCCATTTCCATTGGAACTGAAACGCAAAAGCTTCTATCGCATTCATCATTCTAGAGAGTAGGCCCCCTTGACTCTGCCTTATCGTAACCCCAATTTAGCAGTAAGGCCGGCTTTCCCCTTTCGTTATTTTTGTTTTGTTATGAATTGATGATCACTGGGTTGAATTCAATTTTCTATGTTTTTAATTTTATTCAGTATTGGTAATGACCTGATGGGCTACTGTTAGAATTTCGTTCCCTTTTTACTTTTTGTTTTGATTCAATGCCACTGAATCGATTCGTGGTGTTTCTTTTCACTTTTTACTTCTTACTTATCAATTTTTCTTCTGGTTGTTATTGCTGAAGGACTAGAAAATAGTGAATTTCTGGAGCAATGGACAAGTCTAGTGCTCTGGATTACATCAACCAGATGTTCCCAACAGGTCTCAACTTTATTTTTCTCTTTTTTAATTATTTCCGACATGAAGTTCATGAGTATAGTATCAGTTTTTCTTTTTGGTCTTTCACTTAAATTTTTATGTTTAGGTTAAGAGAGGTTTAAGGATAAAATGTAGGGTTTAGTGGTATTTGATGGGCTATATAAGAAAATTAGCTAAAGAAGAATTTGATAATTTTCATACTGGTTCATTGCCCCACGAAGAAGGCTGATTTGGTCTTGTAGGAGTCTTTTGACCAAAAGCAATTTCTTTTTGAAGCAGTGTTAATCTATTTGATCTTATCTCATGCAGAAAATGCCTATGTCCAGTCTGCCCATAACACTGGATGTCACCTGCGTTGTTAATGGGTAATGACTAAAGAAATAAATAATAACCTGAAACAAGAAATCTCTTTATCTGAGGTCCCATTTTCTTCTGGCCTTGTGTTAGAGCTAAACCATAGCATAAGAAGCCTTCTGTTATAACTAGAATTTCATATGCTGATAACTGTAGCAATTGGATGGCATTACCTGAAGGTAAGTCTAAAATAAAATCTTTTTAATACTATAGGATTTGATTTTTTTCTTTTTTATTTCTTTTTTTTTTTTTAATATTTGGATTTCATGAATTAGGAAACAAAGAAAGTTGTATTAAAAATACTATGGGTTGCATTCAAAAAAGCAAAAGGAGAGGGGGTATGGTTTGGATAAATTAGGTATTTGCTATAATGAATTATGTCAATCATGGTCATTGTTTGACATTTTAGGGTCGTAGAAAGAGTTTATCTTGTTCTGAACTCAATTACCATGCTTGAAACTTTGTGATTATCCTTTAAAGTTGTTGCATATTGTCTTATTTAATGGTTGTTGTATTAAATTTTTTGAGATGTTTTATGTAGAGGCATCTTTATCCGGCATCGAACTACTTATATAAAAGATTCATTGTGAGATTCGTCGTGTGGATGTGGGAATATTAGCTGCTGTTCGGCAACAGGTCAAGATTTTTCACTTATTGGTCTCTTGATGTTGGACATCATCAGTCGCATGAAGTAATTAGAGTGCATTGTGTTATCTAGTTAGATTAATTACATATTACAATTTTATAACTGCTGTTTTTCCCTGTGTGGTTGGATGCTTTGGAAGATCTCTCTCTTGCTCTAGGAGTACCTGTGCATTTCATGCTATCTTTCAGTGTGTTTTGTAACAGCGGTTTTGATAAGGTTACTCATTATGTCTGAACTTTCATTGCATCTCATGTTACTACTTAGGGGAATGGATGAATGTGGATAATTCTAGTTCTGACAGACTATTCATTTATGTTTAAGGATAATTCTTAGCAATATATTTCAAAACTTGGTGGAATTGCTGCATCTAAAATTGTTTTCATGATTTGCATTAATAGGAACAATCATACAGATTTACTAAGCAAGCTTGACATCAGAAGAACAACTAAATTTTCTTTATTGTAGGTATAGTCTGGTATTATTGTCCTTAGAAGTTCATCTCTTTTGTGTTTCCTCCTTTTGACACTTGAATTACATTCCTTTCTAAGAATAGGAAAATTATACATTCAGGATGATCTTTGGTGCATTATTGTCATTTTATTTAGTTTTTTCCTCATTTTATTATCAATCCCATCCTTTTTTCTTTAAACTTCTCTTTTGATCTTCAACTCTCTGGAGCAATGTCAATATTATCTTGCATTGACAGATACAATCACCACAGTTCTTACGCCTAGACAAAATAATTTTATGTGTTTATTATTGGTTTTTAATTGCTAAGCCATTTGTAACTTCAGAGTAATTCGGGAAGTAAAATGAAAGAAGATCTTGCTGCTGCTACACATACTGTGGAGGTCTGTTAATCACTTATAAAGTTTAAAACTACTATTCCTACATATTACTAAATTGAGCATACAAGAAATGAAGAAAGAGCCTTAAATTTGGTATCTGGTACTTCATTTTTCATTTGTGGATTTGCTTATAATGCAGGAGCTGATGTATAAGATCCGGGAAATAAAACAAAAGCTGAGCAAAGTGAAACAATGGTTCAGGAAATATGCCGTGACATTAAGAAGTTGGACTTTGCAAAGAAGCATATTACAACTACTATCACGGCTCTTCATCGTCTTACAATGCTTGGTTAGCTTTTTGTATCACGATGTGATTACACGAGTTTGTCTACATTTTCTTATCACTATTTTCATCAAGTTTGTTGGAAAATTAGCAATGTAGAATGGAAACTCAGTGGATTTTAAAGGTTGAATTCTTAGTTTCAACTTGTGATCTACTAAGTATTCAGTGCTAGAGTATCAAGATGCTCATGCATAAGCTCTATGTATGAATTTTAAACTTATGATTTTGATAATGGAGTTTCTGATAAATACTACTTAAAAGGGCTGTTTAGGAAATGTAAAATAAATGATATATGTATTTATCTGCCATTACCAGCCAACTTGTGACGGTATAATGTGTTTACCATCAACTAAATCATTTGATAGTGGTTTGAGTGCTAAAGTGTATTTGTTTGTGTATAATCTCTTACTCGTGCTCCCTTCATCATTTTATAACAGTTTCTGCCGTTGAGCAGCTACAGGTAATGGCTTCAAAACGGCAATATAAGGAAGCTGCTGCACAGCTTGAGGTAACTTAGCTGTCAATAATTTAATTTGTAATCTCTATTGGAGGTCTGAGGCATTTTTCTTATATTTCTGTGGACATTTCTAATTTATCTCATGCCTTGGAAGACTTTTGTTTTACAAGTAATATGCACTTTATGAGCTGTTTCTTATTTTCTACATGTTTTGAACAAAAAATACCTCCTTTTTGGCATTTTATTTTGAAAATTGCATTGATATTTTTGTATGGAAGTGCATCATGTTTATCTAAGTTAATAGTAATGCATTTCAGGCTGTAAACCAGTTATGTAGTCATTTTGAAGCCTACAGGGATATTCCAAAGATTACAGAGCTCAGGGAGAAGTTTAAGAATATAAAACAAATACTGAAGTCACATGTGTTTTCTGACTTCTCAAGGTATGTTTATTTTTCATTGATCCTTTTCCCTGGCAGCCATTGTTTAGTTGTTCTGTAAAAGTGTTAGTGTTAGTAGCTGTCCTGTGCTCTCTGTTAAATTATTTGTTTTTGGATATTTTTATCACATTTTAATGTATATCTACTATGCATTCCTAAACTTATAAATTATATTGAGGATCCCAATAATCTTGTAGATTTTTTTTAATGCTCAAAGACATCAAATCAGATCGGGGGTATCACAAGAAAGAAAATCAGTTGAGGGAGGGAAAGTGGTTAACTGCTTCTATTGCCTTAGGCCAAAGGAAAATCTAATATCAGTTAGCTTATTAATTCAAATTCTAATTCCAACTGTTAGAGGAGTGGGGCCAAAATATTCTGCTTCGCTGCTGTTAATGCCAGATTCTTCCTTGTAGGATGTTGAGCTAGAATTCATGTGGTGTCTGAGGAGTAGGTCATGATCAAAATAATTATTAAAGAAGGATTTAATACCTCTATTCCTGAAGAGATGAAAACGGAGATCATGTATCAAGAAAATGGGATGTTCTTGATGGTCACATTGAGGAATAGATTTTTCTTCTCTTACTGAGAATTAAGGATGTTCTAGTAATGCAGAATGTCAAAGTGGTTAAAGTTGTTGAACATGGATGGGATTTTTTTCCTTAGTAAATTTAAATCTAATAGTGATGTTAATTGGTGGCCTTATGTAGTTTTAAGGGCCAAATTGCCTAAAATAAATGGCTGGAATTTGGAAGAAGTTGTAAGGTTGATTGTTTCATGCCCGTGGTCTATAGAGGAGATTATTACGTGGTTTAGCATGTCTCGGAAAAATCAAACAGATGGAAACAAACATGAAGTATTTCAATGATTTCATTAGAGAGATAAATGTAATATATCCTATTTTTCCTTCAACTCTGTTTACTTGGTCCTTCCTTGGTCCTTTAAAGTCCAATGTGGCATTATAGCTGAATGGGTTCCTCTTTTTGTGCTAGAATGGGAGGATATTAATTGCCAAATGTTAAGAGAATTAAGGAGAGATTGCACAATATTGTAAGTTGTGATACTTTCATTATATAGAGATGGTTAGGTAATTTATTAATCTAAGAGATCATTATCTATAATCAAAGGTCAGGGAACAATTATCGTTCACCACATGTTGGAAATTGGTTTTAATTGGCTATGCTTTGCATCTCAAATTTTACTTCCCTGACAACATAGAAAATAGGATAGTCATTCATGTATGAACTTCTGAAGGCAAAGAACCACAATTTGCGCTGCAAATAGATTCTAGCTTCTTCTTATAAATTGGTCCACTGCATAGAATTTATTGGACTTTAGAGAAACAAATGGTTAGCTGTCTGATGAATTTTCTGTGCATAACACTAGCCAGTATGGGATAAAGATTCAATCTAGGATCTGCAGTATTGATTGATCCATGAGCCAAAGACCAAGAAATGAACAAAATTTCTGAATGGACTTTGTTCTTCAAAGTCATATTAAATTGATTGAAGTCCCTATCAGCTGCATGTTCACGCAACATCAAAAAACAGAATTTGCAAGAGTAGTGACCTGAAACCTAAATTTTGTTATGATTAACCAAAAAAGGTTTTTAGGTAGTTGGATAAAGTTCTTTATCCCACCATTTTGTCATCTATTTGGGTATCTGTTCATAAGGAATTTCAATATAATTCTTTCTTATTATTCATTTGAATTTTGAGGCTTTGAGGTAGATTGTATGCAAGGGCAGTTTTTTTGCAGGGCAAGGGTGGTGGTGGTTATTTTTCTTAAATGTTATTAGTAGATCACAAAATATTCATCGTGCTTTTGTGAGTTTTGTTCCCCTCTTATTTTTTGGCTGCTTTGAGCATTCCTGATTCATTGTGTAATTCGTCATCTTTCTTAATACATATCTTCAGCTCCTTATCACACACCAAAACAAGCTGATAACTTCTCTTTTGTGAGTTTTATGTTCCCTCGTATTTTTTGGCTGCTTTGTGCGTTCATGAGCCATTGTGTAATTCTTCATCTTTCGTAATACATATCTTCAGCTCCTTATAACACCAAAATAAGCTGCTAACTTCTCTTTTCTGTTATCTCAGCTTAGGTACTGGCAAAGAGACAGAAGAAACTAATTTGCTGAAGCATTTATCTGATGCCTGCTTAGTTGTTGATGCCCTAGAGCCATCTGTGTGGGAAGAGTTGGCAAATAACTTTTGCAGTAGGGAACTAACTTCATATGAACAGATTTTTGAAGGAGCTGGTTTGTAAAAGTATCATAGTTTACATACTTTATAAGGAGCCCACTTTGTTGTTCTTGGAAATTGAAATTCTTAATGTTTCTTGTTTACCAGCCAAGTTGGATAAAACAGAGCGAAGATATGCATGGATCAAACGCCATATGAGAACTAATGAGGAAATATGGCAAATATTTCCTCATTCATGGCATGTTCCTTATCTGCTTTGTATCCAATTCTGTAAGAAAACAAAGTATCTAGACATTGACATCAATTATAAATCCTCGTTAACAAAATATGAATGAACTGCTACTTGAATTACTAATTATGGTGATACTATTTGTTAATTGTACTGTAAAAGCTTTTAATTTGTATTTCATTTGGAAGGAAACTTTGCTAGTTCAAAAACCAAGGGAAAAGGGGGAAAATCCACAAAATTGGTTTTTCGTATTTTTTCTTCCCTTGCTAGGGTCTATGGATGTAGCTTTTAGGGGTGGCAGTGGTAGATAACTATTAAGAGTTTGATACTATCATCGAGTTCTTTCCTATAAATTGAAGCTTTATTATATTGCTTATGCTGTAACCCAGAACAAATTGCACGTGTTTAGATCTGCGTGTATTGCTTGGTGAGGTTTAGTTGTTAGCATGCTTCTCTTCATTGCTTAAAATATTCTCCTTCACAATCTCGGATGCCATTTTATGTGATTTCAGGAAAATTGTCTTCTTAGAAATTGATATGTTCATAAAATTTGGATTTTCTGGAAACCCAATATCAAGGAACATTTTTCTCTTCCTAATCTTAGACAAGCAGACAGCCTAAAGGTTAAATTTGTGGAAATAAAACTAGGAAACCAAGATTGAAACTTGCTTTTGACAAGTATGTATTTATATGCATATGGTAGCCCAAGGAAAAATCATACAAGTAGGTATTGTGGACTTGGCTATTGGCTAATGCTGGAGTACATTGGTAGTGAGGCCGTAGTGTTGGAGATCACTTATGTGACATTTCCTTTTTTTTAATCTCATATTCTTTCTTGAAAGAAATTCTCTTAATGTCTACTGCAAGTGATTTTTATGTTTCTTATAACTGCAAAACGTACCGGAAGCAATTGGGCGTAGATTGTCTTTACCCCCTGAATGCATACTATTTTGGCACTGCCTACCTTGCAAATTTGTGATCAGCGCAAATACTTTTTCTTTGTTATGGAGAATTTGGCTTTTCGGAGGGGCAGGAAAATATCTGGTTTCATGGCATTGTGTGCTATGGTGGTGTTAATGAAAGGAATAGAAGGATTTTGAATATGGCATTGAAGAAGGGGGTGGAGGTTTTATGAGATAAAGTTCGATTCTGGCAGTATTTGTGGGTGTCAGTTACCAAACAATTTTAGGATGCTTGTTCTTATTGTTGGAGATTAGGAGGCTTCTTTCATTTGATTGATTTTTCCTTTTGCTCTTTATACATACTATGTAGATATATATTCAACGGACTGCTGGTTCACAACTCTGTCCATTGTTTCATATATACAATTCTATTCTTGTTATTTTAAAGACAGTACTATACATTGTCAAACACATATCAGATGAAGTAACTTATACTATGATAATGTTGCAAACAACAGCAGCCAAATTGGTTTTTCTGTTTACAGGAAACAAATGGAGGGGATCCTTGACAATTTGAAAGAAAAACCTGACGTAGGAACATTATTGTTGGTAATTGATGGACCCCTATTATTTTTTTTTATAATTATAGTTTTGTTTCGTAGGCTCTTGAGTAGTAGTAAAATTTGCGTATGATTGTGTTGTTTTAGAGAGTTTAATTTGATGATTGTGTTTATCTTTTGTCCAAACTTTATCCTATGTACTAGGCTTACCTTCAATTGTTCTACCATTCTACTGCATTTGAATTAGTCTCAATTGAAATTCTCTGCGTAAATCCTCTGAAAGAGATTTGATCTTTATTGGTCTCATTAAGTCTGATTGTATAAGGGTGATTTGTATCTTTTACAGTAATTACCATCAATATACTATGTTTCTCGACTATCTCCATTTAGGTTGAAAACTTTATCATTAATGTTGTCCTTTATACTTTGAGAGCTGTTTACAGGCATTACAAAGAACCTTGGAATTTGAGGATGA
>JAWDEX010000013.1:2808510-2818732 GCA_035221805.1 Trichilia hirta | reverse complement strand
CAACCTAGATAGCATTTGTAGTAAACTGTTGCACTCTGGAGTGGCATATGCACCAATTTCAGTAAAACTATAATAAAAATAATAAAATTGTCAGTAGCAGAAATTTAAAGGCCCCATGGTAGCTTTCCAATTGCAGTGGAATAGAGAATGCTATTGGTACAATGAGGGTTCGATTAACATTGCAGCTAGTGAGTGGACTTTCAACAATACGACTAAAAGCATTATATGATGTTTTCTCTTGTTGGTGATCTTTAGGTATTTCAAAAAGTTTTGAAAGCATATGCCACAAAGCTTTTTGCAAGACTGCCTAAGGGTGGTACAGGGCTTGTTGCTGCAGCCACGGGTATGGACGGACAGATAAAGGTACAAGATTGATATTTTATATTTGCACACCTTTTTTATTTTCTGGGAAGTATATTCTTGTTGTACCAAACACTGATCTGCATTTGTTGTCTATATGCCAATATTATATTTTCTGGGAAGTATATTCTTGTTGTACCAAACAATGATCTGCATTTGTTGTCTATATGCCAATATTACGCAGACCTCCGACAGAGATGAAAGGGTGATCTGTTATATTGTGAATTCAGCTGAATACTGCCATAAAACGGTTAGTTTCTCTGTTTTTGGTGCTTCCATGTTTTGGTTGGATTCCAAATTTGTCTTTTCTTTACTCGTCTTATTGTGAAATGATAACTTATTGCTGCAATATTTCAAGTAAAAGGTTTGCAAACGAGGTTCCATTAGAGCCCCAGGAAAGAATGCACAAAACTACTGAATCTATATGTGAGATCTTTTGTTATTGCTTGATGAGCTCAAGTTGAGAGTTTAATTGTTAATTAATTTATGCTCTCGGTAGAAAGGAAAGAAGGAAAATGGTGAAGAGACACAACAAATTAGATTTGATTTCTTTTTCTTCTAGTTAGGAAAGGAGACAAACCAAAACTGATAAAATATTGACAAGGGACAAGACATCTGCTAAAACAGAAACAAATTGGCAAAGAGATTGAAAAAGGAGCAAAATATTTGTTGAACATTTGTCTAAGCTCAACCCCGTAGATAAAATTGGGTCCAAAAGACATTTATTACGCTAAAATTACTCTTTCCAACTATTTTGATGGTGGTTAAGGAAGAATAAAAAGGAGCAGACATCTTTAGCCTCTAAGGAAATAGTAGCTCAAAAGGAGACCCAAAACCTGACCATGGTCTAGATTTGATAAATTATACGCTACCACCCTGGCTGATGACATCATGCTTAAAATTGGTTGGATATATGAATTTTTTTCGGTCTTAATTACTTTTTTATAATTAAAAAAAATGTTGGACCTTGTGACATTATGTTCACTTGAAACTCATCTTTTTAACAAGTTTTAACTCTAAGAAGATTATAAATGTTTAATAAAAGATATTTAATCATCTCAAGTTATGTTTTTTTCTGGCTAGCATAGTTGTACTTTCTGTTGCACATAATCATATATCAAATTTAGTCACACCACATGTTAGGTTCTTATCCTAAATCTTCATATCATTCCATCTTGAAGGTGAAGTCCATAATGTTTATGATTGGGTTTATGTATACGATTGACTTTAGAAAGGGAACAAATGTGTTAATGAATACAAGCGTAAAACTTTGAAGTTCTTCAAGAAAATATTATGAAATTTTTTCTATTTTTCTTCATTTTTTGTGCTCAACTTGTTCACTATTTCATTTATCCTTGTAACGTAAAAATAGTTCTCTTTGTTTCTTGTTCATTTATCTTTTATGATTTTTTTTCTTTTCCTTAATTTTTTTTGGTCAATTTGTTCACTATTTCATTTATCCATGCCATGTAATAACAATTTTCTTTATTTCTCATTCATTTATCCTTGTTATGTTATAACATTTTTCTTTGTTTCTCATTAAAATTAGTTTCTTTTACTTTCTATGCATGAAATATTACCCCTCCAAAAAAAAGTGGAGTAATAAATGGTTGAGGTTCACATATAGCTTTCACATCAGTGCCAATAGTGGTGAGGACTTAGTCTCTACCTGTACCAGTTGAAACTTATGTTTATCTTCTTAATGTACACTGCTCAATCTCAGGGTCAAGCTTTTAAAGGTGAGTTTAGTATTGCTAAAGGGGTCAACTGAGAAATAATTGGCATATGCAAGTGAGATAATATACATAGCATAGGCCTGAGAGTTACTGGAGCGTTTTAACTGCTTTACTGTTAACTTTGGATGGCACCTCTAGATAACTCTGTGAGATATATTGGTAATCTAGCATGAGATGAAGGTATATTTATAAATGTGAGAAATGACGAGCAGCATTTTAAAGCATTCCAGGTTTTTCACTCTACAATTCATGTCCCTGCCACCGGTACCGGGCAGAATGTAATGTCATAATTTGTTTTTATTGAATATAAAACACTCTTTGTTCATATTATATATGTATATGTGCGTGCACGTGTATGTATGAAAAGATTTGGGATATTACTTTGTAGCTGATATTTTTATGAAGTGACTGACATGATTTATATGTTGAATGATGAAGTATCATTCATTGTTTGTTCACATGCTTCAATTTTTGCTTGGAAAATTTCTAATTGAAATTCATGTGCAGTTTTATTGTATGAATTTGTCCTTGAGCTGCAACTGTTGATAATCATTGAATGCAAATATGTAATATTTGTTCAATAACATATTTAGAGGTGATTGGCATATGTTTTCATATATCTTTAAGTTGGTGGAAAATTGAATGTATGCTTCCGTGACATGTTGGTTAGAACAAAGTAAGGATACATGTATGCTTATGATGTGTGTGCATCTTTTTGCAGTCTGGAGAACTGGCTGAAAGTGTGTCCAAAATAATTGATCCTCAGTTAGCAGATGGGGTGGACATTTCTGAAGTGCGGGTAACCTGACTATTTCACAAAAATGTCCATTATATAGTTGATTCTGTTGTTCATTTTCATAATTCATGTAAATGTGCAGGATGAATTTTCAGCAGTGATAACAAAATCATTAGTAACCTTAGTGCTTGGCCTTGAAACTAAGTTTGATGCTGAAATGGCTGCAATGACACGTGTTCCATGGGGTAGCCTTGAAAGTGTGGGGGATCAATCAGAGTAAGATGCCTTCATCAAAATCTTGGATTTCTAATTTATCACACCTAAAAATCTTTCCTCATGTAACCACTTCCATATTCTTGTAGGTATGTCAATGGAATAAATATGATCCTTACAAGTAGCATTCCGATACTCGGAAGTCTTCTTTCTCCTATTTACTTCCAGTTCTTCCTGGATAAGGTGAATATAATGGAGTGATCTCTCTGATGCCATGCATGACAATACATTTTTCTACATTACTCATAATCAATGCATTAAGTCTTATTAAATTTTGATTCTTTGTTCTTAACCCTCATGCCTATGGAAAGCATCTTTAGTTTTGCATCATTTTCCTTGATTGCATACCTCTGTTGTCCCTTCTATAATTAAATTTTATAGGGCTGATTTGGTGGCTTTGTGGATCTCTGCTTCACTTTTGTATCTTCTTCCTCTCCTTTAATAATATTTCTTTTGTTTCTTATCAAAAAATATTGTGTTTTTATAGTTTATTTGTAAATGATGTTGTCCTTTGGCTTTAGTCATTTATCAGAAGTAGTGGATGTATTTTATTTTTCTTTCTGAAACTAATAATTTTGTGTCTGAGTGATGTAATGTCTTACCACTTCATTTTTGGGATCATATAACAGCTTATTTTCCTTGTATATTATTTATGCGGCTTGTATCATATCTTGGTCCACAATTCTATGCCCATATTTTCAAGTGCAAGCACATATCAAAAACTGAAGCCTAACAGGTAGTGAGGATTTTCAATATATATGTATGCTTTTTTCAAAATAAGTTTGTTAGTAGCAGGAAAATTGAAGGTGTATAATAAACTAATGCTATGAAGGGCTTTTGGGTCTACGATTAGAACTTCAACAAAGCTTATTTCTAAACAAGACTTGAATTATTTGTACTCGCTCATCTCAATTCTTATATCTTAATATCTCGAAGTGTGGAGCAATAATAACTCTTGTAGGATGTGCACGTTTATCTGCAAAATATGAAGATAATATTTTATTTTGATTTTTCCCCCATGGATTTAAATAGCCTATATATGTATATGTTCGTTCATTTGAAAACTTTGCATTTGCAGAAATTTTGGAAATATATTGGTGCATTGAAAATATTAAAAGAATTTTGAGCTTCATTCCACTTTGAAGGTTCCTTGACTTAATATGCTATTGCCTCTACAATAACTTGTTTCCTTAATTCTTTTATTGGAATTCAGTTTGAGTATTATTCAAAACTGCTACGTGAACAAATCATTGTTTTATTACTTGACAAAAGTTCTTGGAAAGTTCAAAATTATGCATTTAATTACATTACAAGGTGATTCTTTTTCATCCATTATTATTTGTATTTGTCGTTTTATCTGAAAATAATACCTCATGACTTATGATGCTTGGGCATCCTTCTATGATAACAGAAAGGCTTTTTATCTTTTCCTTGCCTTTGAAGAATATTAGGAAATCCCATAGCAAGTCATTGATTCTTGAGAAAAACTTTGCTCCCCATCGTACTTATGAATATTAATTTGTGGAATTTGATTGATGCATTAATTCAGTTATTTTTAACTAGTGTCATCCTATTTCAGATGCTGTTGGATACACAAGCTGTAAAATCTATTCTTCTAGACATACCAACCCTTGGTCGACAGGTGAGTTGATGCGCTCTATAATAGCAATCAGCTATGATGAAATATCCTAGATTACAATCATACATTTTTTGTGTTCTTTTCACCATTATTGCCCTCAAACTATTTAAAGGCTACTCCTATAGTTCACATGGCATTTGTTTGACCTTGCTGCTAGTATTACGGCCATATTACTGGAGAAGTTATTGTTGTTTAAGGTAGTAGATTAGTAATGTTAAGAGGCATTTTTTATCTTCTCTTTTCTAGCAGATGTTGAGAATCATCTGTGGTTAGGGTTTGGCAATTTGTGACACCCTCAGTCAACCTAGACACAAACTCAAGTCTGATAGACCTAAGAGGACAGGATAATTAATCATGTCATATTCATGTCAATCATCTAGTAATTGCAGCTTTTTTTAGAGCATTCAATATGCAAACCCATTTATATGATTAACTATTTAGCATAATCATGTTGTGTTGGCTCATTTATCATGTGCAATATAGGTACGTTATGATTGCTATTTTTTTTAACAATTGTTCAGCTATATTTCGAGTAAATTTGGTTAACATTTAGTAGAGATTACTGCAAATATTTTAGAGAATATAGTAAGAGATACTAAAAACATGTTGAACAGGTGAAATTATTTCAAAAATCATGTCAGTTAGTGTTTGAATGCTTGATGCTAGTAATAAATGGGTTGTATTCATGTTGGCCAAAAATATGGTCATACCTTTATTTGAAATGACTCTTAACACAACACATCAACCAACTTACACTTCAACTGGTGATTTAGCTAGAATGAATCTCTTTAAAGGTGGACCAATAGAAAATGTTTGACTTGGCTTGCTCTGTTCTATCAGGCTTAATAGTGATTTACTTAAAATATTAGCTGAAGGGACGGGGAGCAATGGTCTTGAGGGAACATATGAAACCATGCTTTATCAATACAGTAGAACATTGAAAAAGCTAAGCTGTTAATTGCTGGTAGTGGTTAGCAATGTTATGTTGAAATTGAACTAATGAGATATCATTTACATGAAAAAATCAAATAGGTTTAAAAGATTCTAACATCAAGCTTTATTTACTTAATAAGCCATTTCAATGCCATATGCATTGAATCCTAAGTCACAAAAGTTCTTTTGCAAACTTTGATTTCACATTTATACCAATCCTTTTTCCATTGTATCTATCTAAACGTATCAACCAGTTCATTTATTTCTCTAATACAGTCGGCAATTGCTACTAGCTATACAAAATTTGTAAGCCGTGAGATGAGCAAAGCTAAAGCACTTTTAAAGGTTTGTTTCGACATAATTGACTGCTTTACTTTCTGTCTATTGACAACATTTTAATCCTAGATTTTTTTATTCAACAGGTCATACTATCCCCAGTGGATTCTATGGCAGATACATATCGTGCATTGCTACTGGAGGGAACGCCAATGGAATTTCAGCATATTCTAGAGCTCAAGGTTATATTAAATTGTGAATTCTTTGATATCCTTGCAAAACATGGCTCAATTTGTGAGTTGATATTGGATGATTTTATCAACTTTGACCTAGGTCATGAGTCAAATTTGAGAAGATTTTAAATAGAATATAGCATGGGAGAGGCCTAAATGTATGAAATAATAAGAGTAACTAAACTACAAATCTTGTCTGAATTACTATGTCCAGAGCCTGAGACCAATCTTATGGCCTGACTATAGTTGATTAGAAGAGGCAGAATATTCTGTATCTCCTTTAATTGGTAGCTTCGGGTGATTTTATTGAGAATGCTTACATGTGTTCTGCAAACAGTTTATTTACATAGTATCAAGTTATTCTGTCTTTCTTATTATCTAAGATCAAATTAGGATGCCTACATATCTATAGTACATTTGAAGCAGTTGACCATCTTGCAATGTTCTGGTCATGCTGAATTCAAATCAGAGTGCTTACTTATGTCTAGTATATTTCAAGGAGTTGAGTGTTTTAAAGTTTTGTGTCAAGCTCAAGTCATTTAAGGTATTTGATAAGACACTATTTTATGTGAGTTGTAAGGCTCCAAGTGTCCCTGCCTTACCTTCTAGATGTAATGATCTTATTCATTTTTTGACAAATTTTGCTCATTTCATTATTCTAAAGATAAGAAGGATAAAAAGAGTACATTGTTAGTATGTGTAAGATTACCTGGTGAAAGTATATCTACATCTTCAACTTTATTTGCGGTTCCAACTGCCTTACTCCTATACATATTTTCTTATATTATCCCGAGAATAGAAAAACATATTTTATATTTCTCTAAATTAGAGAAAAACTATGCTGTTGTTGACTGAGTACAAAATGGTTGCAGGGCCTTAAAAAAGCAGATCAGCAGAGTATACTAGATGACTTCAACAAACATAGGCCAATGACTATGCAACCTTCTATCACTCCATCAGTTGTCCTTGCAGCCCCTCCTGCTCCTCCACCATTGGTGGGTATAAATGCTGCCTCATTTGGATTTATTGCTACACGAGAAGATGTACTAACAAGAGCAGCTGCACTTAGACAAGGGCAGCAACTACTGGGTTCAAGAGGTTCCTCACTTTGACAGAAGCTGCAAAAGATCGGAAGGACGGATCTTTCAGGAAGCTATTCAACACATAATCATCTCACATCATTCAATCCAAAGGTTATGTTACAGTTTTTTATATTCTTTCATTTCAATTTGATGTTCTGTAATAATTGGAACTAGATTTTGTGTACATTATGAGAATAGGTGATGAACTCCCCTTACTAGTTTTTCTTGCATTTTTGGCTGAGAACATAGAGCTAGCGGCCTCATGAAATGCTCCTAATGAAATATATGTAAATTAAAGCCTAAATTTAACAAAATTGAGAGCAAATAAAATATTTTTATTTTCTTTTGGAATGAAATTGAAAGGCTTAGCCTGGCTAGAGAAACTAGATTGATAAACAACTGTATTTCACCATTGAAATTGAGGTCCAAAAATGGTGTTTGACATAAGGCCATGTCAACCGATTTCATATTCTTTCATTTTGAAAAAATATTTCCGCAATTTAAAGGTTAAGCTTAAAAAAAAATACATCTATCTGATAGGCCATTTTATTATTTTATAGTCTTAACTAATGTATTTAATCGATGATCAAATGTTTATTTATTATCCATGCATAATTTATTGCATTTGCTAGATTGTTTGTACAGATTATCAAGTTAAAAGCACAATTTCTTGATCATCTAATCAAGACTATATGTCTGGATAATATTGGTCAGTTTACCTTCAAGATATTTGATGGCTATTGCACTTCAGTGGGTATTGATGTAGATCATATTATTCCACATGTTTATACATAAAATGGATTAGTTAAATCTCTTATTAAACAAATTCAGATAATTATTTACTACTCAATTACCAATTTTTATAGGGGACGTACTGTTTTACATACTACATCATTAATTCATTTTAGACCTACTACTTATCATTAATATTCTTTGTTATAACTTGTAATTGGTTATTAATCGAATATACCTAATTTATATACTTTTAGTTGTATGGTTTATGTTCCTATAGTACCTCCACAATGTACTAAAATAGGATCTCAATATTGATTGGGGATTTATTTTAGTTTTAACTTACTTTTTATTATTAGATATCTTGAGCTCTTAATAGGTGATTTATTTACCGCATAATTTATAAATTATCAATTTTATAAGATAGTCTTTTCACTATTAGAAGCAAAGAAAGTACCTCTTGAAGTTAGGCCTGAACTTTTTTAGAACATAATTACTTTATTTTTTTTAATCCTCACACTAGTTAATGCAAAAATAAAGTGTGAAAGATTGTGCAACTTTAATAAATTGTAAATCAATTACCAAATACATTTAACAATACATCAAGAGTGATTAAATTATATATACTAGCTCCTCAAATACCAACTCAGGTGATTGTTTTTAAAGAACAACCCAAGAGAATAGTAGTAAATAAATTATTTATTATATGCCAAAAGTGTGGTAGATCACTTAGTTCAAAAGATACAGCTCTATGAAAAAAAAAATTAAAAAATCAAGCAATTAAAAATATTATTACTATACTTGCAGCTCCAAAAGATCTAATTATCCTTAAAAAAAAAAAACACTTGCTTGAACAATTAACTATCTCTAAAGAAACAAGTGTCCCTAAAGTGACACAAGAATTAAAAAATAAAGAAAATTTTACAAATTATACTTATATGCATGTAATATAAGATTATAATGAAGTAATTATTGATAATATATTATCTTATTTAGTGGTTATTGAGATTATAAAAGATGATTACGAATTAAAAACTATTGATAAATATAGACAACGGCATGATTAGCTTTAATAGAGGGAAGTAATTTAAATAAAATTAGCTTCTCTTGCCAAAGAAGAAGTATTTGGATCCATAGTCTAAATATTAGGTGTCAAATTAGTTGGATATAAATGAGTATTTATATGAAAATGTAATGATGATAACAAAGTCGTAAGATATAAAATATAACTCGTTACCTAAGGTTTCTCTCATAGATCTGGTATTGATTTTGATGAAACAAATTCTCCTATAATAGATATCATTACATTTTAATTTTTAATTAGTTTGATAATTTTTAAAGACCTGATATATGTCTTATGGATGTAGTGACTGTCTACTTATATAGGTCACTTGACATAGATATTTGTATAAGAATTCTTGAAAGGTTTGATATGCTTAAAGCATGTAAATTAAAATCCTATAGTTTATACTTAATTAAACTATAACAATCGTTGTTTGGATTAAAACAGTCTAGGCATATGTGGTACAATCGCTTAAGTAAATATTTGATAAAAGAAGGATATATTAACAATCCTATATGTTCATGCATATTTATAAAGAAATCAAAATTCAGATTTTTTATTATAGCAGTATATGTTGATAATATGAATATAACTAAATTTCCTGAAGAAGTTTTAAAAGCTACCTAGTATTTGAAAATGATATTTAAAATAAAAAATTTGAAAAAAATTAAATATTATCTTGGCTTGTAGATCAAACATCAATCTAATAAAATATTTATCCATCAATTTGTATATATCGAAAAAATTTTAAAACTCTTTAATATATAAATAAATCTCATCTATTGAGTACTCTAATAGTTGTTTATTTTTTTTATTCTAAAAAGAATCTATTTTATCCTAAAAAAGATGGTAAAAAGATATTTGGCTCATAAGTATCATATGTTAATGCAATGGGTGCCTTATTAATCAAAGACAATGTATCATACCAGATATAGTATTTTTTGTGAATTTGTTGACAAAATTTAGTTTTGCATCTACTTGGCAATATTAGACTAGCCTCAAGCATATTTTGCGTTATTTTCATGAAATGATAAGTTTGAAATTATATTATTCTGATAAACCAATATATTATTCCAATAAACTAATACAAAATATAGGTTTAGTTGATCATGTAGATGTTGGTTATCTTTTTGATCCTTATAAAGCTTACATCACAAAC
>JAWDEX010000013.1:2732938-2745627 GCA_035221805.1 Trichilia hirta | reverse complement strand
AATTTTAAGTTGTTATTTTGGCCTTAATTTTAGAACTTAATAAACAATTTTGGACAAAAATGTAAATTTTAATGGTTTAGGGTCCAAATTACAATTTAAAAAAATTTGTTTTGGACTAAACAGCAAAAATATTATAAATTTTGTCCAAAATCATATTTAACCATAATATTTTTGAATTAATTTGTGTTTTTCATAAATTTTCGGGCTAAATTAGTAATTTTAAAAATAAAATTTAGACTTATTTGTAAGAAATTCAAAAATTTTAGACTTAACCATAATTTTCCCAATTGTGAGTTTGATCTATATTTGCCAATTGTGGACTTTATTAATATTTGCCAATAGGAATTTAATTAAAATTATTCAATTAATTTTGTCAATTAGGAACTAAATTAAAATTTTTTAATTGGTGGTAAATTGAGATTTTCATTTTCTTCTTCGCCACCATCCCTTCTCTTGGCCATCTCTTCTCCCATGAAATTTTTATTATTGTCGCACGATTAATTTAGCCACTACTTCCAAACGAAAGCTTGTCCCTCTTCCTCTTCAATAACACAAGTAACAACTATTGATGATGCTAATTTTCTGACTGCTGAGCATGGTTTTTTCGATCGCCACTTTGCTCGTGATTTTCAAGGTTCTTGGTGCTCTTCTGGGTGATTTGAGTCCATGTTTGTGTAGCCATTGTTTGGAGGATGGATTAGGGAGTGTCACTCGAGGTCCAATCCGAGTGGCAACAGAGTGAATGATGGTCGTGACTATAAAAAAATTCTAAATTTAAATCCTTGAATTTTTATTCAATGTTTTATTCATATCGTTTTATTATACATTGAATTCATAAAATTCACACAAATACATATAAAAAATTCATACAACCAATCATGCATATATATAAAAGTTAATTTACAAAAATAATTCATTATATTATGCATTTATTTTTCATAAAATTCATTCAAATAATATATAAGAAAAATTAAATAAAAAAATAATATTTTTTTTCAATAATTCATCGTGAGATTAGCTTTAATACACTTGTTGAATATTCTTAATTAATGAATTAAATTTATCATATCTCTCAAAATTATTTAGTTAAATTATCAAGATAACTAGTTGAATATCCCTAATTAATGAATTAAATTTATCATATCTCAAAAAATTATTGAATTAAATCATTATAATAAAGTATTAAAAAATATATTTAAAATTCATGCTTTAATCTTGAATCTGCAATAGCATAATTACGAATATTAACTTGCGGATCATAGTCTAATAAATACAGAAAATCTTAATTAATTGAGTAGTTCACACTCAATATTAAATTTAACAATTTCTTACTTGGATCATATATATTATTGTGTATTACAACCTAATGGGCATTGATTCTTTATTTTGAATGAAATGAGGGTAATACAAAAATTAGAAGTTTGTATTTTTAGGATAGTTTTGTGTTTATAGTGAAAAAAAAAAAATTAAGGGTTTTTAAAATAGAGAAAATTTTATGATTTTAAAATATAACTTTTGAAAAGTAATTTTTTAGTATTTAATTCGATGTTAGAGTAAATAAATAGGTTTGGTTTATTTGCATTTTAATTTCACTTTGAATATATACATTTTAATAAAAAATTTATTATGAAAATATTTTTAATGTAAATCACTCTTAAGAATAATTTAATCTAAATATATAAAATATATTACTTGTGATACCTATCAAAACATTTACCTATACTTATTCATTCCTAAGTTTTTTTTCTCAATTCATCATAAATTTTTTATAATTAACTAATAAAGAAAAAATTAATGCTAGGGATAATTTAAATAGTCTAATTTTTTTTACAATATTAATAATATAAATTATTTGAGATAAAGTTTATGAAATATCATTTCTGATGATAAACATGTTTAATTTCATTTAATTTGAGCAAATATTCTTATTTCTGAAATATACAAATATAGAATAGTAAAGTTTATTTGTAGCAATATGTATAATATTAGCATAGCATGTTAAACTTTACTTGCAACACGTGAAAAAATTTACTTACTTAATTATTATATCAATAAAATTACTTTAAATTTTATTTAAACTTGAAATTAAGTAGTATTAATATTTTTATGGGGGGTAAAAAGACTATTTAAATTATTATAAAATTATTTTTTTAAAAAATTCATTTAATTAGGCGTGCGAGAGTATTTAGAGTAAAAATTAGAATATAAATAAATCTATCCATAAAAAATACATATATAAAACATATGATAATAAAAAATAAAATTTACATGATTTAAAAGAAAAAATTACATAAACATAAATAGATGATATGCTTATCGTTATTGTTTACAAATAAATATTTTAGTTTGGTTATTTAATTGTCATTACAATATTTAGAAACCAAATTATATAATTATTTTAACAAATAAAAATTTTAAATTACGTTGACCAGATGAATTAAAAGGTTTCAATAGAGTAAGGGTATTAAAAAATATTTTCTTCTAAAAGCTGAAAAGTTCGAATTTTTTCAAGTAAATATAAAACAATATTTTAAATCTTTATAATCCATCCTTCCCACAAACAAAAATCTCTATCATTATTCTAATAGCAATTAAATAAAACAAAAAATCAATTAAGAATTCATGTTTATTTATTATTATTTTTTCAGAGAAAAAAATAAATACTAGATTATTAAAATACTAAATTACCCTCCAAGAATATTAAATTGACTAAACCTTTTGGATATATTTTGCTTTATTGGAACCCTGTTCTGTATTCAAAATGTGAGTCCTCTTTCGTCATTCAACAACCTTTCTTTCCCGTTGTAATAACTACACGGACAGAGACCCTAATTATAGAGAGAGTCAGAAGTGAAGAGTAAAATTACAATATTACTCTCTGATTATTAACGCCTTATTATCCTAACTTAGTTGCTAAAATATTCTGTCATCATCCAAAGGTAGTCCTTTTTCGTCAGTACAAAGAGTGACAGTTCAGATCAATTGATGTGAAAAGCTCGTAGTTACTAAATTACCATCAACGCTCACTTTTGTAATAAATTATGCCCTTTTTTGTCCAACAAAAAATAAGACCGGTCGCTTTTGTCGCACTCTTCTCTCACTCAAGGGAAAATAGGTTTAGAGAGAGATATTAGAGAGAGAGAGAGAGAGAGAGAGAGAGAGAGGGTAAATGGCAACAGGCTTCAAGAGAGCTGAAGAGGAGCGGTGGCTGAGCGCGGCAGAAAAGGTTTTATCGTCACGCGACTTTCACGGTGCCCGCACCTTTGCGATCCGTGCCCGCGAATATGATCCGAGTTCGAGTTCTCCAACCAGGTTCTTGCTGTCGCTGACACAATAATCGTCGGTGAGTCCATCATCGTCACCGCAAACGGTAACCAATATCATGACTGGTATACGATTTTGCAACTCCCTCGCTTTACTCAATCCATCGACATCATTGCTACTCAGTACCGCAACCTCGCTCTGTTACTCAGTCCGGAGAGGAACAGGCTCCCGTTTGCTGATCGTTCGTTCAAGCTTGTGTACGACGCTTGGTCGGTGCTGTCGAATGTCGCTAGAGAGATAATGTATGATACCGAGTTGCAACTGAGTCATCTCGGTGAACGACCTAGGCAAACACAGCTGCCGCAGCAACCACCAAAGCCGCCACCGTCTCCACGGCCACCACCACATGTAGCCCCGGTACGAAGAAGTCCACGGCCACCTGCCAGAACAAGCCCACCACGCAGGGACAGGAAAAGCAGCAATAAGGTAACTGTAGAGGAGGGGAGGTCAAAATTTAATAACTTGACTGAATCGACTCGTCAAAACCGGCCTATTCACGTTGAGCCGGCCCGTGAAACTCGCCCAATTGAGACTGAGTCAACTCGTCCTAGTGAGACAGAGTCTGAGAAGGCGAGTTTCGGGACTGCATGTCCCTATTGTTACGTTCTTTACGAGTTCCCAAAGGTTTACGAAGACTGTACTCTGAGGTGTGAGAACTGTACAAGAGCTTTTCATGCGGTAGTAATAGCATCACCGCCTGTTTCGGAGAAGGATGCATATTTTTGTTGCTGGGGTTTCTTTCCAGTTGGTTATTCTGGCAAGACGGTTGGGAATAATTCGAAGTGGACACCGGTTTCGCCAATGTTCCCTTGTCCTAATCAAAACAACGCTAAAGATAAAAGAACTCCAGTTTATTACGATGAGGTTCTAATTTCTGATTCAGAGTCTGACCCTGATAAGGAATCTGATGATGAATGGGAGAGTAGTAGGAAGAAAAAGAAACCGAAAAATGTGAAAGGGAAAGAAAACAAGACTAGAAAAAATGTGAGAAGACCGGAAGTTGAGAGGGTTAAGAAAGGCAATCAGAATCAGAATGTGAGCGAGAATGTTGAGGGAATGGTTGGGACGTCGAGTGGTGGGGTTAGAGTTCTTAGAAGTAGTGGGAAGAAGCAAATGGGGAATGGGTTGGACTTGAATGTGGAGTTTAGTAATGAGCTGGAAGAGGCAGCGCCCAGCAGCGCCACTCAGAATGAATCAAGAGAATGGTGAGGAGGATAATATTGATGGTGTCTTTTTTGAGGGGCTCGATGAATTTTTGAGTAGTTTACCTATACTCAATGTTGTGAAAGATGATAAGGTTAAGCCAACTTAGTGAAGTAAGACTCTTCACTTCTTGTTTTATCATTTTCATTGCTATTGTAGTTTCTGTATGTCTGTGGTAGTTTAAATTATATAGAGTTACTAGCATATTGGTTGCTGGTAGTTGAAATCTAGTATATATTTTGAAGCAATAAGCCGTGTGGACCTTTTTTGCTGTTTTAAATGCTCTTCTTCTTCGTGGATTATCATGTTGTACAAATGTAAGTTACCTAATTCATTTGGCACATCAAGTAAGTCCAAAATATTCTATGGCCTGCAAACTTTAGAAGAAATCGAGTCAATAGGAGCCTCATTAATCTTTCAGAACATTAGTAAACTTATCTGGAATAAGTGTGCTTGATAGGAATATTTATAGCTGATTTGTGTTTTTGCTGTCTTCTGCTATTTGTGTCCTGATCAAATATCGTTTCTTTGTTTCTATCAAATTTCAGTGTTAGATGCCATATCATATGAAAGATGATTTTTTTGTGGTTTATTAATACTACTTGCTTGGTAGTTTGTTTTCATCTTGTTTGAAACAGCATTGTTAATCCTGCAGTAGAGTACAGTTGGAGTATTGAATAGTCAGTTCATCATTCTAGACTTTTTGCGGAGCCAAATCCCATGCAAGTGACTTCAAGGTAGCACTCGTTTTTGTTTCCAAAATAGATATAAATTTGATGGACATCTAATTAGTTCTAGATATAGAAATATAAATAACATGCTATTTTTCTTTCTTCTTTCCCGTGTGAGTACAACTGTCGAGTGCACCTGTCTTTAACTGCGGAAATATCTGGAAAATAACATTATAACATATTTGACCTTATAAATATTATCATTTTCTATATTTTATGTGTTAAAAATAATTATAGCATCAATTATGAATAACATCTAGAATGGTGCCGTTGGCAATTTTTGTGATGGGGAGAAGTTTTGATGACATAAATGAATAGGTATGTGTTGGAAATACATTTTTGTGTCAAGACCAATAATTTGTGCTCATATTCCCCTAAAAGTTATAATAAATGATTTTTATTTTAAAAAATAATAAGTCTTGCGATTAGTATTAACTTCAAATAGCAGACATGCTTCATATGTAAAAGCAAACAACCATGAAGTGGCTGCTAGATTTAAGTATAACAACTGCTTTTTATTTTTATTTTAGTGGAAAAATATTGAAGGTTCTGCTAGTTCTCTAGAGAAGTAAAAGAAAATGCCAATTTTAATGGATGAAAGTGCATTTTTTAGAACTTAAGTTTCGAAACATGTTTATATGCAAATATTAGTATTTTGGAAGCAGTTTGGTGTTAGGGCCTTGGATATATAAGTAGATGGCAGCAAGAAAAATGATAGGAAGAAAACATAAGCTGAAATGGGCTATAGATTTAGAGAGATTACATTATTTTTTTTTATTCTTTGTAGATTTCTTCATCTGATTTTTGTAAAAAGATCACCTTTCTCTTGGGCATAATGTTCATACATTATTATTTCTTTTTATCAGAATTAGTACGTACACTTTTGTCCTTCTGCCCGAAGGGAAGATCAAGGATTAGGAAGAGGCTTTGGGATTGATTGATTGGAAAAAGACCTGAGGTGAGATTAATACCTTCCTAGCTAAATCATTTTGCAAGTGCTGGATATGACATGGCACCCTCAAAAAGCTTGAGATTTCTGTTAAGTTGGAGTGTAAATACAGTTCATGTAGTAAAATTCATGATTGATAAGATGCAGACCTTTTCTCTCTTCCAATATGCTTTATGGCTTCTCTTTCTGTCAATTTATATGGATACATGCCTGTGTGTATGTGTAATGCAATTACCTACGTAGTGGAGTGTTAGATGGCTGGACAAAGATGCCCTTTTTACAATTAAATGCTATAGATGGAAGCTGTAATGGAAGGAGAAATAATCATGGAGGCTATGGAGTTGGTTTGGAAGATGGTAAAATACGTTACATTTTATATCTTTTCTTATTTTGGAAAAATTGATGCAAAGGAGTAACCCTGCTGTCTTGCCTTGAGTGTTGGCTGCCACATAGAACGGAAATGATGGCACCACAATGCTGGCGCTTGCACAACTTGAACAGTTGAACTCAATCTTTGAGCATGTAAGAAATAAGATTCTCGCCACTCAACATCTTGTGCTGATAGTATTCGTTTTATACGGTGCCTTCTAGATTCTATTGGATGGATCTCCAAGTTTATGATTGGTATTTAATGAGTTGTTTTGTTAAAGTTAATCTGGCTTTCGTTATCCTTGGCCTATTATAGCATGTTACATATCATTTTACTGTATTTGACTAGGTTCATCTTGTTGACCTTTAGAAAATGTGAATTTGAGTATAAAATGGTTCTCAGAGTATGTATTGGATCGGATGGTAGATGATTCTTCTTTTAGCTCTCTCTCTCTTTAACCTCTATTGTATTCTTTCCTCTTCTAGATTATACTGCATCGAAGCTTCAGCTATGCTGTTTTTGAGCGCATTCAAAACAGCCGAAGTATTAACCCCAACGGTAGCAATTTGGGCAGATTATATTTAGGAGTTCTCTTTTTAATAGATGGGCATAAGGACTTTCGCTTCTATTGACAAATTATTTTCAACCGCTAAACAGAAATCCTTTTTTTTTTTTTTTTGGTTTAAATAAGCCTGGAGTCTAGAAATTTGCATGCATACCACCAAATGCTGATGTTATGTTAGTGTTTGAGAAAGGAAAAGGATAATTGAATTAGGGCAGGGTTTAGGTACAGGTTCTTCAATTTTTTTGTGTTTGAAATCTATAATTCTTCTGTAGCAATCATTCTCAAATTTTTAGTCGTAATTTTTTTTTTTTTTTCTATTTATATACATTTTTAAAAATTTTGATTTCCGGTGAAAAAATTAAGAATGGTACTAGTAGTGTATTGCGTATTATGATCCTTGAATGAGAAGTGAAGAAAATTCTTTCCAGCTCAAGTCAAGACAAGATTAATGGTAGGGTTGTCCCGTTCCCGTGGCGCTTGAAAGTTTGACATTGTTCATTTTTCGAAAACATTAACGTTTTCTTTCTAATTAATTTCTCGCACGTGGTTTCTCCGCATGAAGGTGACTGTGCTTGCGTCACACTAGGGTAGACTGTATTTAATTGTATCGTATATTTATGAAATTTTTAATTTTTTAAAAAATTTAAATTCTTTTATATAAATAATTTAGTATATATTGTTTACTTTAGACCTTAAAATTTTGTACTTGAAGATTTGAGTTTAAAATGCGTTTATTAAGAAGGGTATTACGTTGTATAAATTAATAATCATTACAATTTGTAACTATAGTTGTAAATCACATTGTAAGATTTTTTTTTTATTTTTTTATTGTAATTATGTTGTTAATGTATTATAAATATTTTAATATGTATTTCTATTTTGATAATTTGAATTCTTGTGATTATTTTAGTAGATATTGTCCTTTTTGATATTTTAGAATTTAATGTTTTTTTAATCTAAAATGCAGTTGCTAAGTTGAGGTATTATTTTATATAATTAAAGCAAGCTATAATCCATCACTGGAGTAAGGTATCTTGGCAAATAGTATTAGCTTTGACATTTTGAGATTTTACAATTTTGTATATAAGACTTCAAGTTTATAGTCCATTACGGGAGCGATGATATCTTTGCTGATATTGTATGTTTTAATATTTTAAAACCTTAAGTTTTTGTACTTGATATTTTATATCTAAATTGCGTCTATTAAATCAAGGGTATCACTTCATATCAATTGCATTACAATTCATTATGAAAGAAATGGAAGATATTCACAATATACTTTTTTATTGTGATTGTATTAATAATGTGTTGTAAATATTTTAATAAAGTGGATTGATTTAAAAAAATTTTAAATTAATTTATGGATTAATATTTGTTAAATCATTATTTGCGATTTAAATTTTAGATTAAATTAAATTTAAATTATCAAATTACGTATATAAAATGAGGTTTATATTATTGTTCAAATTACAGAGATGAGAGAAACTAGGCATTAGATAATGAAAACATTCATAACAAAGGCTGCACTAAGCATTTTCCCTTGATGAAATATTTTATGATTAATGCATTTATGCATAATTACAAAAAGTACACTGGTATAAACTTATGTTGTTGCAAGAGATGAGGATTCGATCCGTAGGTATACAAACTAATAATTAGATTAGATTTTGAGAGTAGATGATCAAGTAAAAAATTATTCTTGTAATGATAATTGAAAAGAGGTGAAGATTTTTTTCTTTAATTTATTATTTTCAAAATAAGAGTTTTATATATTTGATCTTAAATTTTGAATTATATTTTTAAATTTAAGTTTAGAGTTCAAATTGCGAATCTATATTACTCTAAATAGTTTTAAACAGTCTAGATTGGATTGGATTGATTTGTAACATGTTATTGGATTAAATGGATTATCTTAAATATAAACTATTATATTTGGGTCGATTTAAAATTTAAATTTAAACATATTGAAACTGCAAATATCTATCCCTAATAGAATGTAATTAGAGGTTACTTCTTTATTTAATAATATTATTTGTTCTAAAATTTTTATTTAAAATATGCATGTTAAATAAGATAGTGTGCATTTATCATATAGTAAAAAAGTGTAATAAATAATTTTAAATATTAGTAAAAATTTATTAACTAATAAATACATGTTAATCGATTGTCGCATTATTTTGAGAGTACAAAATTTATTATTATTATTATTATCGATTGAAAAATTTAGATTCAAACTCATCAGTCCATTTAAACCTTTTATTTTTATAGTATTTTCTTTTATATTTTATGTTTTAATATTAACTTTTAATAGTATGTTTTTTAGCACTTCAAATTAATGGGAATAATAACATATGAATCTTCAAATTTTTAAAAAATTATAACTAAGAATATAATTTTTCAAATATTTTCATTTAAGTTCCTATGGATAAATTTTGTTAGAATTCTTTTAATAAAATAGATGTTTTACTGTTGTACAAAAGAAATAACGTGAATCGTATAGATTTATGAAGGAAAAGAGTTGTTGACTTTGTGTTGATGGTCATCCTAACGATGAGAGGAAAATCCTTAACGTGATGAGAATGGTGTCATAGGCCTCAAATTTTGACGCTGCCAATTTGTTCACGAACACTCTCAAATACCTATTCCTCCTTGCACAAGCACAATAAAAAATGAAAAAAAAAAAAAATACTGCAAGCGCACGATATCAAGTTATAGTAAAAGTATCAATCCCATAAGTAGAATATATAATTTACTAAATATCATAGTTAAAATAGTAAAAAAATTATCTAGACTAATGAAAGGCTTATGAAATTTAAGTAATTAAAGTAAACTAAATGCAATCTTTAATTGACAACTTAAGACACTAATAGAAGAAAATTCAATAGAAATGTTGCTTTAGAGAATTTGACTATACTTATGCTCACTATGATTGTATTAATTGAAAATACTCATCTCATTCTAATTGATTAACTAATAAGGATTCAAAAGTTAACCTCACTCTCTTTTTCGATAGTGAGTAAAATCACATGCATAACATATCATAATCACTATATCTAGCTAATTCAATAAATCATGCATTTATTGAGCATAACGTTAATAGAGTTATCTATTCTTTACCCATCTTTCGATATGATAATTCCTAAACTGTGTAATTGTCGATATAATATGTAGAGTTAGCATTTTTTGAGTTTTAACCCACACACCAACTCATACATAATCCAATTTTCATTGACATCATTTAATAAAATAAATTATACAAGTTAATCAACTAGAATGTCAATGAATATAATTATAACTTCAACTATCTATAGTCTACAATGAGTTTATCAAATCCCCTATGACTAAAATCTAGCCACTCATATTCATTAGCATAAATACAAGAAAAAAAAAAGCTCAAACAACATCTTTAATATCACAAGAAATATCAAAAGTAAAACAAACTCTCAGAAGCAATTTCTTTCCCTTTACTATTCTTCAATCTTTTTCTTCACCTCTTGCCCTGATGTGGATGTAGAAAATTGATGTTTGACGCTTCCAATGACATGTGTGAATGATGGATAAAGGATGAATTTGTGTTTAGAATGAATGGGTCTTGAGTCAAGACAGGACATTAGTGTTTTTCAATCTACCAATTTTGTTTTCCCAAGCTTTAAAAATAATCTCTTATTTATAAGACTCAGATTTGGGCACAAAGATCAAGGTGAACACAAGTGACAATGTTGTAATAGTAGGGAATGGCACCATAGCACCTAGAAAGCATGAGAAAAATTGAAATTACTGTTGCAGTGCCACGGTGCCCAACAAGGAAGGTGTTTTGAGTGCTATAGCGTCCAAAAAAATTTTTGTTCATTTTTTATTATCTTGCTAACTCTTTTTGAAGAAGTTATCAATAATAAAATTGAAAAACTTTCTCTAAGCTTTTCATAGAGACTAAAATCATCTTTTTTTATTTTTGTAGAGAAAGTTATGCTTTAAAAACTCAAAAAAGATCATTTAATTCGATTTGTGTGCTTTTATTTCAGATTCTGCTACTTTACATTTTATTTTTCATTTTTTACCTACAAAATGAGAGCAATGAAAAAGTAATATTAAGTTTCCATAAAACTAGCAAAATATTAAGCCGAAATAACTTGATAAAATTAAGTTATCAAACTCACCCAAACTTAGCATTTGCTAGTCCTTAGCAAATTGATAAAAATAAAACTGAAAACATAAAAGCCTAGCTTACTTTTATAGGCATCATGATTGTATTTAGCGCATACAACAAGCCTTTTGAACCCTAGGATGCTCCTAGTGGAAGAATAAAGTCTCATGAGGGTTTTTAAAAGATATACTCATAAAATCTATACTATGCAATCACGTAATAACCAGAACAAACACACACTAAAATTCAGTTAAGTAAATGAAAAAAATTGCATTTCATTTAGTGACCACTAAAATGAAAATAGTTTCTAGATGTTGATGCAAAAAATAAAATCCAATTTAATCATCCATTCCATCACTCACATATCAACCTAAGAGAATTTAAAAAATACAAGTATGCTATTCAGAAATTGTTACAACTCATAACTACTACCAACATGCTAGTCCATAAACATTTTTATAAAAATCACTCAAGTATATCACAAGCAAGTCAAAAAAATTAGAGCCTTATTTAACTAACTCTTTAAAAAAGTTCTATTCGATCTTTTGACACTAGTATTTCACACTTGTGGTGTCAATCCCCTGTTACTCAATTTAATAAAAACTAAGGCTGCTTTGCATACTCATATCTCAACTTATTATTTTACACGAGGGTAGATTTTTGATAGCTAAATATTCCTGGTTACTAAGTAAAAGAGAGACAATGGAGTAGCTTAATTGAATCTCTTTCTCTTTTTTCTTGTTAATCTTTTTTTCTACACAAATGACTTTGGCCTTTTTGCTTTAAATAGATAAAGTTAACCTGTTTAATCATCTTAAGTGATTAGAACAAAAATAAAAGTAAGCTAACTCACTAAGGCCCATCACAAGACACACCACTTCCTAAGACATACATTCCTTTCATTAAACAAGAACAAAGGCTAATGCAGTCATAGCTTTGCTTCAAATCAAATCAAATCCATTTTTACAGATCAATAAAAGGAAACTCTTCCAAAGCAATGAAATTCACTAAGTGAAATCATGCATACACAATTATGCTAAAACATTCACACAAAAATCACATTATAACACAATTTTAAAGCAAAACTAAAACAAAAACTACATTAAATCAAAATGACAATAAGGAAAAATACATATTAAACTACAATGTTCATAGTTGTTCTAGAATTAACATAAGCAATTAAAACAAAAAGAAATAGCAATAAGATGATGAAAGATGACAATACAAGTTTGCTTCTAACTCCCCCAAACTTAATTTGAACATTATTCCCAATGCTCTACATAGATACTAAGCAGAAAGAAAATAAAAAGAAGAAAAACAAACAAACTTGGGGGACATGAGGATTTTTACCCTTATGCCTTGTTATCATCTTCCATTTTCTCATTGGACTCATCTTCTTGGTC
>JAWDEX010000013.1:2706628-2718474 GCA_035221805.1 Trichilia hirta | reverse complement strand
TGTCATTATCCCAAATTCGGCACCTCGATCATGAATAAAATTTACAGAGGACAAAATTGGGTTATGACAGTACTCATACATACGATGTGTGTGGACCATTTAATACCCAAGCTAGGGGTGAATTTGAGTACTTCATCACGATATGAGTATGTGTATTTAGTGAAATACAAATCCGAATCCTTTAAAAGTCCAAAAAATTCAAGAATAAAGTAGAAAACCAAACTAGAAAGAACATTAAATCTTTACGATCAGATTGTAAAGGAGAATATTTAAGTATAAAGTTTTAAGAATTCTGAAAAGATAATAGAATTATACAACAATTAACCCCTTTTCATACACCACAACTAAATGATGTAGCTGAAAAGAGAAATTGTACCTTATTAGATATGGTGCGATCAATAGTAAACTTCACAGATTTACCAATTTTTTTACAGAGATATGCCTTGCAAACCGTTATGCATATATTAAATAAAGACTCATCAAAATTAGTTCAAAAAGCTTCGTATGAGATATGAAGTAGAAGAAAATCTAGTTTCAAATATATAAAAATTTAGAGATGTTTAGCTTATATTAAATTAGTTAACACTGATAAGCTGGATCCCAAATCAGAGAAGGCTCGGTTTATAAGATATCTTAAAAATAGTTTAAGATATTATTTTTACTTTCTGTCTGATCAAAGAATATCAATCAGTCAAAATGCACGCTTCTTAAAAAAAGAGTTCTTAAAAGAAGGTAGTGTAGGAAGAAAAATTAAGCTTAAAGAAGAGTCCTTAAATGCTTAAATCGACAATACTAATAAAAAAGTTTTTGATCAGCAAATCTTAATACCTATTCCAATTCAAAAATCTTCTAAAATATTGTGGCCTCTAGACCGATATGGACTTCTACATGGGTAAGATTTTAAATCTTACTTAGTAGAAAATATTGATCATAGAGATAATCTTAAAAATTATAAAGAAGTAATTTTGGATAAAGATTCAGGAAAATGGCTAGAAGCACTGAATTCTGAGATACAATCCATGTATGCTAACCAAGTTTAGACAATTATAGATTCACCAGAAGGAATTATTTTAATTAGATGTAAATGAATCTTTAAGAGAAAGATTAATAAGGATAGTAAGATAAAGACCTATAAAGCACGGCTTGTGGAAAAATGATATACTTAGAAATAAGGGTAGAATTATGATTATGAGATTTGACAGATGGATATTAAAAATGCTTTCCTTAATGAATTTTTTGATGAGACTATTTACATGCAACAACCTATAAGGTTTGTATCCACTGTAGATAGAAATAAGTTATGCAAATTACATCGATCCATTTATGGATTAAAGTAAGCTTTATGAAGCTGAAACAAAAGATTTGATGAAATGATTAAATCATTTGACTTCATACAAAATCTAGATGAGCCTTGTATTTATAAATGGGTTAAATATCATGTAATCAAGTTCCTTATATTATACATGGATAACATATTATTGATGAAAAATGATATAGGCATAATGACTAAGGTAAAAATTTGGTTGTCTAGAACCTTTTGAATGAAAAATTTAGGAGAAGTGACCTATGTTCTTGGAATTTGCATCTATAGAGATAAAGTAAAGAAGATGATAGAATTATCTCAAAAACTATGCATAGAGAAAATATTGAAAAGGTTTAACTTAGAAAACTCTAAGAGATGTTTATTGCCCTTCAATTATGGTCTTAATCTTTCTAAAGATTTTAGTCCAAAGACCGATAAAGAGGCATAATAAATGCGTAATATACCTTATATTTCGGCCATAAGTAATTTAATGTACGTAATGCTATGTACAAGACCTGATATAGTATGTGTTATAAGTGTTACGAGAAAATATCAAGCAAATTCAAGAGAAAAGCATTGGTTAGCCGTTAATACAATCCTTAAATACTTAAGAAGGACTAAAGATTTAATTCTAAACTTTAGATGTCAAGAGTTGAGCATTTATGAATACTCAGATTCTAATTTTCAGTCAGACATGGATGATAAAAAAGTCTACATTCAGTTTTATTTTTGTATGTAATGGAGGTATTGTTGTTAGAAAGTTCTAAATAAACTATAATAATAGACACCACTACTTAAGCTAAATATATTATTGCTTCAAAAGTTACAAAAAAGGCTGTTAAGATGCGTAAATTTATATCGAAATTGGGTGTGGTTCCTAGTATAAGTTATTCGATAACTGTATTTTATGACAATAATAGAACTATTGCACAGGCAAAGAAATTAAGAGTACACCAAAAGACTAAACATATTCAACAAAAATATCACATTTTGAGAAAGTTCATTGGAGCTGGAGAGATAATCATACGAAAAATATCTTCAGTGAATAATAAAGCTGACCCACTGACTAAAGTAACTGGACTATCTTCTTGAAAAGATGGGTATTCGATACAATCATGAATGGCTTTAATATAAGTAGAAGATTGTTAGTGTATGCCCTAGAAGCCATTCTTGTTGTTAGCTTTAAGGATTGTAAATATTGTAATATTTACTCAATAAATAAAAAAAATAGTTTTTTTATTCACATATCTATGTTATTTTTTTATTAGATCATGCTATATGATAAAGTATATATGTGAATTATCAAGATAAGTTATTTAATAGTTAAATAAAATTATCAAATTTGTTTCCTACATAAATGATATAGATTGAGTATCAATATTATATAATAGGCATACTGTATGTTACTTATGAATATCATAAAATGATATTAGTGAGGGTGATAATGAAAGTAATATCACAAAAGTATAAGTATGAATTTATAATTAGAGAATTATTTATTAAACATGACCAAAGATTGATAAATCATATGGTATTTATGTAGTTAATGATTTAATGAAAGATTATATCAGTGTGCGATGTGATCCTTTGACCTAAGACATCAGAGTTGAATTTTATATAGATATGCATAGTTTATGCAATGTATAAGTATAAGACTAATTATGTCTTATATGATAAGTATATTTTAGTTATGTGTTATTTATATAAAATTTGGATGATGGTCAAGATGAAATATGTTGGCTCGTTCGATAAGATTGAGAGTTTTTGCTAACTTTATCCAGATTTGAGTTTCTAAACGAATATTGATAAATGTCTAAAATTAAATCTTTGATCAAATCAATACAAATGCCATATGAAGAGTTCATAGGGTAAGTTCATGACATATTGATCGACGATTCATTAAATTTTAAATTTAGGATATTACCATTCCATGAACCCTAATTTGATTAAGATTGAACAACAGAAGAATTTTACCACACAATACATATAATCCGAGTAAGGTTTGATGAAGAATTACTTTATTATAAATTAGGGACTATGGCGCATTGTTAGATGTCAACCATAGTCGTTGAGTTTTGAATTGTTCGAATAACTCACAGTTAATTCATTATAAACCTTTATGGTTATACCAATATTTTTAAACTTTTGGAAGCTATACGGGACAAAAAATATTATTCATAGAAGGCCAGCACCTTCAGGAATAATTTAATAGGCCGAAAAATATACATATTCATATATATATATATATATATAATTGTTATATATATGTATGTATTCATAATTATGTAATTGATCAACGAATTTAGACATTTATATAAATATATAATTTAAAGTAAATTACATATACATGATTGTCATTTTGATAATTCTTTAAGGACCAACTAGTAATTATTATTAATTTTGAACATTATTAAAGTAATTAATAATTAATTAATTTGAATTAAGTGTATATATGTAATTTAAAGTAAATTACATATCCTTCATTATCATTTCATAATTATCCATGGACAAAATAATAATTATTGCCATTAATCATATTAATTAATTTAAATTAATTATTATATTGTAATTAATTAAATAAAACATGGTCTAATGTGATTGGTCTATGTATTAATGCATTTAATAAGATTAAATTTGGACGAATATGATTAGCCCATTTATATCAATTATGATTGGTTATTGTTAATGGATAATTATCAATTAAAAAGCATGGAAAATGATCAATTTTCCTCTCCAATTTGTTGTCTCCTACGGCCAAGAAAAGAAGAAGGAGAAAAATAGTTGTCTTTGTGCTTTAAAGAAAGAAAAAGAAGAAAAAGCTTTCCTTTTTCAAACTTTTCATAGAAGAATAAATTTCTTCAAGCTTTCAAGGATTCAAAAAGGTGTAGATTGAAGAGGTTAGATAATATTTTAACTTAGCTTTATCAAATTAAAAGCTTAGAAGAGGTAATAAGATTACAAACCTTTCATAAATACATATATGTTAGTATATGTTTTATAAGCATGAAAAATAAAAATTAATGCATGTTTAAACCATAGAATCCAACAACTATGGCATTGAAAATTAGCGTATATCTCTATAAAAGAACTTAAAGACTAGTAAATGATAAAGTATTTCATACTTTAAATTTTACTTACTTTGAAACTTATGTGAACTGTATAAAGGGTAAACAGACTAATAAATCAAAGAAAGATGCCAAGAGAAGTTCAGATGTATTAGAAATCATACATACAGATATTTGCAACCTTAATTTAGACTCATATGGTTATAAGTATTTTATCACTTTTATTAACGATTATTCACGATATATGTATCTTTACTTGTTAACCAATAAAGATGAAGCACTAAATATTTTTAAAATATTCAAAGCTGAAGTAGAGAAATAATGCGGTAAGCAAATAAAAATTGTGAGATCTGATAGAGGTGGTGAGTACTATAGTAAATACACAGAAGATGAATAAGCACTTAGTCCTTTTGCGAGATTTTTTTAAGAGCATGGGATTATTGCCCAATACACTATGCTTAATTCTCTAAATTAAAATAGTGTAGCAAAAATAAGAAATCGAACATTATTAAATATAGTGTAGAGTACACTTAGTAACTCTAATCTTTCTTAGTTTAATAAAATAAAGCTCTTAAGACAGCTGTGTAGATATTAAATAGGGTTCTAACCAAAGTTATTTCTAAAACACCATTTGAGTTATGAAAAGGTTGAAAACTGAGTTTGTAACATGTATGCATTTGGAGTTGTCCTTCTAAAGTAAGAGTATATAATCCACATAAGAAAAAAATTAGATCTATGATCATAAATAGATATTTTATTGGATATTTTGAAAGGTCTAAAAAATATAAATTTTACTATTTATCTTATTATACTAGATTTATGAAGTTAAGAAATGCCAAATTTTTTGAAAATGACTTGACAAGGAGGAAGGATCAATCTCAGAACATAATTTTTGAGATTGATTATTCAAAAATTCAACCTTTCATTTTAACTAGTAAATTAATTGTTATTAATAACACTCTTTTAGGACAAACGAGTGTTAATTATTCAATGACTGATATTCGATCAATAATGAATGATAATCAAATTTCACAAGAAGATAATATTTTAGTATATTCAGTTGTTCAGGAATTACTTAAAAATATTGAACAACGAGTTATACAACAATCTTCTCAGGAGAATATTGATACAACATTAAGAAGATTTATTAGAATTAAAAGATCATTTATACCTATTAATTATATTGTGTATTTATAAAAGTCTAACTATAATATAGGAGCCAAAAATGATCTTGATATGTTTTCACAAGTTATAAGTTATCAACAATCTAACTTATGATATAATATTATAAAAAATGAGATGAATTTCATGTTAACAAACATAGTTTGAGATCTTATTAAGTTGTCTAAAAGGTTTAAACTCATAAGGGGTAAATAGATCTTTAAAATTAAGAAAGATTCATTGGGCAACATTGAGAGATATAAGGCCAGACTTATTGTTAAAGGATTCACTCAAAAAAAAGAAATTGATTACACAGAAATTTTTTCTTCTGTGTCTAAAAGAGATTCTCTTCGAGTAATTATGGCATTAATAACTTATTTTAATCTAGAATTACATCAAATAGATGTGAAAAAGGCTTTTTTCAATGGAGATTTGGAAGAAAAGGTTTACATAAAACAACTGAAAGGATTCTCTTTCAATAATGATAAGCATTTAGTTTGTAAGCTCAAGAAATTTATATATGAATTGAAATAAGCCTCTTGTCAATGGTACTTAAAATTTCATGAAGTTATCTCTTCATTTAGTTTTGAAGAAAATATCATGAATTAATGTATATACCATAAGCTTGAGAAATTATTTTTTTATTCTATATGTAGGTGATATTTTGCTTGTAACTAATAATAAAAGGTTGCTATATGAAGTAAAATAATTTTTTTTAGAAGTTTTGATATGAAAGATATTATTGAAGTATCTTATGTTATTGGCATAAAGATACATAGAGATAGACATCAGAAAATTTTAGGTCAATCTTAATAAACCTATATAAAGAAAATTATAAAAAGATTTTCAATAAAAAATTATTCTCCGAGTGTAACACCAATTATTAAAGGAGATAAGTTCAATTTGAATCAATACTTTAAAAATGATCTCGAAAAAGAATAAATAAAAAATATTTTATATGCTTCAGCTGTTAAAAATATTATGTATACTCAAGTCTATACTAGGCTTGATATTGCTTTTGTAGTTAAAATATTGAAACAATATCAAAGTAACACAAGTTTAAACTACTGAAAGGTTGCAAAAAAAGCTTTAAGGTATCCTCAAAGAATTAAAGATTATATGCTTATGTATAGACGAATCGACAATTTAAAAGTAATTGGCTACTCGAATTCTAACTTTATTGATTATGATGATTTAAGAAAATTCACTTTTGGATATATCTTTATGCTAGCTGGTGAAGCCATATCTTGGAAGAGTGCTAAACAAACATTGATTGCTACTTTTACTATAAAGACTGAGTTTGTTTTATATTTTGAGTCTACCTTTTATAAAGTATGGTTAAAGAATTTTATATCTGAGCTTAGAATTATGGATTCTATTTTTAGGCTATTAAAAATGTATTGTGATAATTTAGCTGCTATTTTTATGGTTAAGAACAATAAAAGTAAAAGTCAAAATAAATACATCAACATCAAGTACTTTTCCATCAGAAAACGTGTTAAAAAAAATAAAATAGTCATTGAGCATGATAACACTGAATTAATGATAGTAGATTCTTTAATAAAAACATGCTACCGTTGAGGTTTAAGAATCATGTAGTTCGAATGGGACTTGGTTCTAAAATGTCAATTTTATGTACTTGTATATATAGTTAATAATGAAACTCTATTAATTTGATATTTTCTTATGAAGTGTGCACATTTATTTGAAGAAAACCCCATTTTTATTGGATCTATATAATAAACATTATGTTTATTCATTAAGTTAAGGTCATTATGCAAAACCTAGAATAAATATAAAATTTATTCATTAAAGTTAAATTACCTCATAAATGTAGTAAATAAAAACATGATACATTTGTAATACATGAAAGAGAAGTTATTAATTTTAATAATTTATTGCTATAATTTATGTATTTTATTTTTTGTATTTAAAAATTTGTGAATCAAGTAGGAGAATGTAGGTTAATTATGGCATTTAATACTAATTGTTAATGACAATGAATAACCTTTTAAAGATGATCCTTAATTTTTAAATTAATGGACATAAGTCCTTTTAATGGTTCATAATTTTTTTTGAATTTCTAAAACTACTATATTAGAAATTGATAATAATCATCAATTCCCTTAAATTAAAAATTTTTTTTTTATTAAAGAATGTTTATAAATAGATAATTTTTTTTACTTTACTTAATTCTCTAAATTCGTTATTCTATTTTAATATTATTTTAAGATAATTATAACAATAATATATATTTTAAATTTTTGTAATTTAAATTTTTTTATATTTTATAACATAATTATAATTTGCATATTTGCAGTGCAAGGACGTGGAACTTTAACACAAGAAAATGGGTTTATACTATTGAATAAAAAAAAAACACGATACAACAGAATATGCCATTTAATACTATGATACTATTCATTATCGTGTGAATAAAAAGAGAGATGGAAGCCTTAAAGATCAAACCTTATGTTTTCAAGACGATCATAATTACCGTGTGAATAATAAGAGCATATCATATTTCGTTCGTCACTCGCTATTATAATTTGTATGTCTATTTTTATAAGTTTTAATCCAATGTAGGCCAACCCCATTTCATGTAATGGGTGTCCAAGGATATAATAATACCAATTCACGCTTAAGTTAGATTACTTTTTAAGTTATTTTATTTGAAGGAACAAGACAAATGAATTTAATTGGCTACTTGCCCACCATGAGAAATGACAGATTTTAAATCACATGATGCCCATAGCCTAAGCTTTTTATTTATTTATTTTTATTAACTTCTTAATTAATATATTTTATTTAGAGAATGCCACTTGCCAAAGGTATATAAGAAAGTAAAATGCTAATCAAGACATCACAAGTTATGATGAAAACAATATGTAATTATAGAATCCGACATTGCTTTTGTGAGTTTGTCTTCCTTCGTCTTCGTCTTCGTCTTCTTGTATGCTCTGTCAAAATTTAATAAATTGATCACACTCTGATTTGAGCACCCTGTTTCTTTATATCCTGCACGAGGCACCCTGGAATCAATAGCAATTGTACAATACACTTTTATATATTTTAACTAATTTAAATTGTTAATATTTTTATCATAATTTTAATTCATAAAAGTAATTAAAATTTGAATAAAAGAAAGAAATAATTATATCCCACAAACTCATAAATATGTTTGCAATAGAATTTATTTTCCTGAAAAAAAAAGGAAGAAAAACTGTAGGTTTTCTGTAAATTTGAGGTTTTGGGAAATTCTATTTAGTAATATTATTGAGGGGTCCCGTTTCTCTTTGCCCATTGTCCTCCAACAGCCGTTCAAAATGTCCAATTCTCATCCGCTTTTTAGCAATTTCTTATTTAATTTACCTAAGGTTGTTTATATTAAAATTTAACTTAATTTCTTTTAACTCTCTGATTACATTTAATATATTTAAAATATATATAAAAATAAAAAAATTAATAAAAAAATTATATTTAATAAATCATAAATACATTTCTATTATATCATTATAAATAAAGATGACAATTAGAATAAATGAATTGAATTTGGCTCAATCTGAATACGATATAATTAATTTTTATTTGACACAAATACGATACGATTATTATTTATATTAAAAAATATAAATATAAATACGACATAATTATTACACGATTACACGTTTAAATATAATTATACGTTTAAATATAACTATTTATTTATATTTAATTATTCGTTTAAATATAATTACGATACGATTATCTATTTAAATTATAATAAAAGAGGTTTAAAATAACTCATATAATTAATTAAATTATAAAAAATTTAATTATTGAAATAAAATTTATCCTATTATATTTTATTATTTTTAAATGTATTAAAATATTAATATTAATTTTTATAATTATTCGATTATTTATTTAAGTACAATTATTCGATTAAACACAATTATTTATTTAACTACTCGTATTTTAAAAGAACAAATAAATTTAAAAATTTAAATACGAATCCGACGCGATTATTATTTATTTTACATCAACATAATCAGTTTATTATCTATATTAAATTTTTAAATTCAAATTCATTTATCCGTTTAAATAATTGTACCGCCCCTAAATTTATTAAGTATAGTTACAAATTTAACAAAGTTTTCTACTCTCACTTGTCTATTCTAACAGAAAAAGAAAACTCTCACTTAAAGGCAAACCCAACATTATTATTATTCTAGTTTCTTCCAAGGATCCTTAACCATAAGTGGACTCAAACTGAAATTATTGCAGTTAAGAACCTTTATCAACATAGTCCTAGAGTGGCTGTATCAAACTCAAAAGGGAGTGAAAAAGAGAAATCAAATTTAAAACCAATAACAACAAATGTCACGAAATTAATTAAATCCCGCCAATGAAAGTACCGAGCAAACCAAAGATTTAAAGACGTCACTCCCATGCCATGAAGACAAACAAAATAGGAAAAGAAAACAAAGCAAACAAATTTACAGTGTGGGTCTAACGTGTTGGCTGGTTTTCATTCTTCCTTCATCTCGTAAGTCATGTCTAATGGCCATTGCTTTGCTTTATTTTATCTTGTTCACAAGTATCAACTATCCCGATGCAATGCTTAGCGTCGGAGATTCCAAAACCAAACAACCACATTAAAATAAATGCTTTCTCCCTTAGGTTTGATCCTTATTGGTCTCGAAACTGCCACCATTTTTAATTACCGTTTTCATTTTTTCCGTTTTCTCGTCAATAAAATACAAAGTAAATTCACTCTCTAATGCAAATGCGTTGAGTACTAAAAGACAACAAACACATTAACGCAAACAAGTAATAACATTACACATTTCATGGCAGCAACCACTAGTATTACTACAACAGCAGCTACAACGACAGCGCATCTAAAAGTACAAACTCAGCGTATTAAGCAAAAACGACGGAAGTCTCGGGAAACGACGATTTCATCATCTGTAAAAGCGAATGACTCCGTCGACACCACAACAACCGCAATAGCTGATGCTACGGCTACTACTACTAGTACTACGAATACGGATTCTTTTTCGCATTATCAGACGAGCAGAAAACTTGACCCGCCTGACAACTATTGGTGCTGTCCAGCATCAAAACCCATTCCTTCTCCACTGCCGCCACCACTGCCACCTCAACAAAGACACGTTCGCAGTTCGATTAAACCCATTCCTGGCGACGACCCGACATTTATACCCGATTCGTCTTCGACGTTTAGGATCCGGTTCTCTCCTGGCAGCCTATCGCCAGTCATGGATTTTACGCACACCGGAACACCGCCTCCGACTGGGCACTCGTCGGACGCCGCATTTCCTTCGAGTTTCAGCAAGTTTAATTCTGCTTTAACGGCGGGGCTTTTAAATCCGATGTCTCCCCCACCGGACAAAACCCGATCCAGCCCGACGCTTTTCGAGATGATGGCAAGCGAACCCGACATTCATCCGAAAACACAAATCCCAAATGCCCACAACATCCCCATCTTATCTTCGGAGAAAGCAGCCCAACAGCAGCAACTGCAATCGTTCGATACCCAGCAGCTGAAAATGCAAAGAATATCAGCTCTTTTATTGACTAGAAGTCCGGGTAACCAGTTTAATGAGTCAAGATCAAGTGACATAAAACTGACATTGAGCTCTAAAGATGGAATGAGTGTATCATTGAACGTGCACAGACAGATTCTTTTGGCACATAGTAGGTTTTTTGCTGTCAAGTTGTCGGATCGGTGGACGAAACAGCAACAGAAAGCAACGCTTCCATGCATTGTCGAGATTGCAGATTGTGATGATGTTGAGGTTTATATTGAGACGTTGAGGTTGATGTATTGCCAGGATCTTAAAAAGAAGTTGATGAGAGAGGATGTATCGAAAGTTCTTGGTATTTTGAAGGTATGTTCTTTCTTTTTCATTTTTTAATAAGAGATGAAATATGTTTTGGGAACATCTCATGGATAAGTGTTGACTGTTGAGGATTGTTTGATTGCTTGGAATCTATTTGTAGGATTAGGAAGAAAATTAGGGATATTGAATTAACTTAAACTTCCAAGTTAAAGGGGAGATTAAAAATAAATTGCATGTAGTGGGATAGTTAACGCTTGAAAACTAATGCACAAAAGTGTAAAACAATGTGCTCTGTTCTTGTTGACTATTTTTGAGTAACCAAATGGATGGTTGGGGTGCAGGGTATTGAATCGATTGGTTTTGTGTGCTTTTGTTTTCCTTTTAGGTTTCTGCAGCAATTGGGTTTGATGCGGGGGTTTTGTCTTGTTTGGAGTACTTGGAGGCTGCACCCTGGGCCGAGGATGAAGAAGA
>JAWDEX010000013.1:2681480-2706528 GCA_035221805.1 Trichilia hirta | reverse complement strand
GCTTCACTCCTAGCTCGTTTTTCTGTGATTTCAAGTAATTTTTGAAAAATTTTTACGTTGACTGCAATAATAAATCTATGTGATGTGCTAAATCTTCCGTCACTAGAAAATTTGAACATCAATAATGGCCATGATTTTTTACGGAGGAATTCCATTGACAAGAGGAATAAACTTATTTATCTACAATTTTTAAAACCTTGTGATTCTAATTAGTCCAATATTTGAAATAAGACATACTATAAATGTTTATGAATAGTTACATATAATTACAAACATGTACTATGAATAAGACATGAAGTGTCACATTAAAGCTGTGATTATCCAACTTATTACCACGTGACCATGAATTTTTTACAAGAAATTCGATTGACAAGATAAATAAACTCATCTCTCTATAATTTTTAATTAACTTGTGATTTTAACTGGTTCAACAGTTGGAATGAGACATGTATTATCGATGTTTGTGAATGTTTCTAATAATGACAGATAATTACAAACATGTACTATGAATAAGACGAGAAGTGTCACATTAAGGCTCTGATTATCCAATTTATAATCACTGAAAAATTTGGGTGCCCATGAATTTTTTACAGGAAATTCTATTGACAAGATAATTAAACCTATCTTTCTACAATTTTTGAAGACCCTGTGATTTAATTATTTAAACATTTGGAATAAAAGATGTACTATGAATGTCTGTGAATAATTATAGATAATTACAAACATGTACTATGAATAAGACATAAAGTGTCACGCTAAGGCTCTAATTATCTAATTCACAATCGCTGAAAATTTGGGTGGCCATGAATTTTTTATAAGAAATTCTATTGACAAGATGAATAAACCTATCTTTCTACAATTTTTAATGACCTTGTGAGTAAATTATTTAAACATTTGGAATGAGACATGTACTATGAATATTTATGAATAATACATAATTACAAACACGTACTATGAATGACACATTGAATTGTCACATTAAAGTTGTGATTAACCAATTTATGATCATTGAAAATTTGGGTAATCATAAAATTTTTACAAGAATTGACAAGATAAATAAACCTACCTATGTACATTTTTTAATGACCTTACGATTTTAAATAGTTCAACATTTGAAATAAGGCGTGTACTATGAATATCTATGGATAATTACAAATAATTAAAGATCATGATATTGCATTGTGTGTCAAACAATTTTTGTGATATGTATTATATATATTATCACATATTTATCATGATCATTTCAATAAATGATCTTATTTTGAAGTTTTGGTTATTTTCTCATTCAAGTTTTAGATATTTTTTAAGTTAATAACACAAATATGAAAATGAAAATAAATTGTTGAAATTAAATAAATGAAGATGCCCGTTTGTCCGATATATTAGCATTTGGTAATGCTTTTAAAGTGATAATTTTAAAAATTATAAAATAATAAAACAACATCCTAATTTAAAAAAAAATTATATATATATAAAATATTTTTAAAACCATACTTCTAATATTTACAATCTCACTGTTTTCCCCTTCATGCATGCAATTGCCTAAAGAAATATGTGTGTGTATTTAAGATTTAATAATTATTTAATGTTTATTAATATTATTTTTTATTAGAATTCCATATCCTTCATTAATTTTTCAATCTGCAAGTTGATTGGCAATGGTGGATGCATAAGAAGGTGATGATGAAGATGATGAAGTTGATCGATCAATGAGTTTGTAATCAGAAAGATGAGAGGTTTTGATGTAAGCATGCATGGCTGTTTTTACATCCATTTGATATAACTTCAGATTAAAATGAGCTACTAATAGTATAATTACTCAAAGAGAATCCTTTTTAGACATATAAGAAAAAAACTCTATGCAATCGATTCCTTCTTTTTGAGTGAATCCTTTGATAACAAGTCTAACCTTATATCTTTTAATATTACCCAATGAATCTTTCTTAGTGTTAAAGATCTATTTACATCCTATGGGTTTAAACCATTTAGGCAACTCAACGAGATCCAAGACTCTATTTGCTAACATAGAATTTATCTCATCTTTTATAGGATTATACCATAAGTCAGATTGTTAACAACTCATAGCTTGTGAAAACGTATCAAAATTATTTTTGGCTCTAACATTATAGTCAAACTCTTATTAATATACAATATAATCACTAGGTATAGATGTTCTTTTAATTCTAGTAGATCTTCTTAATATTGTATCAATATTCTTGGGTCAACCCAACCCGATTACGACCCAGTTGCAGACCCGCGATCTAGAAAATTTTTTTGACCATTTTAGACTCTTTTTTCAACAAGTTTTACGTTCATTTTACTCAAATTTTCATTCAAAATCAAATTGTAACATTTATTTTCTCTAAAAATGTCTAAATTTAATTGCATGAAAGAATTTTATAATTGTCCATATTTATTCATATTTGTTTTCTTTGATAATTCATCAAGACCTTAGTAATGTAGAAATATTAACATGCTTGATATTTATTTTGTTTTATATATTTTTTAAGTTTAGCATAGTTGAATAATAGAGACTTAATTTGTTCTTTTATTGTAAGACATAGAGACTGAATTTGCATGCTTTATTGATATTATTTGCAAAAGAATTCGATTATCATAAAATTTATGATTTTAGTCAAAAGTTTGCCATAACTAAAATTTAGTCCATATTTTTCATATGTGGCATAATTTATGAATATTTATTATGCTTATTATATATATGTTAAATATTGAATAAATGTCTTAATTATGTCCATTTTATATAAAATTGATATGTATGTTTTAAAATATATTTTTTTATTATGTACAAGTAAGTAAATTGATAGTGTTTGTAATTTTTGGCATGCTTTAGTATTTATTTTGTTATGCATATTATTTTAGTTTAGTATATTTGAATATTAGAGATTTAATTTATACTTTTATTGTAAGGTATAGAGACTGAATTTATGCGTTTTACTATAAGGCATAGAGAAATTAGCATACAACAAATTAAGAATGCAAAATTCTAAAAAATATTTATAAGAACATACTTGTTAAGAATACCAATATTAAGAACTATTAATAAATATAGTTGATATAATTTATTTTGCTATTAATTACATGTCAAGAAAAATTTTGTCAAAAGGACCATGAGTTGCCTAAGGATATTGAACTTTAAGTGGGATCACTTGTGACCCCTCTGGTCTTTCCTAAAAATTGACCTGGTGTAATTTTGACTTAAATAAATTACTCTCTATTACCTTCTAATAGTATTAAGAAAATAAATTTTAGGTAAAATTTTTTAAAATTATATATGTCTAAGTGATTTATATAATTTTTGACGAATTATAAAGTAGCCACAGTATCTCTAAATTAAAAAAAATTATATATAAATATTAGGATTACATATAATTTAAAAGACATAAATTATAATTATTCATATTTGATGTAATAAATTTTATCCCACAAAAATTTTATTACATATAAATAATTAATTAGGATAAAATATTAAATTATATTTTCTTAACTTACCCACAGGAATTAAAAAAATATAATTTGATAAGTTTTATCATATAAATATATGAATCTACTAGAATAAAATACTTAGCCTACAGTTAGTGTTTTATATCAATTGATTCATATTTTTAAAAGTGTTTTATATTGATAAAATTATATTAAGTCTCAATTTTTTAACATAAGCATGTACTATGTATAGCAACACAACCTACAAACATATCCGATATTAACCTAGACGTTCTTGAATTAGTAGAAGATAATTATAAGATATAAAAAGAGAGTATTACTATATCTAGGGTGAATCGATATAGATTATGCTATTTAAAAAAATGAATTACCAGTAATTACTGATATTAGCACTCTGTCACAAATTAAACTTTATGAATATTAGGAGCAATCTAATCGCCTTAGTATTATGTTTATAAAGACTAAAATTTCTGCTAGTATCCATGGTTCAGTCGCTCAGCATGATAATATTTATGATTTACTGACGGCTATTGATGAACAGTTTGAAACTTTAGATAAAGCTTTATCAAGTACACTGATAATAAAATTCTCTTTCACAAAATTCACCATTGTCAGTGGTGTGCGAGAGCACATCATGAAAATAAGGGATTTAGCTGCTCAATTACAGGCATTAGAGGTTGAAATATCATAATCTTTTCTAGTGCACTATATTCTTAATACTTTTTCACAACCTTATGGACCCTTCAAAATCTCGTATAATACACATAAGAATAAGTGGTCTATTAATGAATTAATGACCATGTGTGTTCAAGAAGAAGGAAGGTTAATCACTGAAATGGGAGTAACTTCACAAAGTACACATTTGGCAATAAAGGAAAAAAATAAAAATAAGGAAAAAAGTAAAATACCTGTTAAAACTAAAATTAAAAAAGAATTTAAATGCTTCTTTTGTAAGAAAAAGGGGCATATGAAAAAGAATTGCATCAAATTTCAGTAATGGTTATTTAAAAAAGGTATTTTAATTTCTCTTGTAAGTTATAAATCTAATATGACTGATGTTTGTTATAATACATAGTGGATTAACTCTGGTTCAATAATTCACATTATGAATATTTTGTAGGGATTATAAAATCTAAGAAAGCCAGTGGGAGCTGAGTATTATATCTTTTTTGGAAATAAGATAACCTCAACGGTTGAGGCTATTGGGACATGTAATTTAGTTCTTAATAGTAATTTTGTAATAATATTGAATAAAATATTTTATATTCTTAGTTTTTCTAGAAATTTAATTTCAGTATCAAGACTTGTATGATTTGAATTTTTCTTAACTTTTTTGAATAATTCAATAAATATATTTCATAACTCTAAATTTGTTGAAAATGGTACATTATCTGATGGTCTTTTTCGTGTTAATTTATAAAATAATGCTTGTTATAATACAATACGTACTCACATTAGTATTAAAATATGTGTTATGAATGAAGACTCTTTTATATTGTGACATCAGAGATTAGGACATATTTTTATAGAAAAAATTAAAAGGTTAGTAAATGATAAAGTACTTTGTACTTTAGGTTTTACTGACTATGAGACTTGTGTGGACTGTATAAAAGGTAAACATACCAACAAATCAAAGAAAGGTGCTAAGAAAAGCTCAGACATATTAGAAATTATACATACAGAAATTTGTAGCCCTAGTTTAGACTCATATGGTTATAAGTATTTCATCACTTTTATTAACGATTATTTACGATATATGTATCTTTACTTGTTGAATAATAAAGATGAAGCATTAGATGTTTTTAAAATATTTAAAGCTCAAGTAGAGAAATAATACGATAAGCAAATAAAAATCGTGAGATCTGATAGAGGTGGTGAATACTATAATGATACACAAAAGATAGATAAGCACCTGATTCATTTGCGAGATTTCTTCGAGAGTATGGGATTGTTGCCTAATAAACTATGCCTAGTTCTCTATATCAAAATGGTGTAGCAGAAAGAAGAAATCAAATATTATTAGACATGGTGCAAAGTATACTTAGAAACTCTAATCTTTCTAAGTTTTTATGGAATAAAGCTCTTAAGACAGTTGTGTATATTTTAAATAGGGTTTTAACTATAGCTGTTTTTAAAACACCATTTAAGTTGTGGAAAAGTTGGAAACCAAGTTTGGAATATGTATGTAATTGAGGTTATCCTTCTGAAATAAGAGTTTATAATTCACATGAGAAAAAGTAAAATCATAGGATCATAAGTGGATATTTTATTAGATATTCTAAAAGGTCTCAAGGATATAGATTTTAATATCCATCTTATCATACTAGGTTTGTGAAATCAAAAAATATAAAATTTCTTAAAAATGACTTAATAAGTAAGAGGGATCAATCTTAGAACATAGTTTCTAAGATTGATCATTCAGAAATTCAACCTTTTATTTTAACTAATAAATTAATTGTCATTAATAAAACTCTTCTAGTATAAATGAGTGTTGATTATTCAATGGTTGATATTCGACTAATAATCAATGACAATCAAATTTCACAAGAAGATGATGTTCCAGTAGATTCAGTTGTTCAAGAATTATCTAAAAATATTGAACAATGAGTTGCACAAAAACCTTCTCAGGAGAATATTGATACAATATTAAGAAGATCTACTAAAATCAAAAGATTATCTATACCTAGTGATTATATTGTGTAAGGTTGAAGTCAAAAATGATCTTGATACATTTTCACAAGCTATGAGTCACCAACAATATGAATTATAGTATAATACTATAAAAGATGAGATGAATTCCATGTTAACAAATAGAGTCTGGAATCTTATTGAGTTGCCTAAAGGGTTTAAACTCATAGGATGTAAATAGATCTTTAAAACTAAGAAAGATTCATTAGGCAATATTGAGAGATACAAGATCAGACTTGTTGCCAAAGGATTCACTCAAAAAGAAGGAATCAATTACACAGAGACTTTTTCTCCTGTATCTAAAAAGGATTCTCTTCAAGTAATTATAGTATTAGTAGCTCATTTTAATCTTGAGTTAAATTAAATGGATGTGAAAACAACTTTTCTCAATAGAGATCTCGAAGAAGAGGTTTACATGAAATAACCCGAAGGATTCTCTTCCAGTAATGGTAAGCATTTAGTTTGTAAGCTCAAGAAATTTATATATAGATTGAAACAAGCCTCTCGCCAATGGTATTTAAAATTTCATGAAATTATTTCTTCGTTTGATTTTAAAAAAAATATCATGGATCAATGTATGTATTATAAAGTCAGTGGGAGTAAAATTTGTTTCCTTATTCTATATGTGGATCATATTTTGCTTGCAACTAATAATAAAGGGTTACTTCATGAAGTAAAATAATTTCTTTTTAAAAGTTTTAACATGAAAGATATGGGTAAAGTATCTTATGTTATTGGCATAAAGATATATAGGGACAGACATCAGGAAATTTTAGGTCTGTCTCAAGAAACTTATATCAAGAAAATTTTAGAAAGATTTTGAATGAAAAATTATTCTTCAAGTGTAGCACCAATTATTAAGAGAGATAAGTTTAATTTGAACCATAGCTCTAAAAATGATCTCGAAAAGGAACAAATAAAAAATATTCTATATGCTTCAGCTATTGGAAGCATTATGTATGCTCAAATTTGTACTAGACTTGACATTGCTTTTGCTATTGGAATGTTAGGACGATATCAAAGTAACTAGGTTTAGACCACTAGAAAGCTGCAAAGAAAGTCTTAAGGTATCTTCAAGGGACCAAAAATTATATGCTTATATATAGATGAATCGACAATTTAGAAGTAGTTGGCTACTCGGATTCTGACTTTGATGGCTGTGATGATTCAAGAAAATCTACTCTAGATATTTCTTATGCTAGTAAGCGGAGCTATATCTTGAAAGAGTGCTAAACAAACATTGATTGCTACTTCTATTATAGAGGTTGAGTTTGTTTCATATTTTAAGACTACCTCTCATGGAGTATAGTTAAAGAGTTTCATATCTGGGCTTAGAATTATGGATTCTATTTCTAGGCCATTAAAAATATATTGTGATAATTCAATTACTATTTTTATGGCTAAGAACAATAAAAGTGGAAGTCAAAGTAAACATATTTACATCAAATACTTAACCATCAAAAAACGTGTTAAGAAAAATAAAGTGGTCATTGAGTACGTCAATACTGAATTAATGATTGCAGATTCTTAAACAAAAGGCACGCCACCATTCATGTTTAAGGATTATGTAGTTTGAATGAGACTTGGTTCCAAAATATAAATTTTATGTATATATACATTTTGTTATTAATGAAACTCTATTGATTTGATATTTTTTTATAAAGTGTGCGCATTTATTTGAAAAAAAACTCAATTTTATTAGACCTAGAATAAACATACGATTTATTCATTAAATTAAAGTCATTATGTGGGACCTAAAATAAACATAAGATTTATTCATTAAAGTTAAATTACCTCGTAAAGGCAGTAGTTAAAAACATGATATATTAGTAATACATAGAAGAGAAGTTGTTAATTTTAATAACTTATCGCTATGATTTATGTATTTTGTTTTTTATATTTAGAAATTTACGGACCAAGTGGAGGAATGTAAGTTAATCATGGCTATTAATGCTATAAGTTAGTGGCCATAAATAACTCTTAAAATGACCCTTAAATTTTTTGTTAGTGGGCATAACTCTTGTTAGTAGCTTTTAATTTTAATAAACTATTGTATTAAGAATAGGTAATAGCCATTAATTTTTTAAAATTAAAATTTTTTTTAATAGAAATATACCTATAAATAAAGAATTTTTTTTTTGCTTGGTTCTCTAAGTTCGTTATTCTGTTTCAATACTATATGATTAAGAAAGTTTAAAAGAATTTGATAAATTTAAAAAATGTGTTAAAAAGCAATACCAAAAAATAGGCTTCTTTTCTGTAATTTAAATTTTTCTATGTTTTCTATGTTTTAAAGCATGGTTATTGGTTTGTACGCTCGTATACGGTGCACAAAATGAAGGGGAATTCATTATTAAAACTTGAGACTTTCTTGTTTGTGGAGAGGGGTGAATACTAGGAAGATTTTGCAAAAACGCATGATATGCTTCGTGATACGGCTTTGTGTTTTGCTTCTGAAAATAATAACGAGATTTGGGTCCAAAATCATGATGACTCTAGTCAATCGAAGAAATATGATAAATGGAATGAAGCTGTGAGAATGTCATTGTGGGGTTAGTGTTGAATTTCTCCGTGAAACACCATTTTGTCCTCATCTGCTATCTTTTCTCGTTAGTTTCTATGTTGAATACATTCTTTCAAACTATGCATGCCTTGGAAGTTCTGAACCTGTCATATAATCTTGACTTAACCCAGTTGCTGAATGATATTGGCGTATTAATCTTTCAGTCACAAATGTTAAATGATTTGTTGAGTGTATTCCCTCATATATGGAATACACTATATAAATCATGTATTTTGACTTTGTAAATACAAAATATCTGGAAGTTATTTTTGTCATTTTGGATTTTACTATAAAAACATCATTCTTGTGTTAGATTTGTGTGAGAACTGAGTTGAGAGAGCTTTGGTGATTTTTCTAGCAGTCATATCAGAATTTTGCAAAAGATCTTTGAGCTTGAAGAAGTGAGAAAGAGAGAAAGAGAAAGAAAGCTAGAAGGAAGATTATTTGCACAGAATTCATCTACGCAGAATTCGTGTTTTGATCTTCACTTTCTAATTAGCCGTTAGATCGGTTTGAAATTTTTACAGAAAACTTGATAAACATTGTTCTTGAGTTTCACCGTTCGGAACGTTGATTAGAGATCCCTGTGGTGAGATCTATCATTTAGAAGAAGCTGGTCGGAAAAATAAGTCAAGCACAAAGCAGTTCACTTCAAACTGTCTGTATGTCTATTTCAACCGTTGGATCAAACTTAATTTTGAATATGTTATTTATAACATACCAAAATATAATATGAATAGTGAAGATTGGAAACAGAAGTTCTGGCAGAGAGAAGTTGTCACCGGAACAGGACCGCTGAGTTTGTAATTTCTCTCCTCTTTGATACTTAAGCCTTAAATTTGTATTTTTAGGGCATTTAGTGTATTGATGCAAAATTTGTTGCTGGTTGACGACGAGACATATTGTATACATTCTCAATTTGAAGATTAGTGAAGTTTTGTGGTAGATTACAGTCTAATAATTTTTACTCCTCATATTGGGGAGATTTTCCACTTAAAAATCGGATTGCATTATTGTACATGTGTTGATTTATATTTGCTAATTTGATTTGATTAATTGTGGTAGCATATATATTGTGGTAGATTTGTTCTCTGTTTGATTGGTTTAAATAAGATTTATATACAAGAGGAAGAACAAAGCGGTTGGGTTTGTTTGCACTCATCGGTTTTTCCTATCATGATTGCCCAATGGGATGATGAATATGAAGAAACTGAAGATTCTGTTGTCAGAAGGTAGTACTCTACAATTTATTTCGGGAGTCGTATCATGTCTCCCATTTAGAAGTGTTCAGCTGGTTCTCAAATCCACTTATTCAATTAGGTTATACTGTCTTCAGTAATGTAACCTTATTGACTGAGTTACAGAGATTGTAACACATGAATGACACAAATATCACATTATTTACTAAAGATTCTGTCTCTTTATTCAATTCCTCCAGCAAGTTACAAAGCTGTGTTAAAAGATTGACAATCATGTGTTCTCAGCTGTTCTTACTCAACATATCCCCTCATACTGTAAGAAGATCGGGGCATCTTGGGACACTTAACGTAATTGAGTGTTTCGCCTGGGAGAGACTGGATATTAGTTTCTGAAATGAGGTGAAAATTCAAGGATCAATGTCAGCTTATTGTTTCCATCTTCTTTGCAATCTATCTATCGATTTATGTCCATCGATGAAAGATTTGACATCCCTCCTATACGTCCAAGCCTTCAGTTTCTTTCAATAATAAATTGTCTCGTTAGAAGAGATTTTGAAGAAAATCAGAGTATATTTCCAAATCTCAATTATCTGTATCTTGATCGTCTATCAAGCCTGAAGAGTATATGTAATCGAGCCTTTCGGTTTCCTTCTCTCAAAACAGTATCTGTAATTGTCTCCAACAATTTAAGGAAACTCCCGTTTAACTCTCAACAGTGGGAATAACAGTTTGGATGCAATCAATGGAAGTACAAACTGGTGGGGACAATTGGAGTGGGATGATGAAGCAACCAGGGACGTCTTTGTTGGAAAATTTCATGAAATCTGATTCAATTGAATTTGAAGCTTTGCAAGGTTTTAAAAATCCGGGTATGTTCAAACCTTTCTAAATCTATTACTTTGATTTTGTTTTCTTCAAAATTAGTTTCAATATGTACAGTTTACCTCATAAGTAATGCTATGCATTTTCTAACAAATTGATGCTGTGATATCCTTTACTAAATTTAGGAAAATCTTGCTTGCTGAAATAAAAGGAACCGGTCAAATTTGTATCGTCAAACGTATTATTCTCTCGTGCCAAATTATGGACTCCAATTAGTGTCTGTGGTTTGGCATCTTAGTCTCAATTTTATTTTCAGTATATTCTGCGTGAAAAATGTAGTATATATTGTACAACATCTTACAAACTTCGGTTGGTATTGCGGCTTTTGTTGTTTCTCTGTATTTACATGTACGTATTTTATAACCTGCTAATAGTCTTGTGCCGATCATCTTGTGCTATATATGTGTATGTCTATATGTGCTACATGAGCGTGTGTGTGTGTGTGTGTGTGTGTGTGTGTGTGTGTGTGTGTGTGTGTGTATAATGTTTTATTTTCAATTGCAGGAGTTGAAAAATATATATCCAGTAATTTGTTTGCAATATATATGTAAAGAAAAAGGTTGAGATATTATTTCTAGTTATGAAATTCTCACACCTTGCCGGGTGTAATCATTTTCGTCAGTTTTTCTTTTTTATAATTAAAAAAGTGATTGTTAGTCAAACTTTCTTTTCATACTTCTTTTGCTCTTACATGTTCAATCGTGATTGGTTGGATAGTAAAAAAAAAAAAAAAAATTATTTGGTCAAATAAACCCATCAAGTGATGTTGAGAACCAAACCAGATGCACTTTAATGGAATTCCGACTTAGCTTTTGTCGAATCAATTATAGATTAATCGGTAAATTATTTTGAAATAAGACAAGTATGAATAAATAAGAAATTAGATTTACTTTTATATATTTTTTTCGAAAGAGTGATCACATCAACTGATGAACAAATTTTTGAAACAAATTAAAGCAGATCAAAGCACATAATTGTGAATCAAGGGAAAAGAAAATCATATTTTTCATATTAAGCTTTTCCAAATACATCGAGTTTATCATTGGCAATATTGTCAGTCGATTGTGTAATTGGATCAGTAATTGTGGTTACATCCTTCATCTTGAAGAGAATCTAAACTATTTGAGAGATGCAAGGCATCAACTTGAGGAACTTAGCGAAGAAGTTCTACAGAAAGTTAAGATCGAAGAGCAGCAACGTGCAAGGCCTACAAAAGAAGTGAAACGCTGGCTGGAAATTACAAGAGTAATATTAAAAGAAGCGAACGAGATTTTGGAGAGAGGTCAACGAGAAATCCAGAGAAAATGCTTGGGAAATGGTTGTCCGGGGAACTGTGGCTTGAGCTACGAGCTGGGAAAGGAAGTGAGTATGAATTTCGAAGCTGTGAAAGAGTCAGTAAGTCGGGGGCATTTTGATGTGGTAGCCAAAAAACTACCTCCACCTTCAGTTGATATGAAGCCAATGGGGGAGATTGTGGGCATGGACTCCTTTATGAATGAAGTTTGGAGATATATTGAAGATCATAGTCGAGAAATGATTTGGGTGATATGGAACGGGAAGTGTGGGCAGGAAGACCCTTCTAAAGAAACTCAACAATAAGTTTCTCGATACACCTTATGATTTTGATTTGGTGATCTGGGTAACGGTGTCTAAGGAAGCCAGCTTGGAGAAAATTCAAAAAGTCATTCGCAAAAAGTCGGGGATTTCGGACGAAATGTGGAACAACAAAGATGGGGATGATAGCGTTACTGAAATTTTGATAAGCTTGAGAAGTAAAATGTTTGTGTTGTTCTTAGATGATGTTTGGGAACGAATAGATCTCTCAAAAGTAGGAATTTCTCTTCATGACAATCAAAAGGGTCGAAAGTTGTATTTACAACAAGATCAGAAGAAGTTTTCCGTCAGATGGGAACTGAAGATAAGACCTTTGAAGTGAAGGTTTTGTCACCAGAAGCAGCCTTACAATTGTTTGAGAAAAAGTGGGTGAAAATGTATTCAATTCCTATCCTGAAATACCAAAGCTTGCCAAAATAGTTGCGAAGGAATGCCAGGGGTGCCCCTTGCTCTTGTTACCACTGGACGTGCTATGAGTAGGAGGAGAAGCCCTAGGCAGTGGCAGCTTGTGATTGATGAATTACAGAACAATCCCTCCGAGTTTCCAGGTATGGGGAATCCTGTGTTCCCTATTTTGAGGTTTATCTATGAAAGCTTGAGTGATGATATCTTCAAAAATTGTTTCCTATATTTTTCCTTATTTCCAGAGGGACATAATATTAGGAAAGATGAACTTCTTGAACTTTGGATTAGGGAGGGATTTCTAGATAATCGTGATAACATACACAATGGTTGTAACGAAGGAGAATATATTATTGAAACGTTGAAACTTGCCTGTCTACAGGAAATGGGTGAATGTTCTGAATATTTTGTTAAGATGCATGCCGCGATTCGTTGTATGGCTTTGGGGTTAGCTTTTGAAAATGATAAAAATAATTTGATACAAAATCATGTTGAATCAATTCAATCAAAGAAATTTGATGGATGGAATGAGCCTGTAAGAATTTCATTTCTGGCATTAAATCTCTGGACAAAACTCCTTGTTGTCCTCGTCTTCAAACTTTACTTGTTAGGCTTCCTGAATTGAAAACATTTCCAATTAGTTTTCTTGACCCTGCAAGCCTTGGAAGTTTTGGATTTGTCATATAATCGTGACTTAGATCAGTTGCCTAAGGGGATTAGTCTATTGATTAACTTGCGCTATCTGAATCTTTCCAATACAAATATAGAGGTGTTTCCAATTGAGATTAGAGAATTGAAAAACCTGAAGATTCTACTGTTAGATGGTATGCAGCGTCTTGAATATATTCCAGGTGGTGTGATATCAAGTCTTCCATCACAAGTAGTATTCAGTTGGTTCTCAACCGAACTCATCGAATTGCATGATCCGCTCCGGATTGATAGTGTCATCTTAGCTGAGTTCGAATGCTTGGAAAAAAAGAATGATTTAAGTGTCCCGATATCTTCTACCGGTGCTGTTGTCAGGATATTTTACTCCAAGCTACAAAGTTGTATCAGAAGACTGTCGATAATGTATTCGGATATACGATCGCCCGACTTAACATCAATGTTGCATCTTGAGACACTTAACAAAGCTGAATGTCTTTACCTGGAGAGGATAGACATTGGTTTGGAATGCCGGGACGAATGTATTTCTCTTTCAGGAAACTTCAGCGTCTATCAATCACTTCATTTCATGAAATTATAGATTTGACATGGCTCATACATGCTCCAAGCCTTCAGTTTCTTACTTTGAAAGAATGTCTTTCATTACGAGAAATTATAGGCTCTTCTACAGAAATTGAAGAAAGTCATGAGCTATTCTCAAAACTTAAGTGGTTGATCTTCTAACAAGCATATGCCTTGGAATCGCGAGGTTTCCTTTGCTTCAAAGCATTTCTGTCACCGACTGCTACAGACTAAGAAAATTCCCTCTTAACTCCGGAAGCGGAGAGAATTTAAATGCAATACGAGTATACGCAGGATGGTGGAACTGGTTAGAGTGGGAGGATGAAGCTACTAAGCATGTTTTTGCTACGAAATTCCAAGATCTCTGAAGCATGAAAAGTATTTGAAATAAGGGTATGTTTAAATCTGGTAGATTTATTGTATTTCTTCTGTTTTCTTGTACTTAATTCTATTTGATGAATCTCAGCAAAATTTCATTTAAACTAATTTACAGTAATTCTGTCATCGAAAGAATAACATTGTTACTGCTCTAATTGATTTTAATTAATTACAAATGTTTTTCTCGTAACTGACTGTCGTTAGTTTTGATATATGATTTGCAATTAACTTGAGCAATTTGGTGTTGCAATTGTTAGATTGAATTTGAAGACCGAATTATTAACAAAGTTTGCAATCAGTAAACCATCGTTTGTAATTATTATTACTTTTGATTGTATTTTATTTTACGATTTCTGGTGTCATTTTCATTGTACATTACATCCCACTCGTAGTTATATTTAGGAAAGAAAGTAATTTATTCCGTTTTTATAAATAATAAATATTTATGACAAAAACTCTTCTACAATTTGTTCTGAGTGTCTATTAAAGTTATATATATATATATATATATTTTTTTATCCGCCGTTAGAAGAAGAAGAAGAAGAAGAAAACACAAGTAGAGAAAGGAGAAGGGGAAATAGAAATCTACCGGCAGATATCGAAAAATACAAAAAGAAAAGTATTTGTTTATAGAAGGATTTTATCACAAATATTTTGTCGGGATATATTTGTCATTCTAGAAATCATAAGGAAATATATAAAATGTCTTTCTCCTATTTTTTCCGTCTAAAAAGTGAAATTAATATATAAAAATTTAAAAAAATAAATAAATCATGTTTTAATTATATATTGTTGACGGTGGAGTGTTAATAAAAGTTAAGAAAAAAATATAAATTTAAATTTATGAAGAAAAGGAATTATTTTTATGATTCATCATTTTCATTATTTACACTTATTAAATTAAAATTCAGAAAGTAATTAAAATTTTAGTTTGCTTATTGTGATATCACAGTTAAAATAGTTTATTAAGAGATAAAATTTAAAATATATTAAATTTAAAAAAATAAGAGAATTTCGCACAAAATTGGTATTAATGATACTTTTCATAATTTTTATTTGTAAGCGAAATAAAAATCAACTGTAGGGTGGTTGTTGTTTCCTGTAAATATTCACTGTTCATCTTTTTTTATATTGCCATAAAAAAAAATTTAGATTTTAATTTTTGAATAATTTAAAGTATACGAACTCAATCACATATATTAATATAATAAAATAAATTGTGCCCATCAACTGTTATATTAATTTGTATTTTTAGTATTATTAAATTTTTATAGATAAAGAGTCTGTTACAACACCATGTAGCATATGAAGTACATTCATTCTGTATTAAGAAGTTTCCTATCTAATTTTAAAAAGATTCTAAAATGAATTTTACAAAATTGGAACCTTATCATTATTTGGGTACTAAATTTTTATATTTTTGTAAAATAAAGATAATAACTTTATCGTATTTATTAAATACAAATTACTTTAATTATTGCTGGGAGATGATTCAAAAATATCGTGTATATTCAAAGAGTTCCCATTTCTTACAAAATATCTAAGCGTTCAATATCATAAAATATAAAAATAAAAAATTGATTCTTAAGAAAAATGTCTCAAAGTTTTAAAATAAATTATGAATTTATTCAACTTATAGTCAATTGGAGACAAATAACATAATTTTTTATTTATTAATTGACCAAATATAAAATGCAAAAATGCATGCTTTCCATTCAAATAAATAAATAAAGGCATCATCATGTAAGTGGCTAAATTAAATTATAATATAAAAATTCTAAAGAAACAAGGGAACAATGTAGACCAATTATTTTATATATTTTCTTTTATTGACAAACTCGTATAAATTATGAATATTATGTATATTTTATATAGGTTGATTTTATAGTTTGTTAATTGTCTTCAAGTAATATAAATTTCACACGTTTAATGTAAATTAAATGCTAAAGAGTAAAATTTAATTTATTAATTTAGACATGAGACATCAAAACCACATAAGGGGTTTTAGATATAGATAGCCTCTGGCTTTTAGGAGGATCATTTATTTTTTTTTTTAATTATTACAAGAAAAAAAAAATTTTGATACTTCACATGGTTTTTAGGAAGCAAAATAATGATTTGTGGATAACTTAGAGAAAATTAAAATAAATTATAATTATCAATTAATTAATTATTGGCCTACCCATAAAGTTTAATCAAAAGAGTCAGTAGGATCATGAAGAATAATATAACGGTGAGATAACCAATTTTTCAACTTTCTAAGATTAAATTATAGCATTATCATTAACAGAATAGGATTCTCATTTGCATAACAAAATTTTCAAAAACTTTTGTCTTACATTCTAAAAAAAAAAAGAAAAAACACAGAGAGTGTTATTATGTGCATCTAATCTTCATATCTCCAAGTAACATGCTGATTGAACATGTCCGGAAAATTCTTCAGGGGTTTCAAGTTTTATCCAATTCGAATTCTTCAAATTTAAAACGTAAGCCATGTGGGGACCACCAAATCTAGATGAACCAATCAACAGTAATTTTCCATGCCGCCTTGTCACATAAGCAATGTTGATGACGTCAGGAGGGAGCTTAGCTACAAGTTGCCACGTATCACATTTTAACGTCACCACATAGCCTTCCCAACACATGAACGTACCGTCGTCGTCGTTGGGACAGGCAGTACAGGTCATTGGACACGTGGCGGATTCTAAGAAGTTCTCTTGAACAGAATTCCATTTCCACGTGGAAACATCGAAGATTTCTGCATGTCTCGTAAAACGACCTTGCTCGTTGGTACAGTAGCCACCGATGGCATGGAACTTGCCACTGTGGAAAACTGCTTTACACTCATCACGCTCTCTTGACATGTCGGGAATTGGGACCCACTCATTTCTTTCCACGTCATATGTCATTGCTGACTTCAACGCATTTTTCTCACCATCGTGACCTCCGGCGACGTACACCGTCCGTTCACCGTCCGACGCACATCCGAACATCAGCCGCCGTAAGCCCGGCATGTCGAAACCACGACGCCAAGTTGCAGACACGAAATTGAATATATAAACGGAACTCAATACCTCCCAACTAACCGGATCCAGTCCACCCATCACTACAAGATCCGACCCGACAGCACAAAGCCGGCAAAACAGAGGCAACCCAGTGGCATACCCTGGAATTGGTGGCAATTCTAACCAACGACCTGAATCCAGTTCCAAAAGAGTAACCCGGTAAACCGGGGTAGCTAATCTCTTTAAACCACCCGATTCTCGATTCTGGTCGACACGTGCTTGGGACATGACTAGGAGTTGTTCGCTACAACCGTTAATTTTTCTGTTCCGGCGAAACTCGGGTAGGGAAATCTGGTTGTTCCATCCTTTGCAAACTGACGAAATCGCTGGGAATTGCTTATAAGAAACCCGAGTTAAGCAATTAAGGGCGATATCGTTTGGAAGATCGGGAATTAGCTCCATATCAGTCGCAATAATTCCTAAAAGAGCAATAACTTTTAAGAGGAAATTAAATGATGAGAAGTGTTTAATGAATAAAGATGAAGTCGTCTCCGTTTTTATAGGGCGAGTGGAGTTGGGGCTCTTGGTAAAAGGAGGAGAGGTGGGAGACCACGGTAAACGGCCTGTCGTTTCATTCGTTATTCCTGTTTCTATAATATTCCATTGGGCCACGGTTTATGATTATGTAGTTTGGTATTTTGAATAGTGATCTATTTAATTATTTATTATTTTAAAGTAAGAGGTGATGACACTCGGATACTTATCTTTCATTTTCTTGAATTAAGATAATTATTTTTAATTTTCTATTAAATAGGTTATTGAATACAAATAAATCAAATATGCCTCTTAATTAAAAATCATAACATAAAAGAGTTTTAAACGTAAATTTTAATATTACAAATATCCCTTATATTAAGATTTCTCTAATTTCGGCTTCAGATAAATACCTTTCAATGCAAAACGTGGTTAACAATATGTTGAGACAAATATTAGTGTATACATTATAATAACCATAGTTTATTTAATAAAATTTATATTTTAAACAATAAACCCTAAATTTTTATTTTCTTCTCTAAATTTTAATTAATCAAAAATTAGAGAACCCATATAGATTTAAGTTAGACATATATACAAAAAAAGAAAAAATTACAAATATTCCTCTATAATTTTAAAAAATTATAAATATTTCTACTTTTTTTATTACAAATACTCTTGTACACTACTATTCTGTTAGTTAATTTATTTTTTTGTAATATAATTATCATTGTATTCTTAAATTTTATAAAAGTATACTTCAAACTATAAGAGTATAGTGGCAATTTTATCATAAAAGAAGATAAATTAACTCACAAAATGATAGCACGAGATATTTGCCATTAATTTTAAATTTTATGAGATATTTCTCACAAAAATAAAAAAAAAATAGAAATATCTGTAATTTTTTATAATTATAGGGAATATTTATTATTTTTTAATAAAAAAATTTTAAATAATTTAATTCAAAAAATACAAAAGTTGACTCAATAATAAAATATATATTAATAAATTTAATATAAAATTAAACATAATTTATATTTAGATATAAGAAAGTTAAAACTAAAAATGATAGTTAATCCAATCATAAACTAAATTATATATATAAAGGAAATAACTCACTATTAATTTTGTAAAATATTTAATAATGTACAATAATCGTTTAAATGCTAAATTTAATGAGATTAATATTTAGTTAATAAAAAATAATTTCTTTAAAGTATAAAATGACTGTCACTACAATTTCTTCCTCATTTGATTTTTTAATTAAGTACCACTATATTTAGTATTATATATTTATATAATAAATTGAGATAATATTGTACAAAAATAAAAAGTTTTAATACTATAAAATAATAAATTAAGCATTTATAGAAAATTAGTAACATTTTTTTTTAAGAGATTTTGTTTTTTTCACTCTATTTGCTAAAACAATGGAGTCTGTTATTAGTAATAAAATAGTCTATGTTTTTTAATATTAAATAAAAAACTTATTGAATAAAAAATAATCTAATTAAATTTAGGATTTAAGATATTGTTATATATAATTAAATATTAAACAAATTAATACAGGGATTACTTCTTCTCTCTCTCTCTCTCTCTATTTAATATTTAGATTATAGTTGAATTAAATTTTATTTTTAGTTTTAATTTTTTCATACCTAAATGTAAATTAAGTTAATTTTTTTTAATTTTATCTTAAATTTATTAATATATTTTTTATTTTAATTTGATTTTTATTTATAAATTTATGTAGTTAATGTGTTGTTAAATGTTACCCAATTACAATTTAAAACGTAGGGTTAAAATATATATTTTATAAAAGAAACTACGATTATTAGAAAGTAGATGGGATTAACGATATTTATCCCAACATATTCTTAACTGCAGTTAAAACTCGGGATATTTATAAGAAATAAGTGTCATTACCCCTTTATTAGTTAATAGAGAGTAACCAGACTACTGACTAGGGATCTATTTGATACAAGTAAATAATTATATCTTTATTTTAAAAAATATGTAAATTCAAAACCCTAAGATGTTATTATCCATCAAAATTTAAGATTATTCGTCAACGGATTTTTTTCAAAACGCCAACGGATTTCCATCGGAACTAATTATTAAAGTTTGAAAACGATATTTGCTAAATACTAAAATACGATAGGAAAGTGTGGACGTGACGATTAATTTAACGTGCCGTAGACCCCTGCTTACGGAAGAACTTTTGTAATTTTATATTTTTATATTTTTTTATTCTTATTATTATGTTTTTGGTAATCCGACAGGGTAGATTGTGTTGCTGCACTTTATTTTTTAAAGTCATACATAAAATAATAGTAATAAAATATAGAGAAACGATAAAAATTAAAAAAAATATTTGTAAATAAGACAAATATAGAAATAAATAAATACGGAATGAATATGATATTTCAAAAAATATATATTTGTAATTGATTCTACAAAAGAGAGTGACATCATGTTGGGTGCTATATATAATATATGGTTGAACGTGTTTATAAAATAATCTTTAACTTTTAAACAAAATTATAAAAATATTATGCAAGTTAGCAAACTTCTAAGTATTTTTTAAAAAAAAAAATATTTAAATATTACAAAATATAGAAAATATTTGTTTTTTTAAATCTTTACTTTTATTTTTTTATGATTCCCATTCTAGTAATTTATATGATGCATTTGGCAAAAACAAAATGTTAGGAACCTTAAGTATTATGATAGATGTAATTAATTTTTCTCATATTCTATATCCATGACTATCCTTTTGTTTAAGAACCAAACATGGCATTCATTGATTGGTATTTAACTTATTAAATTGATATGAATAGGGTCTATACAAACTTAGGATATGGACATAGTACAGTTGTTTGTACCAAATTGTAATATACGATTCATTTGTTTTATATAATTATGAACATTTTTTTAATTACAATTCTTAATTTAGAAATTATATTCAAAAAAGTCCAAGAGTGTTTCCTATTGGCTGTGGAATTTGTTGAAAACAAGAATTGTTATACCTTTGTTTCTCTTTTAAGGATTCATTTTTGATATGTGGATTTGAATTTGGTCACATATACTCACATGCCCATGAATAAACTAAAATGGAAAACAAAAATAGTATTTGTGCCGACAAGGAAAATATTATGTCATTGCCTTAACAAATTGAATCACATTTTATTTTTAAATATAGAAAACAAAACTAATTTATTTCCATTTGAGATGGAGAACTATAAATGCTAGTTGAAAGTGTATATCAATTTTTTAACAAAAGAAATTAAACTCTTCTCAGTTAATTTATAATGTAGTTGTATTCATTTTCAACTAGGACTAGGACTTCATGTGGATTCTATCAATTAAATTAATTAATGCTCATAAAAATAGAGATTGCTTTAAAAAAAATTAAAAAAAAAAAGTTCATTTAGAACCCTGAGTTTTTAAGTTTTCACTCACAAGGACATAATTTGCTGGCCATTTGTATGAAACAATAGGAAATTATCATATTACCATTATCATATGGAGTTGAGCTTTGAACATCACAAAGTTAGACTATATAATTTCAATACTAAAAAATATTCAAGCCATTTCAATAGGAGTTATAATTTAAAAGAATTATTTTTTATAAGAGGAATATATTATACCGTATTTATAAAATTATAAAAATTTAAGAAATCAAATTGTTATTATATTATATAAAAAAATATACCCTACAATAGTTACAAACAATAGAAAAATAAATTTATTTATATAAATTGATATAGTATGATGCCATTAAAGGAGTAAAAAATGTTTGGAAAAAATACTACAAGGCTGCTACGTGGCTCCGATTTGGTTAGAAACTACACATTGAGATGAGATCTATTGTAGAAGCTGAGTAGAAAACCAATTGTCACGGATAATTCTATTATCAAGGCACTGGCTTTGAGGCAAAGTCTACCATTAATATTCAATCCAAAATTTATTCTCCTCATGCGCATATCATCTCACATAAAAAGCCATCAAAAATTAATTTTAAAACCTATTTTATCTCAAGCTAAAAGTTACCAAAATCTAACTTTAAAACCCAATTTACCTCTTATTGAAGTTGAGAAAGGCCTATTTTGAGGCCCATTGGTATTTTTCGGGAAACATACAACTACCTTAAGCACGTGCTTCATTATTCCATAAGAGTCGTATAACTGTTTTTTAGGAAACAAACAGTCGCTCTACACACGTGTTATTAATTATATATACTAATAATCTCATATGACTATATTCTAGGAGACAAAAGACAGTTCTATGCAAGTTTTAGAGACATTATAAAAAATTATAATTTCTAGGTATCAGGGATTCGAATTCGAAATTTTTTTTAAACTTGGCCAATTTACTGTCTTGTTGTCTCTCTCTCTTTCTCTCTCTACAAAAGCCCATAATCATAGTTTCATTTAATTGTTAAAAAAATTTTATCACGTAATCGACTTTCCTCTAATTTACTTTGTGCTTGCAAGCTCACAAACACTCAACCACCAACAATCAAAGCAGACAATTCTGATCCTTGAAGTTTACGAAAGTTTCGTATATCAATAAAAAATATAAATTATTAGTATTATTATATATTTATTCTTATTATCTGCCTTTTTAATTATATTTATTATATTGAATAAATTTATATAGATACAAAGTTTGTAGTTTGTATGTGTAGTATTATTTTAATAAGAAAATAATAAATTAAACTTATTTGGTATCTTTTGAATTATGATTCATTGAATGAAATGATATGTAGAGGGAATGAATAGACATAAAGTCATCTATACATAACTATGTATTTGTTGTTTTATTTCATTTAATAGGCCCAATTTAGTCAATTAGACGCGATGGCATGGCATGAGACATGCACAAAAGATTTATTAATTTTGTGAGTATAAATTAATTAATGTATACAGATCACTGGCGGCTGGAAAATAAAATTGGGTGCAATTAAAATTTTGTTCTTACATGTTTATAACATTGCATTAGATTGACCGAAGAATCTTCAAAAAAGATAATGCTTTATTGAGAATGAAAAAAGAAAAGAAAATGAACATATTATGTTGAATTTTTGTTTAATTTTATGTACATATATCATTTGACCCCTTCCATTTTCACGTTTTCACATTATGACCCTATGAAATTAATAATCAAACAAACGATCGAGAAGAAAGTTGAAGAATTAATGTTGGAATGTTTCTTCAAAAACAAAAATATTAGAAAGTCTACAAAAATTATGTTTATCAGAAAAAAGATTTAAGAAGGTTTCTTGGAATTCTTTTCAATGGCTATGATTGTGAATTAACATTCTATTCCAGAAAAATACTTTCTCTATCATGGAAATTTAGCTTCTTAACTACAATTAAGGTCAAATAACAACAGTTATGGCGGCTGGAAAATTAAGATATGATCAAATCAAAAAATTATTATCTTTAGATTTAGATTTAGACAACTAATTATTGTTTTATTAATTTTTTTCTTAATTATTATATTAAATTAAATTAATTTTCAACCTAAATATGACAGGGATTCCGTCCTCAATTTTGTTCTATTACTCCAAAAACTTTATTATTAACAACTTTAAAAAATTCTTTGTAAATTATTAGTATTCAATATAAATGTATTATACCATGAGTACTTGTTGGTTCGATTGATAATACAAAAGATTTGAGCTCAAACCGGTTCGGTTTAAGAAGGGAGGGATTTGAACATTTTAATGGGTTTCTTGGACAAGATTTCTTTGGATATAGAATAAAGTAAACAAGATTTGACCGTATCGTTACAACGACGCCATTGTTGTAAGTCGACGTTGGAAGCATCTTTAGACATCATAATTGATTCATCGATAAAGCCAATTTTGTTCTTGGCGCTCAGTGCCATGATCATTGCATTTGTCTCCAGTCAATGGCTGTTACACTAATATCACTCCTGGATGGTCTTAGTGATGAGGAACAATGGATTGCTTGGATCTTCATAACTTGTAAATAAGATGGATGATAAAGATTGAATTGGAGGAGGCTCGATATAGAATATTGCTAGAATGAGCAATTAAACTTTGGTTACCAGAATCGTTACTCTGATACCATGAAAGAAAGTGAGAAAAGCTTGCTTGTATCTTCATTCTCTGTAATACACCTATATATACACAATACAAGTTCAATGGATAGCAAAACAAATCCTGTCAATAATTCCTAGATTGCAGTTATACACTATCAACAAAGGAAATAAAATTACACAATCAACAATAAATTAATTTGTATCTTTTCTATTGACTTCCTTATTCTCAAACAAAGGCAGCTTATGCTTTCTCTTTTAATCTTCAATATAGTCATTTTTTTTTTTTTCCTTTGCCGTGTTTCAATTCTCATTCTCCATATATTTGTCAATTACTCGTAGATTCATAGAAATTTGGTTGTTATTATTTTATTTGATGGAATTGGGAATTCTTTCTTTGGGGTTTAGTCCAAGTTCTTTTTGTTATATTTGTTTATTTAGTTATCACTCTAATTTTATGTTAGAAATTTATCTAGTTTTTATATTATTTTAATAAAGATTGACTGGAATTTTGTTTTTGAAAATTTATCTCAACTGGGTTTGAATAGAATAAATGTTGGAGTAACTCGCAAGACATTAGAATTTATTTTTCAGAATGTAGCTTGACTGGAACATTTAGATCAAACATATATATTTGAATTCAGCGAAAAGGATACAGCAGAATTTATGAGCATAGAGAAATAAACGATGATGCTGAGTCCGAATCTATAAAAGCAGATTGTAATGAGAATATTAATACTTGAATATATGATGTCACTGACTATGTAAAATGAATGCAGAATAACATAAGCATAAAGCCAAAGTGATGTAGTGAAAACAAAATAAAATTAAGGAATACATCAATCAATTAATTTTTACGTTTGAAATTTTTTAAAAATAATAAAAATACTAAAATTGAGAAAAAAATTTTATTAATGAGACTAAAAGTTATAATCCTAAAAATAATATCCTATTTATACTAAGTAATTAAGTTAAGTTTAATTACAATAATATCCAAAAATATAAATTATAAATAATATAAA
>JAWDEX010000013.1:2655857-2666330 GCA_035221805.1 Trichilia hirta | reverse complement strand
GTATAATAAGTTTATAAAGAAACAAATAATAATATGAGAATTTATAAAATTTGAATAACTCAAATAGAAGCAAATAAGAAGACCTTATTACAAATTTAAAATATATGTAAATAATAACAACATTATTAGGATGCATCTCAAGGATCAGGAGGAAAAGAAATGAACCCTTACTTAGCCATCCATAAAGAATTACAATACAATAAACACACCTTAACATAAATAAACACATAATAATACGTATAATTATAACATTATTTAACATTAACTATCCTTATCTCATCTAATATAAAGCATTATTTTAACGTCTTACTATAGAAAGATAAAGTATAAAAAATATTACTTGAGATAGAATTTTTACATAAGAAAAACCTGCAAAAGATATATTAAGTAAAGGTAAAATTACAGATGACAAAATTGGGTTATGACAATCGTGAGGTGCGAGTCAGATCAACTAGTTAGAATAATAAGAAAGGGCATACCTTTCCCTAAATTTTAAGTGGACCTATTACTTTATGTAATGTACTAGGCAATTATTTTATTAATATAATATGCTCAATAATCATTAAATTGGTTTAATTAAAATGATTTGACAATGTTGAATTTTTCTTATATATGTTTTGTGTGGCTTGTGAAATTGTTGTTATGCATGAGAGTAGGTGAGTGCATCTATGAAATTTTTGTTAATGGTATAGGTGAAACATGTTGCATAGGTTTCGACATCGCGAGGTGCGTGTCGGATCAACTAGAGGAATAATAAGAAAGGGCATATCCTTCCTTAAATTTTGAGTGGACCTATTACTTTATGTAATTAATTAGTCAACTATTTTATTAATATAATATGTTCGATAATCATTAAATTGGTTTAATTAAAATGATTTGATGATGTTGAATTTTTCTTATATATGTTTCATGTGGCTTGTGAAATTGTTGTTATTCATGTTTTGTTGTTACTAAAATGACCATTGGGGCTTAAAACATTTAATTAATTATTTTATATAAATTTTATGATCATAAGGCTAGTGGATTATTATTATTTAAGTAGCCTACGGTTAGACCGCTCACCTGGGTGAGTGTTGTTTTAAATAGCTTATAGTTGAACCCACGTGAGGCCACCTAAGTAAGTGTTGTTTTAAGTAGACTATGGTTGGACCAATCACCTAGATTTTTGTTGTTTAAGTAGCTTATGGTTGGACTTATAAGAGGTCACCTAGGTAATGTGCAAGGCACATTATAAAATTAATGGATTCTATTAGGATAGTCCGGGATATCACTATGTGACTACTCGTAACTAACACCAGCGAGATGGACAATATTTTGAATAAAATAAATTTTTTTAACTTGTATATAAAATTTATTTTAATTAATTAAATACTTTTCATGAAAAGAAATTCACTGATGGTCTTGGATGGGTTCTTTGCTAGGGTATTACTTCAAGAAAATTGGCAATCCAATGAGTTATAAGAGAAAGCATAGGCCTAATAAATGAAACAAAGATTTAGAGTGAATAAATAAATTATTTGAAAGCATATATGATTATGAACAATATTTTATATTAATTATTTTAACATCTCAATAAATTACCCTTGTATATTATTTGTTGTAATAGTTTACTCATGAGTATAATCCAGTATATTTACCTTACCATTTTAAGTTATTTCAAGTTAAAAAAGTTAGAGAGTTTTGGACAAGACAATAAATTATGATAAATAGTGCATCTCAAATAAAAAGGTAAATTTGACTTGCTTTTATTATGCATTCATTAGATATTATGTAATATTTTGATACTGTATTTAATATTTTTAAAACGATTAATTAATTTTATTTATTTTTAAATATTTAATAAAATTGAATATTTTTATTATATATTTTTTTAGTTAAAGTGTTTTATTATTATAAATATTTTATAGATTGAAAACTAATGATATATAAAATATTGTAAATTCTTATATTACAATTTTAATTTACAAAATCATAATACAAAAATATGCAATAATTATGATGCCTAGAATTCAGGTTTGGGTCGTCACAGGTTAAGAAAATTATTTGTTGTCTCGTGTACACAATAGAGAATAGAAGTGTTTGGTCCAGCCATCTAGAATCTGTAGATGGAAGTTTATCTCATTCCTATTTACAAACTTTCAAAAACCCGTTCGTGAGGGCTTATTCCCTCTCTTCTCAGTTATTACTGCAAGGTACTTTCCCTGTTAACTAGGTTATTAATTAAAGGTTGTATTTTGTAAGAAAAAAAGTATCCGAGTTACTATTAATGCACGTCCTTCATATTTTATTAGAGGTTTCCCTTTTTCCATTAAAATTAATTGACACAATAGAATTTTCAAATTTTGTTACTTAATGAATTTCATTAAATAATTTTTAAATTTTATAATTCATTGAATTTCATTAACTATTTCCTCCATTTCTCTATTGAACATTTCTAATGAGAAATGCACTGATTTTCTTTTTAAATTTTTTCAATCGAACGTGACAATGCTAATGATGTGATGGATTCCCCTTCACAAAAACTTGAATTTCTTCCATTTTAATTTGAGTTAAATATAGTTTTGACTTTTGAGGTGTACGTGTTGAAATTAAAAATGATAATTTGCTTAATATTAATATCTAATATAAATTAGTCACGAGCTACTTAATTCGAGATGCTCAGCTCTATCCCGAAATCATGGAACTACATATTTGTTCTAATAAGGATTATTTATAATTAATTAAAATTCTATGAAATACATAAATAAATAATACTAAAAACTATAGAAAGAATTTGTTAGATTTCATTTGTATATAATTAAAATATTATAAATTAAATATAACTTTTCAGAAAGTACAATAAATTTTGTAATATTTGCCTTAATAGGTGTCTAGTGTCACGTCCGACGTCAGGTAGAATATGGGTTGTGGTATTCAGCCCATTAGGCGACATGACCTAGAGTTGATGGTAAATACTCTTGACTATAATAACATGGAACTAGGGTTATGTGTACTATTACTTTAACAATACGATATGTGTCCATTAGGTTCTTAAACATTAGGTTGATATGTGGCCACGGGTAGGATACTATTTCTTAAACACTGGGTTATGTGTCCATGAGCTATGATTTGCATTGAGAGTTATTTTTCAATAATCGGAATATTTTCAGATACCTCACCTCGAGTTTAGAAATTTATTACTTTGATAAAAAGTTTGGCTAAACAATTAGAAACCTTCCTGTTTGTTGACTTACAGTAATAATAGAATTACATACAAGCTCTCACTTTCAACGCTATGAAAGCAACAAAAACTCGCGCACAAATATTATATATCAATCAATCATAAAGATCATACACCATCAGTCAATCTATGCAAAGTCTACATGTTAAAAACTGAGCCATATCAACTTGTCCCAATCAATATGTAGGAGTTCAGGAAATCTCCAATTCTCTAATATTTATTTGCATATGAAAACTCATGAATTTAAACAAATAAATAAAATTAGTGGCCAAAATTTTTAACTATATTGCTGAATTTCCTACTATTAATTTCTTGAAAAATATTCAAATAACATCTAATTTTTCATTTACTTTGCTATGACACATTGCGGTCCTTTGATGGCTGAAGTGTTTCAGCTTAGGCATTTTGCTAAAAGTGCCTGTGAACTGTTTGTTCATAGCATGCTCTCTACGAAACACCATCATTTCAATTTTCAGCAACATCACTTGCTTATACGCCTTAGACCCAGAATTTGCATCTCAACAACACAATAAAAATTTTGCTTTGGAGTGAAAAAATTAAAATTGCCTCAAAACCAACGCATAAGCAAGAAAGGTATCTGAAAATATCCAGTCCATAGTCATAATACGTTGGTTACCTTTTCAATCACTAGCCCATCTATGACATCTTGGCATCTTTAAATTAATTAGTTTCTCCACGTTGGCAAGCAGAGATGAAAAATTAAGGATGAATTTGCGGGTAAATTAAGCATGTCTATCCACGTTGGCCCGAGCAGAGAAACAAAAAAAATTAAGGATGAGTTTAAGGGTTTCAGTCTCTTCTAAACTGATAGGCAAAGAGTTTTTACCATTTTCAACTTAGTTGCATCTATTGGAAAATTTTAAGATTTCTCGCGTCTATTTAATATCTTCTATCAAATGAACTTGGATAAAACTCACTCAAAAAACTAGCTTAAGGGAGAAAATTCATATATAAACATTATAATTAATCAACAACATGACGATGAGAGACATGAATTTAACTTTCTAACACAAATTAATTAAACAAGAGTTGTATCGTTATATATGTATGATATATTTCTACTTCTATAGACAAACATATATTAATTACTGGGATGGCGTGTACACCAATTTAATTGCATAAACTTGCGGTCCATCTAGTGTTTGATAATTGCACTTATACTCTATTAACACGACACTTGAACCTGCATATAAGCATATTAGAACTCGCTCATGCATGCATGCACCTTACTAATTAAGATACCGGTATTTTCTTTTGTGTGTTTCAAAGAAAAATGGCTAGTCCTTATTTCCTTTTTGCTTCACTTCTCACGTTGAATATTCTGGGTGTGGTCATGGGTACTGGAACACCCAGCACATCAATTTTACCTAATGATACGGATCTTATTCAGGTAGCTCTAAATTTAGAGTTCTTAGAAGCGGAATTTTTCTTAAATGGTGCACTCGGTAAAGGGCTTGATATTATAACACCACAGTTAGCGGCCGGTGGTCCTCCTCCAATTGGTGCCCAAAAGGCCAACCTTGACTCTCCTACAAATCGGATAATCAAAGAATTCGGTTATCAGGAAGTTGGTCATCTCAGGTTCTACGACCAGTTTTTCTTAATTTTGAATCATCTTAATGTAAATATGGAGCTCTTATTATTAACTGCATTGTTATGGTTCAATTTCTTAAGTTCGATGTCTGTTCTATTCAGGGCTATTATAAACACAGTTGGAGGATTTCCAAGACCTCAGCTAGATATCAGCTCTCAAAAGTTTGCTAAAATGTTTGATGAAGTAGCTGGATACAAACTGATGCCTCCATTCAACCCTTATTTGAACACTATTAACTATCTGTTGGCCTCCTACCTGATCCCTTATGTGGGACTCGTAGGATATGTTGGTACCATACCCAACCTTGGTAGCAACACTTCTCGTCGTGTAAGAGCTAGAAATCCTCTTTAATTATCTTCCTACGTTTTCTCTTATGTGTAAAAAAAATTGGGTTAATGATCATTTTTCCTCTACCATTTTTATCTAACATTCTGAGATCCTTTACATAATCAAAAAGTACACATTTGTTGAGAGATTTTATTGTGTTAGTTTGTGATATAAGGAGTATTGAGCACTTTTTAGAAACGATTATCGGAATATTTGATCAAAAAATAAGGAAGAACTTCATTTTACACGTATGAAGTTTGAACCTTGTCTTCTATCACATTTCACTAAAATATACATTATTTTTTCTCATTTACAGTTAGTTAGTGGGCTCTTAGGTGTAGAGTCTGGACAAGATGCAGTCATACGAACGTTGCTATATCAAAGAGCAAATGAAATAGTGCTACCTTATGGCATAACAGTAGCTAACTTCACCAACCGTATCTCTGCGCTCAGAAACCGACTTGCCAATTCCGGTAACAAAGATGAAGGCTTAATTGTACCACGGGAACTCAGAGCAGAGAACATGACACAAAGTAATATCCTATCAGCGGATGTTAATTCTTTATCGTTTTCAAGAACTCCGCGAGAAATTTTAAGGATAGTATATGGAACTGGTAGTGCAAAAAAGCCCGGTGGATTTTTTCCAAATGGTGGTAATGGGAGGATTGCCAAAACGTTTCTTGGCACAGTTTAGATCTTTATATATGTAAGAGTTCTTTAATGTGTTATTTAGAGTTTTAAACTGAACTGAAACTCAAGGATAAGACTCTTACTACATATAACAACTCTCTCAACTGTAATGCAGAAGCATTGAATAAATTGAGCAATTAATAAAATTCATATGGGAAAGCATTGGAATATTGTCCATTTGTCTCATCTATGTATTAATGGTGGTGAGTTGAATGAAGTTAAATCTTCTGTATTATTACATTACAATAAATAAAAAATGAATTTCTAAAAGTAATTGATGACTTGGGAAGATGGGACATAAGTGTATAAACAAACTAACCTTTGACTTGGTTACGAAGAATCACACCATCAAAGCTCGGTCGTTTTACAAGATGAAAACAACAAATTCGATCCTTTGAACCTTTATTTAAGGTTTGTTTTTAGTCCTGTAAAATCAGCTGACTCCATGATTTTTCAATTTCATAATTCACTCAATTTATTTACATATTTCTTCTAAATCCATTAATCTTCTTATCATATATAATTCCCACTTTTCATAATATAATTTAATCAAATTTTGTTTTTATTAATTTGACTATTTTACCCTTATTATTAGATCTAAATTAAAAAAGCTATTTATCCTCTTGCCTTGTCTTTATTAACTTGAACATTTTACTCGTAATAAAATTTGAACCATTGCACACACGAATTTCAACAAAACCTAACCATCAACCCAATTTATTATTTTGTTACATATTTTATAAGCCATGTTATATAATCTCAAGCAATATTATGTTGATATTGCTATATTAAATTTTAAATGATAGTAAATTAAATATAAATATTTTCACTCACACTAATTTAGATAAATAAATGAGCAAATTCTTTATAAAAATACTAATTCACGTGATTTAATTTATAAAAAAAAGTCTATGTGACTATAAGTATAATTTTTATGGATTATTTTGATTTAATAAATTAATATTTAATTTAATAAAAACTTTGCTTAAAGATTATAGAAAATTATTATTTTAATATTGATAAAATCATTAATACTAGAATTTGCTTTCAAATATAAAACTTAAAAATATAAATTGCTATTTAGTTTATATTTGTTTGTTTAATCATTATTCGCTAAAAGTTTTCGTACTCATTATTGCTCAAAAATTTTATATATTAATATCAATCTAATTAGTAGAGTTATATAACATGGTTTATAAAATACGCCTTAAAATAATAAGTTACCTCAATAGTTAAGATTTTGTCTTAACTTATAAGTGTAATGGTTCAAATCTCACCACCCAACCACTTACATCAGTTTTTCAAATTTATAATTTGGATTTCAAGTTAATAATTTTAAATCTCAATTTAATAAAGAAAGGGTTAAATGGGAGGCAATATTTGTATTTCGAAGACAATTATCTTTCGTCCAAGTTAATAATTTTCAATTTTAAAATTTGGATCATAAGTTAATAAAGAATTAAATGGGAGGTAATATTTGTATGTCCAAAGACTTCCAAGATAATCATTTTAGATGTTGTAGAAGTCTACCATCGCTTATTGGAAATAAAGATTCTTTACTTTCAGCTAAACTCAGATTATGCAGATAAAACATTTTTTTCTCTTAATTATAAGATAAATGATTCACTGTGTGTTCTGTTGCTGCGGTGCTAATGTCATAACGATGCATGCACAAAATGAAATTGTCTCTGTATAATCGACTTGTACTTAATTTCTTTGATTCTTCCTTTTTTCACTTTAAATATCTAATTAGTTTGTTAATATTTTTGGACAAGGTCTTAGAAATTAACTGAGGCATATATAATATAATGATTGAGTTGGTATTTGATTATAGAAGCTGGTTTATGATCCTATAAAAGTAACAAAATTAATTGATATAATAGAACAACTTAAGCTACATACGAAAAATTAAGATATCCAACGGAACACAAGATAGAGAAGCATAATATAATATGAAGTTACGAAATACATGAATCGTGTACAATAATGAAAAGGAAATAAATGAAATTGACAGACTGAAGATAAGAACGGCGCAAATTTGGATGGGGGCGAAAATCAAACCCATATAGATTTAATTAGAACTAGTTTGTTGGATATCCTAATTGATGAATTAACTAATTCATCGTACTCTACAACATTACCCAGTTGAATCACTGGGGTAAAGTGCTAGAGAACATAGTTGAAATTGACGATAAATTCTTAAATTTGCTGTAGTGTGGCTACGGAGCTTTCAAGTCTTATATTTAGGGTTTATATTTTTTGATAATAGAATATAAGAAAGTACCCATTAAAATACGGATTTGGGGACCATAACTTAATAGATATAGAAATCCTTAAATTATTTGGTAATCCATATTATTTATGTTTATTTAATCCATCACAAAATAAAAATAAGGCTTAGTTTCTCTACATATTAAAATTCATACTTTGATTAGATTCATTAAGCTCATATTATTTTAACTTTATCAGATTACTTAAATTTCGAGCTTAACCTATGATAGCCATTGATACACAATATTAAACATGTAAGTTATAATGATTTAGTTTTAAAGGATGGGAAGTGGCTTCGGGGCGAGAAAGCCTGAGCAAAGAGCGACTCTTGACAGGCTACTAGGATAGCTTGAGGTAGAGATAAGCATTCCCACATAGGAATGGGAGATGAAAATATTAGGCTATATATGTGAATGTTGGTCTCAAATTGTTAAAAAGGCCTTTAAGAATGGGTGTTGAGCCTATTACCAAAAATAAAATTATGAGGCCCTAAAGATTGGGCCAAAGTAAATAATATTATTGACAGTGTTGGATCAAGTTTTACATAAGGTCATATATTTATTGAATTAAATTCAATTATCTCCCACTTGAGCTATGTGTATTACCTTATAATTATATATTAAAATAATCTTATGAGCTCAAAATTCACTATCCTTATTAAAAGCATCCCTAAATAATTTGGTCCATCAATTATAATATAGGATCAAAGGAGCTTTAGTTACATTTAATCATAACGAAACCCATCAATGATCATGTATATTAATATAACCAAATGATATGAGTCAAGCATGGATGTGTAGTCTAAAAATTACATGCAATGTGATCTAACTATACATATTTTCAACTAGTTTATGAAATCAAAATTTGTAGAGAATATAAACCAAACTCTATATTACTATAACCTTAAACCTTAGCATATCTATAACTAAAAATCATCCAAAGTACAAACTCTCACTAAAATCTCAAATCCTTAAGAGATATGATACTCATATGAGCAATGTGCTCATAAAAGACCTTTGAATGATGATCTCTAATAAGTAGATATGCAATTGTGAAGTTTGTCCTAATATATCTAGTAAATATCTGATCATTCTAAATTCACTTTCTAACAACCTAGAATTTAAAGTCTGCATACTTTAACTTTGTTAAATTGTTATTATGATCGATAATAATATAGTATTGCTTTTTTATTGTCATATAATATCTTTAATGGTTTTTTAAAATTATCTAAAATTTGTAGTCTAGTGACCATATTCTATAGTTACACTATATTATTGTTGTCCATAATATGTTATGAACTCTACTACTATAGTAGAAAAAATTATGAGTGTTACTTAGCTGGTCTCAAAAAATTGCTCTTTTAGTTGACAAGTAGATATAGCTTGACTTGAATTTTTCACAATAATGGCATCCCGAACATTGGATTCAAAACTTTATTGACCTTTTCCTAATCTATTTTTCTTTATCTAAGCATGTATTCTTCTAATTTTTGTAAATATCATATAACTTATTTGGCTGCTTTTTAAGGATCCAATCTAAAATCTTTTAAGTATTTACTTATGCTACTTTCTCGATGATCAAATCCAAGATCCCTTAAGTGTTTGGCTAAGGTACTTTTTTTATGATCTAGTTTAGGATCTTTGAAAACTTTTCCAGCATCCTAACAATATACATAATACTTGATGCATATGTTGTAAAACTTATATTAGACTCTTTAATACTCATGCATAAATAATCCTTTGCATCTCTTTCACCTTAAACTTATTTTAGGGTCTTTAGTTAAGACTAAACTTGTGTCATTTAGCAATAAGAGTATCACCTAGTTTACAATTTTGACTTTTATGATACCTTTTATGATTGCTGGAGATATGCCCTAGAATCTATTTTATTATATTGTCTAAAACAATACTTTATTGTATATATAATTCTCTAATTATGTAAAATTATTTATAACTAATAAAATAATATTTTATTTATATTATTTTACATTTATTCAGTTGCTATTTATTTTTATAATATAATTATTAATGCAACATAAGATTTTGTGATGTAGTACATCTTAAGACTATATCTATAATGAGTTATAGATATGAACATAAAGTCTATGATTTAAAGGCATTCGAATAAGTTTTTAGTTAAGGTGATTTTATTAAGAATTATAACATTGCATGGCTGGTATGTTTTGTTAGTGTTAATGATTAGCATTTGATGCTTATAGTTAGGTAACGAGTCTTATGTTATAAGAGTATAAACATTAGTATTATGTTAATGAACATATTATTAAACATGACCAAGCACGATAAATTATATGGGTGATTATCCACAATTAATAATTATTGCACAGCTACAC
>JAWDEX010000013.1:2622101-2637421 GCA_035221805.1 Trichilia hirta | reverse complement strand
TTTCTGTTGTAACTCCTGTAGACTTACAGTACTAGTTATATATTACAGTTCCCCTTACTCTCTCATTTTAGATATTTATCTTGTTCAATATTCAAACTGAGTGGTTTATACAAGTCTGTAAAGAAGTTATGGTGTGCCAAGCAGCCAGTCAAACAAGATTTCGGGCGTTAAAATATGAGAATGGGATTGCTGGAAAACCGACAATTATAGTTAGAGTGATAGCGTGCTTTAAACCAATGGAGGATTGCCAGGTTAGTACTACACATGTTTGCGAAGTTACATTTTCATGTGGATGCTTTGTAAGCAGATTGTTTTCATGGATTGATACTCTATTTCATACAAGCTTTATCAGGTCTTTATGGAATACCTATAAATATCGTTTGTTGATCTCTGAAAAATATCATGTTTATGATGTCCTTCTACAGGCTCAGTATTTCCGTCATTTGCTTAAACCTGTCACGTAGATTTCTTCCACATCCATCGTGTAGTATCAAGCTGGAAATCTTAGTTTTTGCCCTTTTATTCTCTATTCCTGAAAGAAACATCAAGTAATTAACCTTTGCAGATATTAGCAAAAGCCATCTCTGGGTATGTTTTATGTCATTGATTGTTGTAGATAAAACTTATCTATTTTCTATTACTTTTTACTGTTTCGGTTTTGTTTTGAGTGATTGTGCTTTATTTTTTATTTACAGGCGATTGTTTTGTTTGGATGGTTAAGGCCCGCGAATCTTGGATTTACCCTAAGCATTCTGCTTTGCAATTGGCTGATTTGAATTGCATGAGCAGGTCACTAGATCCCAGGCAATCACAGTGTCTGCCGTCATCTATAAATCCTGGCAATTATATGTTTTCTGCAAATGTGCCAGTGCCAGGGCTTGCAGCTCCTGAATTAGAAAAATTGAAGATAGAGCAAACAAATGGAGCTCATAAATTGCTTCAGAGTTTACCTCCTCGCCTCAGTACATTGGTTCCCAATGCACACGCAAGTCTGAATGAAAAGCAACCTGCAGTTCTTTGTGGGTTGAGTGGAGAGGTCACATTGCAGAAGGGTCTCTTAGTTTTTGATCAGTCTGGGAATGAAACACGGTTAATTTATAACCCTGTTTGCCCATCTGTCTTGAGTCCACCAAATATCCTTAGCAAACAAGTTTCTGACCATTGTTTTCTTGAGGAGCAGCCAATTAAGACAGATCAATTTACTTCAGTGAAGCCTGTTTTCCATCAAGAATCTGATGAGAATCACATTAGTGGTAAAGAATCTGAGATGCATGAAGACACTGAAGAAATCAATGCTTTACTTTACTCGGATGAAGATGATGATTATAGTGATGATGACGAAGTAAAGAGTACCGATCACTCTCCAGTTGCTATTGAGGAAACCTATGAGAAATATGAACTAATTGGGGAAACAACAGAGGAGGTCGGTAGCTCTGATGGTCCAAACAAAAGGCAAAAATTGCTCAATGGTGGATACAATAAATCATCACAAACTGACACTGCTTGTTCAGTACAACTGGAAGGATCCCATGAGTGTGAGAACGATGCAAAATCAAGCCACACCAGCGGTGAGACCCAAAGAAAGGAAGTGGGTTCCATTTTGGGTAATAAACGGTCAAGAAAAGAAAAGATTCACAATACATTAAGAATTCTGCAGGGCCTAATTCCTGGTGCAAATGGAAAGGACCCGATGTCGGTTCTTGATCAAGCTATTGACTACTTGCAGTCCTTGAAGCTAAAGGCTGCAGCTCTTGGACTGTAGCCACCATTAAGTAGCACGCCCCTTCTCACGTAATAGTCTTTTTGTTGAAAGGTAAAGAAGGGCGGAAAGGTCTCAAAAAATGAATTTCTTAGCTTGAATGATTGATGAATTTGGAACCACCACATTAACTTTGCTTAGGTGGGGTCATGTTTTCCATCTTTTTCTCTGTCAAGAGCTGTACATAATGGGCTGAATAAAAGAAAAAGTAAAGGGGTGATATTGCTATCTGTTTGTTTGGATGGAAGAAATAAAAACGGATTATGTTTGTTGACCAGAAATGATTATCCTTTTGGCTTTTGTGGGGGTGATATTTGATTTTAAACGCATGGAAGGTTGATGGTGGTGTTGTCAATGTGTTGTAAAATGAAGACAAAGGACCCTCTTTAAGGAGCTGATGTTTAAGTTGAGGGCCGCACCTCACCTTCGTGGCTTTGATTTTATCAGTGCATGCGCGTTAGGTAACTTGGGTCCCACTTTCCACCCTTCTCTTTTCTTGCTGATTTCATGCTTTTGTCTTTTCCCTTTACTCTTAAATCGCATCATGTTGGTATTATCTCGATAAAAAGAGGCATGAAGAAAAAAGAAGGGGAGAAAGAAAGTGAAGGGAATGGTAGCATCTTCTTGCTATTTTCATCCTGAATAGGTACTGGTTCCATCCTTTAATCATAATGTAAAAGGTTATGGTTTGTTTCACATGTCAATCTTTGAAAGCTACGCTACTTGTACAATAACGTTGCGACTTGTGAAATGTGAACTGTCTAGTTTTTTAGTGGTCTTGAGTTTGTATTTGTATTTGTATGAGGTGATGCAGATGCTGCTATGGCCTATGGTTTTGTTTGTCAGTTTATGTGTTGTATCAATCAATAATTTGAGCGTGAAATATGAGGAGGGAATGAATGAGTCCAATACACTTTAATGTGTGTTGCTCAACTTCCAGTCATTGTCATCCTCTTTTCAATGGTTCTGTATGTCTGTATCTTTTTAATGCAATGCATTTGGAATTCCTTTATTAAAGGGATTGTCTTTGTAACTTTTTGGAGTTGGTGGGACTTTGCAAGGTGATTTTATGAAAGAGTAATTTAATATTGGGGTAAAGGACATATATAAATTTCCTAAATTTTGGGATTAAATTAATATATTAGAGTTTTGAGGATAATTTTAAAATTAATAGTATTAAAGTTTATGTTTAAATAAATATTATAAGTGTGTATGTTTTTCTCTTTTTATATTTATAAAGTTGGTCCTATGAAAATTGTATCTTCTAAATTTATTTTTTTAAAACTATCGTGGAAAATATAATAAATAAATTAAATAAAGAATAGATCTATTTATATCATAAAATTTATTTTGATTACATATATTTTAGCAAAAAAAAAAAAATTATTACAAAAATTATTTTTAATATGAATTATTATTAAAGATAATTTAACTTAAATATAGAGAATATTAATCTTCATTGAGCACACTCATTTATAATTTTTTTTTTTTTTTAAATTTAGTTTTTCTCCTTTGAATAGCAAAACTAAGGATGGGCCTATTTGCGATATACATTTATTTTGAATACTCGTATTTTAAATTAAAAAAATTATTATAAAATATGCTTAATATATATTATTATTAAGAGTAATTTAATCTAACCATATAAAAAATTATTATCCTAGAGACCCATCAAAATACACCCACCCATAATTTATCATTTTAAACTCTAATTTTTTTTCTTTAACATCAAAATTTTTTAATCAACTTATAAATTAAAAAAAAATCAATGTTTGAAAATTTTTAATAGCCAAAAAAAAAAAAAAATAAAATAAAAAAATAGATGTGCAAGTAAAAAAAGTATTCCAAATAAATTTTAAAATATAAATAGATCCATCATAAGTTATTATCAATCAATTTATAGAGAAAAAACTCAATGTTGGAGAATATTCAAATAGTTAAAAGGGGTTATTTTATATATATATATATATATATATAATTTTAAAAAGTAATCATTTATAGTATGTATTGTATGAAATCGGAATGCAAGTGCAAGTGTCCTCAAAGAGTAATAAAGTGTTAAGTGAGTATCATATTTCGATAAGTAAAATTTCTATATCTCTGTGGCCATCTTAGCCCTATCAAAATTCGTTAAGCCCAAAAAATCCAGTAAAGTGCTGCACAAGATCCATAGGTATGTCTCTATCCTATAATAATCTCGTGGGTAATCAAACATTGCTTCTCAGTTTCAGATTGAATCCCTAAATCATGTAAATATTGATCAAGACAATCACAAGTATTAAGAATAGAATGATAAGCTCGACATATATTTGGAATCAAACAATTAATTATTTAAATCATCATAATTTGACTCCATCGTAGCCCTAAGAAGTAAAATTAGTTCACGACAAGATTAAATGAAAATATGGTCTTGAGTATAATGAATTAGAAAAGAAAAGAAAGAAAAACTTATTATTAGATGAAAGTCGAGCCATCTCTGTTTTTGGGTTGTGCTGTCTCTTTTTCTCTACCGTTTTCTCCCTTTCTTTCTCTTCCTCTCAGACACTCCTATATAGCCATCTTTAGAGTTCTCTTTCCTCCTATGATTTGGAAAACACGAAATTAGGGCTGATGTGGGAAAATTTTCTCGTTGCAGTACCTAGGCTCTTTTTATTTGAGACCTAGACTCTACTGCTTTTGGAATTTTAATGAAGTCTTCAACTTTAGAGCTCCTGGGCTCTGATTGACAGGTGCTTAAGTGCCAAATTCTCTGTTTTTTGGTGCTGCTGTGCTTTATTAGATTACCTAGGCATTGACCAATGGAAGCCAAGGCGTCATTTTCTCTGTCATTTTGCCCAGAAATTTTACTTCTTTCTTTGAAATCAACCCAACATGCTCCTTTTCTTTGTAATCTACAAAATTGAACAAAATCAGTTAACCTTTTCCTCAAATTTGTCTAAAATGATAGAAATGCCATATTTAGTTTATCTAATTTATGGATATAAAAGCCACTCATCAAATACACTAAAACTTGACATTTTGCTTATACTAAGATAAAACTAATAAAGAGAAAATGAAACGTATGAATAAATTGAAAGATTATTAAACTAATACATGTAAAAAAAAATATAATTAACTGCTCAAATACAATTGTCCGAGTATTTTCCTTCAAAACTTAAATGAAATGACATTTCAACACATCCAATAATAGATAAAGTCTTTCATCCACCTACAAAATCAAAGATATATATATATATAACTGTTATATTTTATTCAATTTTTAATTGAATCATAATAATAAAATGTATTTTAATTTTTCCTTATGGTGAGTTTAATTATTTTATAAACAGAAGAAATGTGATAAAAAGAATACGAAAATTTAATAGTTAGTTTTAAAAATGATAAAATCTAACAATAAAGTCTTGAATATTAATGGACTGCATCACTTGGTATGGGAAAAAATCGGAGAGATATGCTCATTGGATTAAGCATACGGGCTTTTTGAGGATCTAACATTTCGTTATGAACTAGAAAAAGGGACTAAAATGTTGCGGTCCTTTGGGAAACAGCCAAGGCTGAACTTTTGCAAACAAATCCTTTCTATTTTTGCATCTGAACCCAGCACCTTCATATAAACTTTTCCCGAGAAACAAAAAACTGAAACATTCTCTCACATTCGTCCTTCCGTCTCTCTAATACAATGAAATTATGCGGTCTTCAATTCGTAAATGAGCCCTGCTATCTTTTCCAATTCGGCCTGTGAAGGACTATAACCCACTATAGTTACAGGAAGCAATTACAATATATTTTCTTCAGCTAATCCGGCGTCTGGTTATTGAGAGTATGGATATGAAATAATTTAAGTAAGAAAAAAATTGAGAAAAAAGTTTAATTGGGACAAACAGTGTGCTTTTGCAAGTTACACTTTTATTTTAAAATGCTCATATTACACTTGTAAATATTACTGATTAATGAAAATTGCTTCTACACTCAATTACTGATTTAGATCAAATTCACTAGTACATATCAAAAAGAGAAGCAAGCAAATAAGTCTAAAAAACCCGGCGGATTGGTTTTCTCATGCTGTAATCCACAACCGATATGCCACCATAACATTGAGCAGCATGATCGCTAGTCCTAACTTTGACACCTCTATAAACGTATTGCTGTGGATTTTTGTAGTTACGGTAGTGATCATCATGATTGGAATGATCATATGCTTAAGTAGTAGTAGCAGGAGCTCTTGTTCTGCCCGACTTCTTGTTCCGCCCATAGACCTCGTCCAAGAGAGCAAGGACTTATGGTAGTGATCATGACTGTACTCTTTTCTTCAGTAATATATTGCTCTAAAGGCTTTTCTTAGAGTTTATTTAGAAAAATAATCAGTAATATATTGCTCCTCCACTCACATTATTACTGGTTTAGAAATTCACAAGTACTCAAAAAGATAAGCAAGCAAATAAGTCTAATAAACCTGCGAATCCGCTTCCTCATACTGTAATCCACAATCGACTTCCCACCATAAAATTGAGCAGCCTGGTTGCTATCAACTACCGGCTTCTGAGTAGTGAAACTTGGGAACTCCGATAAAAGTATTGCTGCTGATTGTTGTAGTTATAACAGTTTTAACGATGATAATTTACCTGATCCAGTCGTGGGCCTCATCCAAGAGCGCGAAACCCTCCAACCCAACCTTAACAAGCTTTTCTACTTGATCGTCTTGACGTGCCATTTGCACAATAAGTTATCCTACTTCAGAAAACAACAATAGTTTGTTTGTTTGTTTGTTTATTTGTTTTTGTGCTTGTGTTTGCTTAATAACCATTGAACCCAAGTGCCTTATATAGAAAGCATAAAGCCCGACCCTCAGCAGGTACTCTCTCTGTTATATTAAAAATAGCGAGACATACCGCCATGTGATCATTTCAATAATGTTTGAAAAAAGAAAAAAAAAGAAAAGTTGAATTAGGCTTTCCAACTCTTTAACTTTCTGTGATTTCAATCACCTGTATACCTTTCGCAATGTTGCCTCATATATAATCAAGAAATTATCCCTGATTTGCGGCAACACTAAAAAGTTAATGGAGAAATCAGAACCTGTCTTATATAGATTGTCTTGTGAGAGAAAGCTTTCGGCTGTTGCAGACTTAAGAGATCAGGACAACAGCCCTCTCAAGAAATTTATACTTTTGCATTAATTAAGAATAAGATGCTCCGAAATCGATGCGTTAAAACCTTTCTTTAAACTTGAGTTTTCTTATTGGATATGCAAGGCAATCATAAACTAACAAGATTCGAGCCTAAATATAATTATTTATTTGTTTGTACGAGAAATTAGGGGATAAATTAATCTATCCCTCATAATTTAAAGTAAAAGTAATTTCCTTCAAGCGCCTATGTTTTTACAATTTTGTGATCAACAATTAATGCATGGAACTGAGAGGGTTTTTGGGAAGGTACGCACAGAAAGCCTTTTTTTTTTCTTCTGCATCTTATTTAACTTTTGAAAGAGCACAGAATAAGTGATCAGGTTTACATTAATTTCAAGGTGATACCGGAATATGAATTGATGATTTGTTTCAATAAGCCTTGTGGGTTCAAATCTTTTTGGCATAAACAGATTACTCATGGAAGCTTATCTAATTTCCCACTAGCTCCAATTAATCTCATTCAAAAGGAAAAAAGTAGGAGGTGAGAAGTGATAGCATTGATGCGTTCTCTAGTCAAATTTGTCACATAATCTTTTCCTTTCTGCCCTAATAACTTTTCTGGAAACAGTTTCCAGGAATGACGCTGGATGTAGATAACTAGCTACATCCTGATTTAATCCAAAATATTGTTCATTTATATCAATGAAGTGGGTATTTCCTTTGAGATAACGTCGTCTTTGCCCAAGAAAACGAAAAAAGACAAGAATAAGATGCCAACCCCTGATCAAATTTTATGTTTAACACGCCCCAATAAATTTTGTCAAAGGAAATACCAAATTCCCTCATTGTACCATGTTTGATGTCCCAAATATATTAAGCGTTGATTAGGTCTTATGTCTTCCTTATTGGCTTAAAAAAGGTTTTTGAATACCAAAATTTTATTTTAATTTATTTTAGAAGATTTTATTTCATTTCTCACATAATATAACCTTAAAAAAATTACAACTAAAAGTTTCACTTATAATCGGTAAATTAAATTTTCTAATTAATGAGTTAACTACTAACTTGGGGGCCTCTAGATCTTAAACCTTTGATACAATGAAAAATTTCATAAAATTGAGATAGTTTATTTCTACTCATATCGATCATAGTTTAACAAAGCTGAATTTATAATAAAAATTAAAATACCAAAAGGAAATTAATCATGTCTTCATTAAGGAAACACATTTTTCATAAAAATGTTTGACTGTTTAATCTAGATTATGGCATCTATTTGTAGTAATTCAATTCATGAATTTTGAGAATTGGTTGATTCCTCTAATTACTATCATAAAATAAAAAAATGATCTGATGTATTAAAAGTTAATAATTATTATTAAGTTAAAAATTGTTCATGCCCTGGAAACATTGTCATTGATCATAGGGCCCAAACAGCAGCGCATTTTAACCTATACTTCAATATATATTTTTCCTTTTCAACGGAGAGGTTAGAGAATGAAAACCTAATGGTAATCTTTGCTTTGGGAAAGATTTTATTCCTAAACCCTATTTAACAAGTCAAGTGTGTATCTATCTCAGAGTAGGGTGAGAAGGCAGTTTTCTTTTTAGATTTATATCCAATTAGCATCTTAATAATGGGATTGTAACGACTGAAGTTTTTTCTGAGAAGAGAATCTGACAGATCCATATGCAACCGTGGAAATTGACCCAGACTGATAATATCTTCTTCCTTTCGGGTTTCTGGGCAGCTAATGTTTTCACCATTAATATTTTAGTGCCGCCACCCAATGCAACCTGGGATAATTTTTTTCTTAATTATGGTGCAAATTGCTAGTAAAATGACACCATTAGCCTTGAGAAAAAAACCGATCCCTCAGGAAGGGACCAGAGAAGTTAGTTCACATTTCGAGTTATACCGTCTTTCTACTTCATCAAATATGGAATAGAACAGAAAAGGTTTGAATGAAATCACATAAAGTAGATTTGGATTCCTTTTTTTCCTTTTCTTAACATTACTCATGTTACTTGACATAATTTTTATGTCGTTAAGGGTGACACTGTAGGGAAGCCTTGTGCTTTCTATATAAGGAGCTTGGATTCAACGATTAGTAGTAAGACACGAACAGAGATAGAAAAACTAATCTCCCATTTTCTGAAGCAAAATAACTCCTTGTGCTAATGGCACCTCAAGACAAGCTTGTTAAGGTTGGGTTGGACGGCTTTGCTCTCTTGGACGAGGTTTATGGGCGGAACAAATCAAGAGCTTCTGCTACTATTACTCAAGCACACCATCACTCGGATCATGACGATCACTACCATAACTACAAAAGTCCACAGCAATACGTTTATCGAGGTGTCAAAGTTATAACTAGCGATCAGGCAGCTCAATTTTATGGCGGCATGTCAATTGTGGATTACAAACTCTGAAAACCTGTTCGCGGGTTTTAATGTCCCTAGGCTTATTTGCTTACTTTCCTTTCTGGGTACTTGTGAATTTCTAAAGCAGTAATGTCAGTGGAGGGTCAATTTTCATTGGCTCTACACTCAATCGGGAATATAATTTGCTAATCATGGGTATATTAATAAAAGTAATTACAATCAGCTAGTTATGCCATCATTTAATTTGCTGTAACAATAGAAGAAGTTGTATTGCTATTCTATAGAAAGTGCACATTCTGTTTGTGTGAATTGTCTCCTACTGAACTCATCTTCTATCCACTTTCGCAGTAACCAAACATGGGATCAAGACAGCGGTTATGGGTCCTTTACATGCGAGTTGGCAAAGATAACTGCGACTTGGCTGCTGTAAGAAAATGACCAGAATATGTGGTTGAGGGCCATATTTTTATTGTATTAATTAAAGAGAGACAAAAGGATTAATATGAGAGGATGTTTCAATTTGTAGATAATAAAGCAAAACGAATTTCCTCAATGATTCTATGCTTTCTAATTTAATTAGTTATCTGCAATCCTTGCTCGTATTGACACAGTATTTTTTGGGAGGTATCCCCAGAAAGTATTTTCTACTTCAGAATTTTTTTCACTTCTAAAAGTGTATAGCAATATCAAATGGTGGGTTGATACATGAATGAATTTATTTGGTCCAGCAAGCCGCATGTGGTTCAAATCCTTTTGGCATGATAGGTTCATTCTCTAGTGAATTTTGCGACAATGTTTTCTTAATTTTCTGCTGATCATTGAATGCTTCCTTGAAAGTGCCATTCAATGCTGACGAAGAGCTGATACTGGTGAAGAGCTGATTCCTTCCATCAAATTATTTTGCTACCTTTCCTTCAGAAATTTGACCATAAAATATCATTTCAGGTTGATGCATGAATATGAATTGATTTGGTCGAACAAGCTGTTTTAGCATAATAAACAGATCATTCACAGAACCTTATCTGATTTCCCATTAGTTCTAATGTCATTTAAGAAGATAAAAGAAGGGAGGTGAGAATTGGCATGAAGGGTTCATAAATCATGCTTTTCTAGTGAAATTTATCACAATATTTTTTCGTTTTCTCTCTTTAACTTTTCCTGGAAAATGGCTTTGAATTACTGATCAAGACACGATTAGGCCTTCCATCAAATTGCGTGTTGCTGGAGCATATTAAAACTGCAAGGGAAATTTCAAGAATAAAATTAATCTTAAGCTAGGAGAGAAGAGATTTGACAAATATTATACAATATACGTGGTTTAAACACATTAATGCTAAGTCTTTTATCATTAAGCCATTTACATATGCTAACTAGTAAGGTTTTGAGTTACAATTTATTTATTTATTATAATTTATTTAAAGAAATGTTTTGGGGATTTATTGATTATCAGTGAAAATAGAGGAGATTATATCATAATTTATTAGGAATTAAATAGTAATTTATTGGAATTTAACAATAATTTTACAAATAAAAATAAGTAAAAAATTTTTTTGGAAGGATTCAAGTCCCCACTAGTAATTCTTTGGTTCTCTCCCTTACAGTTTCTTGCTTCTGATGATAATAAAAGATTCGATTTCTTTGTTGAAAGTATTGACTGACAATCTTGATAAATTTAGATTAATATTTACTCGTTTATTTATTTCACATGTTTCATCAGTTTCGTGATGTTTTAGTAGTGACGAGCGAGATAGAGGCACTATTTAATCCAAAAGTATTATTCGTGTTTACCAATATCTCCTTTTAGGTACCAATACCTTTATCCAATATTACAAAAATAAGAATAAGATACCAATTTTTTTGACAGTCCTCCGCGGCCCCCAACCCCCTTCTCCCCCCCCAAGCAATATTTGATAGTCGTCTGAAAATAAGTATACATATCTTTTATCACCCGGTACCCCGCATTATTAGTGAGTGAAAATTTGGGATAAATTATAAGTTTCAAACTCTTTTTACTGAATGGATGTATTTTGAATCGTAAAGTTTACAAATAAACTTATGGCCTGTAAGCCAAACCAACAATATTTATTTGATTCTTTTTTTACACTTTTGTCAGTGATTATGGGCAACGTTGCTGATAAAATGACTCCCGTTTGTTTTGCAAAATAGATGGTGGGGCTAAGAATTATTTTTATCCCCACCCCTTATCCCATAATTAATAACATAAATATTGTGGGGATTATTTAGTCAATCCAACAAAAGACCCACTAAATAATCTCTATAATACCTCAAAGTTTGTCCCAATAAAAGATTAGGGTAAATAACGTGGGGATTTTATTTGTTATATTTATTTAAATAATTAATATAGTAAAATTTTATTTAATAATATTATAAGTTGTAAAAATATTTAACAAATAATCAAACATATATTTTTAATGAAATAGTTGTACAATAATTTAAATTATAAATTATAATTAATTAATTTTTGATTATAAATTTTTTTAATAACTATATAATAAATATAATTATAAAATATTTAAATGAAAGTTTATAACTAGTTATTTTAATTATATAATTGCTTAATAATTATATGAAAATAATTTAATTTATTATAATTACAATTTATAATAAAAAAATTTTAAATAGTAAAATAAAATATTTAATAATTTAGATTTTGATTAGTATAATATTTAATTTAATAATTTGAATAAAAATATTTAAATAAGCAATAGTTAGATTTAAATTTATTATTTAAATAGTTAAATTTTTTTATTTTAAATTAATGTAATTAAATTATTATTTGAATTATTAATCAATTTTATTTGAATTCTAAAAGTTTTAAAAATAGAAATTATATATATATATATATATACACACACCATATAATACTAGTTAGCGAAGTCATATCTCAAAGAAGTACTAAACAGACATTAATCACTATTTTCATTATAGAAATCGAGTTTGTTATATGTTTCAAGGCTATCTCACATAGAGTAAGGTTAAAGAGTTTTATGTTTGAGTTTAGAATTGTAAATTCTATTTTTAGGTTATTGAGAATATATTACAATAATTTAGCTGTTGTACTTTTGGTTAAGAATAATAAAAGCAGAAGCTAAAATAAAAATATTAGTATTACGTATTTAGCCATAAGAGAATACGTTAAAAATAATCAAGTAGTCATTAAGCATATTAAGATTGAATAAATGATAACTGATCTTTTAATAAAAGGTATGTCACCAAAAGGACTTAAGGATAATAATGTTTCGATGGAATTTAGTTCCATTATTTAATTTGTTGTATATGTATATATATTATTTGATTAATAAAACTCTTTTTATGTAATATTTTCTTATTATTGTTGTGTACACACTTATTTAAGAGAAAAATTATTTATAATTAGATCTAGAATAAACAAAAAGTTTATTCATGAAGTAGAATAAAGAATAAATATAAGATTTTTTTAATAAATTTTCACATATGAAAAGGTAGATAAAAAACATAATATATTGTAATATATGAAAAAAATATTATTAATTTTAATAACTTATTGCAGTGATTCAAGTGTTTATCTTTTAATTATCAGAATTTATGGAAGTTATGGGCCAAGTGAGAGAATGTTGGAGTTTACCACCTTGGTGATGGTAACAACCAGCATGAATGGCCAATAACTCCATAACTGCAAAAAGAACCTCCCATCTTTGTTGGAATGGTAGAAAAGTACCATTTGAACGTAGAAACTTCCACGATTAATGCTAGCTAACCACCATTCGGTTTTTAATGAAAAAACCTATATGAGGAGGAAACAATATGGTAGATAGTTCTTAAGCTCATTTTTCTTGTAATTAAAATATTATTAAGTGAGGAGTTAAAGATCTTAAAAAACCCTCCTATTAACCTTAAAATTGGCAACAAATAGCAATGAAAAGAGGTTAGAATTCTTAAAAAATTTAAGCTTTTGCAATTGTTTTTAAAGCATAATTTATGTTTTCATGCTAACAAACAATTTCTTTGAAAGTGAAACTGGAAGCAGTGCTTACCGGAGCTTCAGGCGGGTCTTGATTCTAACTCCGTTCTGAGGGCCAATAAATTGTGCAGTTTCTTACATTGATTCCTAAAGCTTCCTCCTCATTTGAGTGCTTCCCAAGGTTCCCAATGCTTCCATATTGCAATAGACTAAAGTGGTTCATTTTTCCGCATTTGTAAAACATTTACACAATTAACTTAGCACAGAATTGCTAATTGATTCTATTGCCCGGACCACTTTTGATGTCAAAAACAGAAATGATGCTACTATTAGGTCTAATAGAGATGCAGCCCGCTGCAATATGTGAGCGACTAATGTTGATATTAGTCAAGTGACTGATATTGATGCCGTCAGTGTTTAGACTATAACGATAAGAGTACTAACTCTACGGAAAAAACAAGAGCCTAGTTTATGAAAATAATACCATGGCACTTTGACATTGTCTTCAAAAAATAAATAACGATAAGTCTACTAACTCTATGGAAGAAAGTTAGTTTGTTTTTTAATCCGCCGTTAGTCCTAAATTTAGTGATGCTTCTTTCTATGGCTGTCTTCCGAAATATAGGAGTGGTACACAGTTTTTCTTTGCAGAGAGATCTAACTCTCCTCCATGAAAGTCTCTTACAGCCGCCAGATTCAGTACAAGCATCGCACCAACAATTGAACGAGATGTTTATGTTAACTAGTGGTCGAACTAGTACTACTTTATTAGCATGTAAATTCACCATGGAGCAGCCTGCCGGCCTTTGAACTTTGTTAAAAGTTGGTTTATAACTATTGGGCTGCTTCTTAACTAATTCAAAACTAATAAAAGGCTAAACAGTTTATATTTTATAAATAGTTCATGTACACTTGACCTGTAGATTAAAAATTTAAGCACCTCGAATTCTAAGCATACCTTGACTACTAAAATTATCGTATGTTTTGGCCTGCTGTGCCAATCTTTTTAGTATTAAAGAAGGCCACACTTTTATAAGATGTACATAAGTTATACATAGGATTATAGATGAGCAAGAAGATACACAAAAGTACTAGCTAAATATATGTATGTTATATTCATATCAAGTGCTTTCACAGCACAAGGGGAGAGCACACTTTCAGCAGCAGTAAGCATATATAAAGGCTGCAAGCGTGAAGTACTATCTAGACCGATCGAAAATATGGATAACATATACAAAGTACAAGGGAGAGAACACTTTCAGCTGCAGTATGCATCATTAAAAGGGTGCAAGCTTCAGGTTCCTACGCTAGTCCATCACAAACTAACATATATATGTTTACTGGATAGAGATTCACAGGTACTCGAAAAGGAAAGCAAGCAAGTAAAATGCCTACTTATTAGCACCGGGGATTGATTTTCCAATCCAGTAATCCACAACCAACTTGCCACCACAGACTTGAGCTGCCACGTTGCTATCAATGACATCTTCCAGGTCGGGACCCCAATAAGCATATTGATGTTTATGATGATGATGAGGACGGATAGGAACTCTTGGCCCGGCCGGTTTCTTCTTCCCACTGCGCATCTCGTCCAAGAGCAAAAAGCCTTCCTTGCCAATCTTCATAAGCCTGTCTACTTGATGAGCCATTTGCACAAGAAGTTATATTACTTCAGAAAACCAGACTAGTTTTTGTGTCTGTGCTTGTGTCTTGCCTACTAAACCTTTTGAGGCCAATTAGCTCCTTCTATTGCCGTATAAGCCCCTCTATGGCTTCACACTACATATGATATTAAAAATAAAACCTTGTCACTTTAATATTGTTAAAAATGCAAGAAAAAGAAAGAATTAAAATGGGAATCGTGCTGTCCAAAGCCTTTGACTTTATGTGATTCCGTTCATTCAAGTGTATGGTGTTGTGGTCCGTCTGATTATATAGAAAGAGACTGTATAACTCAAATGGTGAACTAAATGCAGAGGAATATATTGTTTTTTCCATGGAAAATGGCGTCATTTTACTATCAGTTTGCCCCTTAATCCAAATCACGCGGGGACAGCACTAAAAATTAATGGAGAACAAAGTACCTGCTAAA
>JAWDEX010000013.1:2596222-2611346 GCA_035221805.1 Trichilia hirta | reverse complement strand
GGCACATTACAACCACTATAACATTATATGTTTACTCATTCTCAAACATAATGCTTTATTTCACTATCTTTAAGTTCACCAAAAATCAGAGCACAATTTCACATTTGTATATCATTAATTTTAAATTTCTTTAAAATTGCCATTTTACCAAATTCACCCCTTCTTGGATGACAACTACTAGGACAATAAAATTCACTAATGAAATCATACATTTATCTATTCTTATATATGGATGACATGTTGATTGCCCATAGATATGTTAGAGATCAACAATTTAAAAGCTTAATTGAGAGGGTGAGTTTAAAATAAAAGACTTGGAAGCTACAAAGAAAATTTTAGGGATGGAAATCAATAAAGATAAGAAAGCAAGCACATTGTTTATAACTTAGAAAAGATACTTGGAAAAGGACCTACAATGGTTTGAAATATAATTTTAGTACTCCACTAGTAGCTATTTCAAACTCTCAACAATATTAACACCATAAATTGAAAAGATTTGACATATGTTACATGTTCCAAATGCTAGTGCAGTTGGCCGTCTTATGTATGCCATAATTGCCTCTAGATTAGATATCTCACAAGATATTAATGCTCTAAGTAGGTATATGGTCGATCCAAAAAAAAAAAAAAAAACAATGGCAGGTTATGAAATGGATTTTATGTTACTTAAGTGGTATTGCTAATGTAATTTTGGTCTATAGAAAGTATAGAAGTATTATAAGTATTACAAGGTATATTGACTTTGATTATAGGTAGATCTCGACAAGAGAAGATTTTTAAATAGGTATGCTTTCACCTTATATAAATGACCTCTTAATTGGAATGCTATTTTACAATCAATCAGTGCTTTGTCAAGCATTGAGGTGAAATACGTAATAGCTACAAAAGTCGTAAATAGGCTGTTTGGCTTCAAGGATTAGTTTTGGAGCTAGGCATACAAGTGAAAAAAAAAGGACGATCTTCGTGATAGTCAAAGTGTTATACATCTAACAAGAAATCTTATGTACCATAAAGAAACTAAGCACATTGATGTCAAGATGCACTTTATCATAAACGCGATCATAAAGAAGATTGTTATAATTGAAAAGATACCCTCTATATATAATTTAATTAATATGATGACCAAACCAATTTTAACTATTACGTTTTGAATTTTAGATAATTTAATTCAATAGTATATTACAAACTGCAATCGATCTAAATCGTATTATGCAATTTGAATTCATAGTTTAGACTTTAAACTTAAATTAAAATAACTTATTAATTTGAATTAAATTTAAAAGATAAAATTTTGAATTTTAATTTATTTTTCGGCTCAATTTCAAATTGATAAACTTATTAGTTTGCCATATCAAATTGACAAAGTAACTAATATATTATTTTATTATATAATATCTATGTTATAATACAATAATAACAAATATATTTAATATTCATTTAAATAGTTTGATTCGTGGTTCGTGGTTTAAAATTAATCTAATTTATAATCTAAATCAATAATAATAATTTTAAAATATTAATTTAGAAATCGATTCAAAAATTTTTAAAGTAATTTAAATCAATTTAATTAAGCAATTTGAATGTATTTGAATTTTCTCACCCTTAACTTCAGCTACCAAATTTAGGAATTGCCTGTATTTAATTTAAGAAAGTAGCAAATAAGGAACAAGAAAGAAAGTAGTGACAAAGAAGCTATAGGAATCTAAACAAAGACGGAGATACAGAAGAGGAGTGAGTTTTGTAATATAAAATGGTGAAATTATAATGATCCTAAATTTATAGGGGCTAAGCTAGAAAAAAATGAAAAAAGAAAAACTAAACTATTTTTTGTGATTAAAATGCATAATTACATATGGAATTTTGAAAACTTTTCATGGCCTGCACAGTTCTAACCCTCGCAGGCCATAAAGAAGCTCTGTCGTTATTTATAAAGATGGCTTATATTTTTCAATGATGATTAAGACATAAGACGTGGCATATTGTGGACCATGTATGTAGTTTGGGTGTAGATACACCTACCAGATTTGGGTGGCCAAGATATAAGGGAAGTGGTATATTATATATCATAGATATAGTAGGTCGTTAGCTATCTGATCTTATATATATCCATCAACATCTTATATCTATCCATCAAAACATCAAACTAGCTTGTACTCAATTGTAAATATTAGCTATCTGATAATAATACAAGAACTTTAAAATATATTCATATATATAATTGTAAATATAACTTATAGCTTATTGTAATATTAGAATTTAAAAAAAAAAAAAAAATGTGTAGATTAATTTTGCCTATTCATAAATATGAACAAACGTTTATGTTCGGTAATGGATTAAAATGGATACGTCGGTCATTCAATGAAAGAACTAAGTAATGTTGAATGGGTAAATATTACATAAACAAACAATGCTAGTTGCTTATATAGGTTTTCATTTCATTTTTTATAGAGTACAAGACAATTTAGTCTTTGAGATTTGGTTAATTCAACCATTTAATTTTAATTAATTTTAAACCACTACATGCTATTAATAAAATATTATTTTAGCACTACCAGTAGTAGATATGAAAACTTTGTTCATGAAATATCTTTTTAAATGGTGAAACTGTAGGCACTCAAATTTGTCTCCCATTCCACCAAAAGATTTTTCAGAAGTGATGACATTTTAATGAATCTATATAATGGGTTTCATGATATATGCATTAAATTTCAAAATGGTCAACTTTTAGTGCTTGATAGGAATTGAAATGAATGAATGAATGAATGAATATTCAACAAGAATAATAATAATTGGGTAGACAAATATCCATTCATGCAATATGACAATGATTATCATGTTATCCAAATCTGTCTTCTAATTTCTGATTTCTCTGCCTTTCATTTTTTTTCTTTTTTAATTTCAAAATCACCCATAGGCCACAGCTGAATTCCAATAGCAACCAAAACACTTTCAGTAATGAGAAAAACAGATCAGTAAAATCAAGATTAAATTAAATTCATAGTAATTCAAAGTCTCTTAAATTGTAAATCAAAATTTGAAAAATAATTATCAATGTCACATGCATTTCTCTTCCTTTTTTTCTAATTTACACTCTGATTAATAGTTAATAAATAAAATATAATATATAATAAAATTTAATCTTATATATATAAAAATATAAACATGTCAAATGATCATTAAAAAATTATATAAATTTAGGTTAAAATGTGATCTATTGAATTGAATTGGAGTCAATTTATTCTTTTTCATTTTGTTTTTATATAAGCCTTATGTTTAGAGTTAATTATCATTCATTGAAAGAAGCACTTTTCTTTTCAAGGGTTCAAAAGCAATTTTAAAAATGTTTGGAAAATGAATAACATAAGTGCTTGTGAACTCTTAAGTTCATAAGTCGTGATATCTACCTAAAAAAAAAAAATTCACATAGCCTATGACACTTGACAATTAAAATAAGACTAAGCCTTTTAATTCTTAAAATGACTCTAAAATATTTTATAAGTCAAAATACATGTACTAAGGATCTAATGCTGCCTTCAAATTTTATAAAACGAGATATCTAGGGTTGAGGCTTGGGTCCAAGAAATTGGAATTGTGGGTTAGGTCTCATATACCAATATCAAATTTTGGTATACATGCTTAATTTTATTGTTCAAAAATATTTTATTAATTTAAAATTTTACTTTTTGATCTCACAACAAAAAAGTTAATATAATATTAATTATAAAAAAATAAATTTTATTTAAATTAAATAAAAATTAACAATACTTTAATTTTTATAATATAAAAATATATTATATATATTTTCAAATAATTAATACACATGCATGTATATATAATTTCAACTAATTGGTGTAATTAATAATTTGAAGTCCACTGAAAAACATTAAACTAAGATCAACTATGTATTGGAACATCCGTTTCATCTAATTTGGACATTTTTTAGTGGAAATATATGTTCATGTATATGATTTTTGGTGTGGTCCTGCATGAATTAGAATTATGATATAATTAATATATAATTATAATATAATTATGAATACTTCAATGAGGGATCACATGTTTGGCTTTGCAATTAAAAGGATTTGCATATTGCATATTGTAAATTTTCGGAGATTTTTGAGGTAGCTTAGCTAACAAATCTCCTTATCATACTCCAATATGTCTCCATGTGCACGATGCCAATTCATTTATTTTTTCATTTTCCAAAAAAAAAATGTTCGATTTTGATAATTAGTCTTATCAGAAGACCAACAAACTTCTTCAGGGTATTTCACATTAGTTTCATACTAGAGAGAAAACATGAGTACAATTGAAATCATCAGAATTGAATTGAAGTAAACTCCCTCAACAGGGAAAACAAATTCCGACAATTTGGACTGTTCTTTTTTCTTTTCTTTTCTTTCTTTTTTGTTACCAACAGTACTAGCTAAACAGAGAGACAGAATTTGGAGGAACAAATGAAAGTAAACGACAGGAAACAAAGAATCCAAATGTATCTAGGAGGTTTTCCTTGGTAAATTTGATCTCCCTACAGTAATTACTGTTCAAGAAATTGAATTTCTCCACCTTCTAGGTGTTTTTCTAGTTTGCTCTGCCGCGGTTGGAACCTGATGAGTTCCAATATCTCGATTTTCTAAAGCTGTCATCTTGGCGAGTTTGCTTAGTTTCTTCCACCCGCTAGTCCATACCGATGTTTGTTTCTGCTTTGTTATCTTATCAAACTGTCTTTGAAGATTGTCCATGGTATTTTGAAGTTCAAGGTACTTGGCCTTGACGCTATCAAGCTCAAATATGAGAGTATTAATGTCCTTCTTAGCAGCGGCCCATCCTTCTTGGAATGACTGAGGAGTCCCCTCGAGTAGTGTTTTCCCGTTCGTTACCATGGGCTGGAATTGACTTCCTCCAGCTTCTTTCAGGGAGTTGTTGGCTATTGCATTGCTTATCTTTATCTGCTCAGAGAAGAGCACTTGTACGACCACTCGTAAGGGGAGTCTTTCGTTTTGGGCGGCATGAATACAGGCATCAATGGAGAGTTTCTGGCAATCCATTACCCGACAGAGCCGCTTCCTTTCATGCTCCGATAGTGTTGGATGGGCCTGTTAATTTGTTAAAACAGATCAAATTTCCAAACAGGAAAATGAATTGTGCACTCATAATTGCCGTATCAGGGAACTTTACTGCCACAAATGGACGACTACCGGACTAAGAATACTTGTAAATACTTCAGAACAAATTTGATTCAATTTTCAAATCAAAGCCAATCATGTTTAACGATCCCTAATTGAACATTTGTACTAATAGTAATCTTACTCTGGTACCATTGCCTGACAAGTTACTCTACTGTAGTTTCTCTATGGAATAGAATGAGAATCAGACTATTAAATGTTACTCTGTCTCAGTAGTTTTATATCTTTCGTTTTGTTCTGATCCTATGTATAAATCATGTAGCCATATGTGTATATGCTAACAGGTGCAGCTTTTACTCATTTTCTGAACCTTTGGTGAGCAGAATGCTCATATTTTCCTACACATAACGTCATCTTATCTGCAGCAAAGCAGCTAGAAATCTGAAACCTTTTTAACGTTCCCTTTAAATGATCAAACATTAAAAACACTCTTGATCTAAAAGGCTCTACCTCAATTTTTATTTATGTAAAATGCACTAAATTATGCACCAATACAAGAAATTCAACCATCTAAATGGCCACCTCACAATGCCGAAATAGAAATAAATGAATAGACATCTCAAGAAAAGTAAGGAATTACCTTAAGATAGGAATCAATTGCTCGATAAAGTCCATCATCGCAGCTCCTTGCAGATTCAGGTAAAGATTCAGCTAATACCTGAAATTTTGTCAAAGAGAGGTTTCTATCTCTGGCTACTTCTGTAAGATAACTGTCAACAAGCCTTGCTACTCTCATTACAGCACTTGTGCTGTTTCCCCTTTGACTTCCTTCGTAATTGTGTTTATCCGAGAAAGATTGCCTACTAGGACTCGAACTTTCGATCTGCTCTTGAACAAGAAAATGCTCCAGAAGCCTCTGAACAAGATCCACATCGTACAGGGTTTCATCTTTATTATAAGAAGGAATGAGAAGATCTGCTAATGTAGCCTGCTCAAACTGCATCCCTACTCGTTTCTCCAATTCAGTTACCAATGCGGGTGCTCCTTTCAACATGTTTGCTATTCTCAAGAGCCTAAGAAGAAAGCTACATGATACACTATCTTTTTGTGGCGGAATTATGCTGATGAGACTCTCAATGATCAAGCGTTGATCTTTACCCTGAAAAGTTGTTGGATCATCTTTTGTCGCTGCCACAACCATATGAAGTCCACCTTTCCAATTACTGCTATTACTATTATTACTATTACTCGCACTACAGCTGCTTATTTCATCCACGAGCCCTGAGCTCTCTCTTATCAAACCTGGAAGCCATTTTGCTGCGTAATGCATTATTGCAGCTCCAATCAATACAAATCTCATGCCTTTTACTTTGATTGCTGTAATAACCCTCACAAAGTGATCGATCCTTAGGATCGAAACATCTTCAAACCACCAATCAGGAGGAACTGGCTGACTTCTGCTTGGACTTGAATCTTTCATATCATCCCATTTGGGGCTAGAAACTTTAGTGGGTTTTCCAGTATATGCCCATCTTATTCCTTTTGGATTGGCACAAGCCTTCCAAGCTATCGAATCACTACATCGTCGCACAATTTGAAGGTTTTCTGACCATGGTGAGAGCTTCTCACAGCTCTTCAACACTGTTATAGAGTCTCTCCAAGAAGACAAAACCACATAACTGAGAAAAGCTTCAGTTTTGAAAATAAGATTCCCTTCTTCCAAGTCCTCTGTCATTTCAAGATATTCAGCAGCACATCTTAGGCCAGAGATATTCGATGCCGTTAGATCAACCACAATTCCATAGCAGAATTTAGCCGCCAGCACGAATGCTTCTGGCCCTCCCGGTAGATCATCCAAAGCTATCTTGTTCAGGTCCAGCTCACGCGATTCATATATAAGTCTATTCATCTTTCCACTTCGAGAAACCAGAGGATACTTTCACAGAGAGAAAAGAAACAAAATTCAATGATTCATATAATTAAAACATGATTTTATCACTAATCAAATTCTGAAATTTTAACATACGAGTACAAGAATATCTATCTACCTTGTGTAAGTGGAAATTAACTTCCCCAATTTGAACTAGACAATCACTTGGAATATCAGTAGCAACATACCTAAACACAAAGTCAACCCCATCAAAATCTCATAAGCAAGATTTTTCAAAAATAAAAAAAAAAAAAATTATTGTTCATCCGCATATTATGCTTTGTAAACATACCAAGATTGTCCTCTCAGCATAAATGCATCAGTTTTGACACTATGTTTAGTTGCGCCAAGCACTCCATCACCATAATCTCTTCGTACAATCGATTCACTCTCAGATTCCCACATGACGATGAGAATTCAAAACCTAAATCCCAGCAAAAAAAAATGAACAGGAAAGTTATTTATGTAGCTCTCAGGAAAGTGACTCTAAATCAGAGAAAATATGAAGAAGAACAAGTGACAGAAGAGTTGAAGGGAGACAAAATAAAAACAAGAAATCCCACATGGGAAGCTTGGAATTATCTTATAAACTGTCGGGTTGCTTTGCTTACAGATTTTTTAAGGCTTTTCACCAGGCTGTGAAGTAATCGGCAATGTAGTCTTCCTGTTTATGGATGAATTTCAGTTCCATTTCTGATTTCTTCGTTAGAGCTTTTTTTGATACTTTCTTTAAGAATAAACAGTGAACTTTTCAGGTTTCTAATTTTCATTATCTCTTTAATTATTTTATTTATTAATTTTTATTTATTTTTCTTAATTAAAGAGGGGGAAAAAAAAAATTATTCCAATACCAAAAAACATTCCCCCGTTAACGAGAAAGAATAAGAGATTTTTACGTAGCAGCTGCTTGCTGGTTTCTGATAAATTATGATGAGGGGATAAAATAACGTAATTACCAGAATGCCACTCCGTTTAGAGCCAAGCACGTTGTTTCAGAGAAACATAGTAATTAATGAATACGGTAATATAAAGCTTATTACATAAGCGCCGTGATTTATAAAAAAAAAAATATAGAATAAAAAATTTAAAAATTAATTTGAAAAAGGTGTAAATTACGTAGGCTTTATTTCTGCCTATAATTATAACTCAAAAACTAAAAATTATAACACAAAAATTAAAAAATATAACAAAAAACTTATTACATAAAATAAAAATACCCGTATGTATATGCAGAACTGCATGGTAGACAAAGCTAATAATATAATTATTACAACAAAATAACGTTCAGTGAGAAGACATTTTTAATTGATCATTTCAAGTCAAATCAATGCTCGAGTGGGAACTTGATGTTGGAATTTTGAAAAGTTCAACTCTCTTTCCCTTTCCCTCCTTTATTTCTAACTGCATCTTTGTTTGGGCATGCAAGTTTCCTGATAATTCTGATTTGACTCACCTAGTAAATCTAATAATTTGCTTTATGATTTAATCAATTGAGTTCTCAAGGTAATCAACATTGTTTCTAACAAGATCTTTTGTTATATAAAAATGAATCAATTCAATAGAATGCTTTGCATCAGTGCATATTCTTGAAATGTATAAAAACAATTTAGTCCCTGAATTTAAGGAAAAAATTAAATCTGGAGATAGTTTGTCAAATTCTTACGATTTAGTCTTTACAATCAAAATTGGTAGTCTTTGTTAGTGCACCTGCATCCTATGTATTTTAGTTGAGGGAGTAAATGTATAAGAGTGGGCATTGAGTCTTTGTGTCAGAGCTTGCAAGAGGGTGCAAATGGTCGTGGAAAACTCTATAAATTGTAATGGATTGAAATCAATTTTGTGAGACTGACAGTCCAATTGTTATTATGGTAATTTTATTTTATCAAAAAAGCAAAGTTAAAAAAATATTTAGTAATATTAATTTTTAATTAATTTTTTGTAATTTTATATTAATATTTAATATTTAAAGCTTTCTTCCTACAATAACTATAATTTTTAATCTATAATATCATACAAAATTTAAGATAAATCAAAATTACACACATTTAAAAGGTTGCCTCTTTAATGAGTCCTTTAAAAGTCTCATTTGCGTAAATTCATTGTATGAGAATTTAAAACCCCTAACATATATGGCTAGATATTGCCCACATAATACATGGACCAACAAATAGTTGTAGTATGCAGTATTCTTATATAAATTTATTAAAGAGTAATGAATGCTTAAATTTTGGAAATTTATTGCATACAATACAAGCTTCTCCTTGATTCGCAAAAGGGTCGGTTTCTGGGTCCCCAATGTGTTTGGAGTATTTTTTTCTTTTCATTCAATTAAATTCCAAATGGTGGTAGGGGCCAATTTGATAGATGATAGAGGATAATGTTCAATCTATCTGCCATAAAAGACTCTCACTTTTTTATTTCTATCTATTTAGCTATATATTACATTATGCAGATGAACTTTTTTAAGGCTGAGCTTGCTAGCTAGTAATTGTACTAGTGGTGATTTTCTGAACAAATTGCAAAGTCAAAGTGTTGCATGGCAGGAATTTTTACCGTACTGAAGGTATGCTTTTTATTGTTATATACATGCAGGATTCAGTGTTTTTCTGCTTGTCTTTTTTGTCCATTAACCATTTTTCATTAATCCCAAATTGATATCGATTTTTGGGTATTTGATATTACTATCAGTCATCGGAAGATATTTCTAATTACAAAATAGTCAAATGGGTTGATAAATAAATACTTACAAAATAATGCTCACAAATAACGCTCTTATTTTTAATGATTATAATTTTTATAATAATTAAGAGGTAAATGTTATTATTATTACAACAAAAACTATTAAAATATTAAAAAGAAAAGAAAAGAAAAGAAAAGCAATCTTATTCTTGTAAAGTGATATATATTAATTCTTATATTAATCCATGCACCCATGGTTGGTTGCATATTGGAATTATATAAGGAATTGATTGGAAAGAGTTGAATGAGAGAAAGAAGAGCAATTACAACCTTCCCACCGGACAGGGATAGAGATAAGGAAAGTGGGTCCTTTGAGAACTCCACTCTAAAATAGAAAAAATAAGTAATTTAAAATTAAAAAAAAAAAAAGTATGGTCTCTATTCCTTCGTTCAATCATCTAACTTACAAAAATTTTTGTTTTCACTTCATTTCCATATACTTAATTATGAACTTTCCTAATATATATTAATATATTAATTATATATCAATTTAAAATAGTGATATAAATTTTCAAAATTTACATAAAAATTAAAATATAAAAAATTTAATAAAAAATAAAAGAGACTTTTAAAATTACAAGAGATTTGAAGTGTTTATATATTATATATAAAAACACTTAAGATATGGGCTAACAAGATAAGGAGATATGGGCAAAATATACACAAGATGGGCCAGTTTTTCTGCGACTAAGATGGTGATGGCCAATTTCACTTTTTTTAAAAAAATGAAAAAAAAGACAAAGAAAAAGAAAAAAAGAAAAAAAAAATCATTTACAAATTTTTCTAATAAATTGGAGTTTGCATAGATATTTTTAAATGTTGTAGAATTATTTTGTATATTTGCCCAAATTTTAGGGTTTAATAGTTTTTTTATCTCAAACTATTAAAATGATTGGTACAATATTTTGTTCTATTATTCATTTATATTACGAGTGGAGGTAGAATAATTCAAAGAGTAACATATGTATGCAATATAAAATATATTTACACATATTATAAATAATTTTTGAAAACCCAAAAGCTAATTAATTATTATATACATTTTTAAGAATAATTAATTATAGACTAGAAATTATCATGATGAAACTAAGAAATAAAATTTTTAATGTAATTTATCCTATACTATTAATATAATGAGCAAGTTGTGTAATTCTCTTTCCCTTAATTTAATGAGACAATAGGGAGTTCAAAACTAGTACAAGAACGAAATTTAACCATCAAATTGAATGGCATTGTCCATATCAAATTAAATGCACTAATTAATAATATTCCGAATTCAAACTCATGTGCAATTGTCAATTGACTCTATTGATTTTAAATCATGAATAACAAGATACAGATGCTTCTAAATTTGTGTGGTTCCGTTTATTTAAGTTATAAGTAATGTTTATTTTAAAGCTTAGTAATAAAGTTACTTACAACAATATAAATAAATTATTTTTTATATCTATTTATGTTTAAATTTAAAAGGGTACATAAAGTGGGATGAAAATTAAGTGTGTAAAATATAAAAGATATGTATAATGTTATAAATATATATTTAATTATACATATTAATTTATATATACTATATATTTAATTATTCATATTAATTTAATCACAAAATATTGAATACCATTATTCTAACAAAAATATATTATAAAAAATTTGTATTTTTTTCAAATTTAATATTACTTAAAAGAACTTGAATTTATCACAATTAAATAGTCAAAATTAATTTTTTTATATATATTTAAAACTTCATAAGTTAGGTATCCATTGAGACTTGTTCTAGAGGTCATATCATGGATTATATTGCGGTGATCCAGACATTTATATATCATGTAAATTTTACTTTCATTGTTATTAAAAGAGAATTTCCATTTGTTTTTTCATCAATAACTCAAATTTATTTGAATTTTTTTAGCCAAATTCAACCATCTTGGACGAACCCTTTGATTTTGTCATCTTCAACCTGTCTCTTTCATACAACATGCGTACACAAACACATTATGCAAACACTCTCAACTCCCAACAAAAAATCCAAGCGGCTACCCCGGTAGAAAAAAACCATCACCCGTCATAATGCTCCGACGTCGGTGTCATCTATCGCCCAATTTTTTGTCAATCTTTTAATATTTTTTTAATGTATTTTAAGCACAAATTTATTTATTATAAAGTGTACTTAATCTTGATTTTTATTAAATTTTACTTTGATCATTAATCAATTATGAATATATTATTAAATTATTATAAGACATTATTGTGTATAAAAAATAGAGAAAAAAAATTAAAAAATTGAATTAAAATTTATAGTTATTAATATGTATTAAAAGGTTGGACAAAACCCACTATAAAAGTAAAGTTTTCATTGTAAATAAGCACCACATTGGAGGTCACACAAAAAAATCAAAATATTTTTAATACGTAAAAAATATTAAATTATCAACAACAAAAAAAAAAAAAATATGCAGAAAGACAAGCTTTTGAAAAAACAGTGCATCGCTAGGGACAGGTATAAGATGCTCGCCACCGTTGCCCATGCAACATGGGCCGGCGACATGCATCTGTTACTGGCTACAACGAGCTGTCGCTAGGCCAGGTCACCCGCATGAGTTGGCAACAGATCCATATCATCGACCCAGGTCACCGCGCAACCCATGCTTGTGTGACTGGTTCGGCAACAGCTTGTTGCAGCCGACAACAGATGCATATCACCAACTCCAGTTTTGAGTGCGCTGGGTGGAGACAGCATGATGCCACAGGTAATAAACATACTATCATATATTCCTGCGTACTGTGACGAAGGGCAGCATATGTGTTAGGCAATAGCAACATGTTTACACCATTGTGATTTTATTGTTAATACGAAAACATAAATCATACTTTGAAAATAATTACCAAAGTTTAAAATTTTCAAAAATACTAACCTCTTACTATTATCGTTTGCTGTTAATTTAAGGCTGATAGAACAATTTTCTAAAATCTCTTTATTCTCACTTGATAGTATTTTTCGAAAAAAAACGATTTTACAAACTATTTGTCATGTTTTCTCTTATTTATATAAATTTTTTTCATTAAAAATCGAATGAATGACTGTTTTCACTCTCAAATAACAGTTTTCTGCTGTTGCAACAATGGTGAGAAGGATCCTTTTATATTTATGGAGTTATGGATCACTTATCATGGTGGTTACCTCTACATTCTCCCACTTGATCCATAACTTCTATAAATTCTCATAATTAAGAAATAAATACATTAATTATAGTGCTAGGTCATCAAAATTGACAACTTTTTTTTATTTTTTTTTTATGTATTATAATATATTATGTTTCTTACTTGTCTTTCCGTATATGAATACTTGTGAATAAACCTAATGTTTATTTATGATTTTACTTAATAACCTTAATTTAATAAATAAACCTCATGTTTATTTTATGTCCAATTATAAATAATTTTTTTCTTAAATAAATATGTACATAATAATAATGAGAAAATATCATATAAATAGAGTTTCAATAACTAAATGGTATGAATTACATAATGAAGCCAAGTCCTATCCAATTAGTATTATCCTTAAAATTTATTGGTAACATACTTTTTATCAAAGTATCAGTTATTATTAATTCAGTGCTAATGTGTTTAATAACTACTTTATTTTCTTTAACACGTTCTCTGATAGCTAAGTACTTAATGTAAATATATTTACTTCGACTTTTACTTTTATTATTCTTATCTAAGAATTCAGCTAAATCTTGAGGAGAAATATTAGTCTGTAGTAAAAACTATCCTTAAGTACTTAAGAAGGATTAAGAATTTAATTTTGAGTTATGAATCTCAAGAGTTGAGTATTTATAGGTACTTAAATTTTGAATTTTAATTAAATGTAGAAAATCAAAAATTAACATTTGATTTTATATTTCTATGCAATTAAGAGGCTGTGAGTTAGAAGAGTTTCAAACAGACGACAATAACTAACTTTACCACAGAAGCTAAATATGTAGTAACTTTAGAAGCAGTTTAGATACAAAAGTTTATATCTGAATTGAGTATAGTTTTTAGTATGTTTTATTTGATAAGCGTATTATGTGATAATACATATGTTATTGCACAAGCTTAGAAATTGAGATCATACCAAAAATTTAAACATATTCAATAAAAGTATTATATTTTGAGAAAATTTATTGGTACTAGAAAAATTTTGATCGAAAAGATATATTACTAATCCTCTCACTAATGCGATGACACTAAAGTAGTTGGACCAGCATCTTTAGAAGATGGGTATAAGATACAATAGCAAATGACTTTAGTATAAGTAAAAGTTTGTTAGTATTATATACCCTAAAACTATTCGTGTTGTCAATTTTGGGTATATTATATTGAATTACTATTTTTAATATATACTGCACATATTTTATTAATAAATTTTTTTTTTCAATTTATCTGTGTATGCTACTTCTTCTATCTAATTATACTAGTGATAGTATTTGCATATAAATCATTCAAGATAATTAGATTATTTAAATTATTTTCTACAAACTTAAGATTAACTGAGTATTAATATTGCAATGTAGACATATTGAATATCTTCGGTGAATATTATAAAATAATATTAGTGTAAGTGATATGATAGTCATATTATTAGAATATTAGTATAGAATAATAATTAGGGAATTATTATTTAAATGTCATCAAAATTATAATGAATCATATGAAAGTATGTTATCAATGATTCATTATTTTATTATATATATGTGTTAACTATTCCTTAGACCTTAGATGTCATAGTTGTTAATCGGTGTAAATGCATATAGTTTATATAGTGTATAAATACAAGACTAATTATATCTTATACACAAAAATTAATTTAATCATATATTATTTATATCGATAAGCAAATAATTTTCAGATAGAATCCATTGACTTGATACAAAAGATTTTGAGGTACTGTTGATTTTGTCTAGATTCGAGTTTCCAATTGGATATTAGTACATGACTAAAAAAAAAATCTTTGGCTAAAACATAAATGTCATACGAAGAGTTTGTAGTAATAAATTTTATTCGTAATGACTAATTATTTGAATGTAACTAAATTTATATTTTGACATTCGTAAACCCTAATTTAGTTAGGATTAGACAAATGGAAGAAAATTACTAACATAAAACCTATAATAAGTCATAATAGGTTCAATAAAAATTTTCTACATTATGATTTAGGATTTATGGCACATTACTAGGTATTAACCGTAGTCATTGAGCATTCGAATGGTTCGAAACGAGATTGATGAGACCAATTTTAGCTCACAGCTAATATCATAGTGAACCTAAAAGATTATAACATAAATCTTAG
>JAWDEX010000013.1:2569873-2580496 GCA_035221805.1 Trichilia hirta | reverse complement strand
TCAAACTAGTACAAAGATAACAGTGCAGGAGGAGCAGAGCAACAGCATAAAAATAGCATCAAACCAACGCAGAATGTGTTAAAAAATGGGGCAGAAACAACAACAAACCAGTGCAAAAATAGCAACGCAGAAAATACAGAAAACTTGCAGAAGCAGTAAATTGCACGGAAACCCTAAATTGAATCAGAGCAACAACAATCTTGATAATTTCTGAGCAGAAACCAGACACTTCTAATAACACATTCAGAGTTATTAAAATTTTCAGAATAATAAACACTTCAAACTTGATCTTGGAGTTTGATCAGAAAATAAACCTACGTCTCAAATACCCACAGAACCCAACTCACAAGCTGAGTCAATACCTAATCATGAGAAATCATGAATTTTTAACTCGCATATATTTCATTTCCAAAAGGGGAAAAAACCATCAACTGAATATTTTTCCTGAAATTAAGTCTAAAATAAAACTTTCCTTAAACAAAATATTTCTACTCTTACCATAGATCCCACCACTTTCAGTTTGAGTTATCATGAGAAATATTGACTATATAACAAAATATGCTCTTTCTCTTTTGTAAAATGCTTCAAAATCACTTTCCCTGGTTACTACATGCATGTAAGTATATCTACGTTCATTAATTTTATTTTCTTCAGTTGGTCTTAAAACTTCAAAATTAACTTACCGAAGCCAAAAAAATAAAAATTAGTGCAAGTAGCTAGAGGGAAAGCTAGACAACAAACAAGTGGATCTTATGTAAAAAATTTAAGGTTTTCCCAACTTCTCCATTTTTAAATTGAACATAATCTTGCAATTCAAATGTAAGAAGTAAAGCTAAAAACTGTGTTCATAGCACATCTTGTAAATTAATGCAACATGCCCAACTTTGCGGCGTGAAACACTCACAACTCAGAAAATCACTTCTCTTAATAATTACTTATGCATAACACTACAGAAATCAGATACATAAACCACTTCATATTACACAGAAACAGGCAACAATCATTCATATTCAGATACCATTATTCCTAAACTATAAAAAAAAAAAAAATGCAATCAACAAATCAATTTCTTCCAACCAAAGTAATAATTATCAAAAAAGAATATCACATCAAACGAATCCATTTACCTGATTTCCATTCTCGTTAACAACAATCCCTCACTAATTATCATCACTACATTAGTAAAATATGAATCAGAAACCATCTACCAAAAAAAAATATACATCTACGAACCTAAAAGCCTTCTATAAACCAGAAATCAAAATGCTCATCTCGTAAACCAGAGTATATCCAAACAAAATATTAAGAATAGATGAAACCATATCCTTGCCATTTTCTCCGAGAAAACAAAGTAGAAATTTATTAAAATCATAAGGAAACAGATAAAAAAAATTCTGATACCTTGATTTTCACAGACCTCGAGAGCAGAATAACCAACAGATAGTTATCGTAAAGGAGCTTGTAATAACCAACGATGCAATGACGATGAAAACAACCAGGAACTGTCGATTGAGAGCCGAATGAAACCAGTTCTGGAACCAAATGATGCTGGGCTACCAAAATCACAGAAGCCATCAAAAAAACTAAACTCTTTTGGGTAAAAAAAACCCTAACATTAGATATTATAAAAATAGAAGAATCGTACCTGTGATTAAAGAGCGTGACAATGATTCAAATGCAACTCAGCAACTATTCAACGGCGAACGACGGTCATTAATGAATTGTGTACAAAAGAAGAGAGAGGAGGGGGAGAAAGGAAAAGACGAAACTGATCAAGGCATTTAAGGTAGAGTTTGTAATTTTCAAAATTTGTTGAGGGCATTTTAGGAATTATAAAAAATTTATTACACCTAACCTCCTAAAGCGTTAATGGGTGGAAAGCACAAAATTAATTAATTATATAACTGCTTTTAGAATTAAAAGTGGCCAAACACATTTACAAGCACTTTACAGGAGCAAATTAACACTGGCCAAACACACCCTTAACAATGGATTCAAAATTTAGGCCAAGTAGGACTTTCCCCCATTGTAACGATAGATTCTAGTCGGGTCACTTTGCTTTGAAAAATGGCAAAACCTTGGATCCATCATCGACGTATAACTGTCAAAATTGTGACATTTTATAACTTTGATCCACGCCTTAAAGTATAAGGCACGATAAATTCCGGGTCAACCCAGGCGCCACTAAAACTTCAGCGTCTACATTAAATCTAAGATTTTTCTCCTGTCAATTTTTTTCGAACAATAATAAAAGCAAAAATGAAACTCTTCTTCTTGTGTCTCTCATGGCTAAAGAAAGATGTATATTTTTAGAAAAACCCGTCTTTTTTTTTTTTTTACAAAAAATTAATAAATATAAAATATCGAAAAAAAGAAATATTTATTTGATCAATTGAAATAAATTATAATATAAAAAGCACCAAATATAATACCATCAATTCATAAGGAACATATACTTACAATTACTTGGTTTCATATGCAATTGGAAAACTTAATCCAACAAACTCATATCATTTCAAGTCTGTGCATATTACTGTATCACAAGCTTCAGAATCACATATGACTTTATTGCATTACAGAACAAATTTGATTTGTATGGAAACTCTCATCTTGTTGAGAGAAACTGAGACATCAAAACTTGTAGATATCTCACTATGAACAATTGAGTTATTGCAACTTAAAAAACGAAAAAAATAAAAGGGGGAAATTTGAATCCTGGCCTGGATTCAGGTAGGCCTTGAAAACAAGAATTTTCCACTGCAAGAAAATGATTTCTTCAATGAGAATTGTGTATTTTGCAAAGATCTCCCAATTGAAGAACTGCCCACAAATTTCCTCAAGCTTTCAGTCCTTCCAACTGTCTTTGGAACAATTCTCACATCTTCTGACAATTGGGTATCTGAATTGCCTACAATTTCTTCTGGTACGAACTTTGCAAGACCTTGAAGTATTTTAGAAGCTGATACACAATCCAAAGAAACTGATCTCCGAATTGGTTGTATGTCATCTAAATTTTCACTTCTCTTTCTTGTATGATCAAGCTGTATTACTTCTTCTTGTTCTACAACTCCATCTTCCGGTTCTCTTTCAGTTTCTCCATTATTTACCAAAACACTCACTTGGGTATTTTCATTAGGGCCTGAATTCTCATTGTTTGACTCAGATGATGATGCCAAGGTTGCATTATTGACGATGGGAGCGCGACACATGGGGCAATTGGTATGTGATCTAAGCCAAGTATCAATACAAGAGACATGAAAAGCATGACTACATTTTGGTAAAAGTCTAAGATTCTCATCATCTTGAAATTCACCCAAGCAAACGGAGCATACAGTTCCTTCAATTAATCCATCTCCTCTCTTATACTTACAAACAGCGATCGCACTGATGATGGAAGGTTGCAAACCGACGGTGTTGATGTACCATATGTGATGATCAACAACCGGATCATGATCTTCATGATCTAAAAAATCATCATGGATTCTATTTTCAATCTGTGGCTGTGATGATGATGACGACCTCCTCCTTGAACCAGCCCACCAACCCAGATAGAACTTAACAAAGATAACATAAAGGAGTAGTACAAACAAAGTTGTAGAGAGAACTGAGGCTGTAATGATCAAGAACTTGTGAGATTTGTTGGGATGATAATCATATGTAATAACTACAGGACTTTGAGGAGGGACTAGAGATTCAAGTAAATTGTGACAGTAGTCGGGACAGAAAAATAAGCAAGGTGATTTACAGAAGGTTGAATTATCGGTTAAATTACAGGCTGATGCACAGATATCTGTTGTAGTCTCGTTGATTGAATATTCTATCAACTTTCTATGATGGAATTGCAATCCCATCCCCATGTTCTGAAGAAAAGCAGGAAAAACATGAAAGAAGATGAAGAAAGAGAGAAGAAATGGCTGTTAATTAGCTGGTAGGTGAAGGAAGAGGGGAAAAAAATAAGAGGAGAAATTAATTAGTAGTTTTTAATAATTCTAAATTCCAAATTGGTGGAACTTTGAATATTTGTATTGTGGAGAATAATAATATATTTCGGCTTTCTATGCGTGACTTTTTGCCTAAAAGCATTTGCCGGTTTTGCACGTTGTTTTAATATGCAAATGGCCATGGCGGCTGCTTTTCTTTGATGGTGAGAGAAGTCGCACGAACCTTATCCAACTGAATCTGACAACGAAAATTGGGTTTATTAATATTGAGAAACAAATCTTAACTTGAATAAGGGAATTACAATCTGTATGCAAGTTCAATAAATTTTAAGCAGATAAAAATTTATTCAAAAATTTATCGATCATGGAATTAAGAATTATAATGGGAAAAAAAATTTATAATATAGTATATTTGTATTTAATAATTTTATTACAATCAAGAGGGAAATCAATTATTAGATTGTAGGGATGATAAAATTGTAAAGATACCCAAATTAATATATATATATATATATATCACGTTTATAAAAGAAAAAAATTCAAGTCACCGCTCATGAAGGACTTTCACCCATAATTAGGGCTTCCCTGCTAAGTTGTTTTCATATTCTTCTATAAACAAAATCTTGGTTTGGTCCACTATACTTATCATCCTTATCTTTATTTAACTAAAATTTTTTGTCAAGGTATTTTTTCTTTTTAATATTATTATCACAATATAAATATCACCAAATTTCTAAAAGTGTGCAAAAACAATTAATAAGTATTGACAAAAAGTCACATCTTACTAAATTTATGGGAAAAACATATTTAAATTTGTTAAATTAGTCAAAAAAATTTATTTTAATTTTATAAAATTAAAAAATACTTATTTTTATTTTTAATTTATTTTTTATTGATATTATCGTATTATCATATTCTAAATTTTGTAATCTACATGATTTAAATCATGTCCCATCTTTAATTTAATAAAATTATAATATTTTTCAACCCAACTCTAAAAATTTAAATTTCTTTTGTTATAAACTTATCTTTAAAGATGCTATATTAAATGAATGTTGCGTGGAGACGATTGTAGCATTGAAAACAATGCAAAAATACGAATAAGATTCCAAAACATAAATACTATAGTTAGAAATGAACACAATATAAAAATATATAGACGTAAAAACTCTTACCAAAAACCATTTTTAGTAGACATTACATCATTTTTTCAAGAACCCAAGTCAATAAATTCAAGTAAAATCGAGAATAGTCCATAGCCACCCAATTTTTAGTGCATATGCTTTTAATAATTTCAAGAAAAAACAAAATTTGGTCCCCATCTCCTTGATTTAGGTGCTAATTTGTAATATATTATATAAATACTTTTATGTAGTTGGAAAACATTCTAGTCTTGGTGGGTTAGTTTGGTTGATCTACATATATTATTTTGGTGGTTTCGTTTTCCCCTTCATCTCTCAAATGCCTAATAACACCACATAATCATAAGGGTAGTATATAAATAGTTTACTGAGTTCTTTTTGTAGGGTTTTAACCAACGTTGGAGGATATATTTTTGCATTTAAAAGTCATCAATTTATCACCTTTTATTTTTCAATTTATTTTTAATCACAAAATGCTATAATTTCAAGCTTTGAATTTCTAATTTGTTCCTCGATCTATGATAAGTGAACAAAAGAAAAATCAAATATTTAGATGATACAACTAAAAATGACAATTTAAATTGCAACAAGATTATTGAAATTATTCAACATGCATTTAATGATAATAATTGTATCCTTGTTAAGAAAAAATTAAATAAATAATAAATGAATCATATTCCTATCAATCATTTCTTAAACAAATTTTTTTTTTGTGTTTAACCTCATCAAATTTTCAATTAGTTTATAACACAGTTTATTAAATGAATCGTATTTACATCAAATTCGTGCCTTAAAAACTTAATAATTAGATTTTTAAAATTTAAAATTAATAAATTATTTTATAAGACTATGTCATTTTGTTTACTATGTTTAATAATCATACCTAATCATGTTATATTATTTATTTGATAAATAAATTATATTCGTATTTAAAATTCTAACATAATTATTAAATAAACTGTAATATATGAGTCAAAAATTTCTTATACCTACCTATAACACAATACAAATACAATTTGTTAACACAAATTGATAACTCTACACACTAAACAAAACTGAAATTCAACCACAATAAGGTGGAGCCTACAGTTGCCTTCCTTTGCATACCATACATATGGATGGGCCCTCATTATTAAATGGGGTCTAGTCAGAGTTTATTCGTTATATTTAGCTCATTAATTGTTATAATTCCAAGGCCCATTGTTTCTATGCAAAATAAGAGCATGGCCCAAGAGAACAAAATCTTTCTCCAAAATGACATTCGAGTCCTAATTGGAAGAGGTAGAAATCGTTTCCTTCGACGATTGGATCCCTGTGTTTCTGGGATTTTTGAAGACTTCTATTATTTGGCTTCTGTCAATTCTCTTCTTTCGCTCTTTACATCGTCATCTGTAAGTGAATTTAACCCTAATTTCTTTATTTTTTGCCTGTTAAAATCGACGTGAAAGAACTTAATTCAAACCTAATTTTACGATCTTTGCTGGTTCGTGTAAAATTAATTTCTTTGTTAATTCAAGTTTAAGAATTTCAATTCCTAACGTATTAGATTGATTTTCTGGTAAAGTTCAAGTTAGAGAGATTATGGGTGGCCATGGTGGTTTAAATATTCTTCCTCAAAAGCGATGGAACGTCTACAACTACGAAAACAGAGAGAAAGTCCGACAAGACGAAGAAGCTGCTGCTAGAGAAGAGCAGCTCAAGCGTGAACAGGCGAGAAAACGAGATGCTGAGTTTCGTTTAGAGCGTCTTCGGGCTTCACGTGGTTTGGCTCCGTTGAATCAAGCAGCAGATTCTGTTAAAGAGACTACTGCAGAGCCTGTTGAATCAGAACCTAAGTCAACTCATATCAATCTCTTTGAAGGGATTAAGATTTTTGACCCTGTTCAGAGATCGGACAACGAAGAAAGTGCTGAGAAAGATGGGTTTAAGAGGAAGAAGATGAGGAAACAGGAGGTACAATCGTCTAAGGTTGTGACCCCAGATGATGAAAAGTACAGATTGGGGTATGGTGTTGCAGGGAAAGGAGTTAAATTGCCATGGTACCTTGAAAGGCGGAGCAATTATGATGCAAGTGATGATAATGATATTGATGATGGGTCGGCAAAAATGTGGGAGGAAGGAAAGAAGGGTGGGAAGAAGACGCTAGAAGAGTTGAGGGAAGAACGGTTGAAAAGGGAGAAAAAAGAGAAGGAGCGGGAACGGGCATTGATTATGGAGAAGAGTCGGAGAGATAAGACCTTTTCGAGGAATAGAAGATCCTCCAGATGGTGAACTCATGAAATTACACTCATTGTTGCCTTGTATATCACTGTCTTAGACATATCATACGTTTGTAGGTTTGAGTGTTTGGCCCTTTTCTCTTTTTCATATGAGTAACTCTTGGAGTATGCATGGATTCAGTTTGAGGCCTTGTAAGAAAGTATATGACTCATTCAACGAAGAAATCATGAATTCCATTTTGCTAATATTTCTGACTACTTAATACGTAATCAAGAATGCATGGAGCTGAACCAAGTTTATAATTAGCAATCCTGTTGACATTATGCTTATTCATTTAGGTTCTTCACATTGGCCTAAAGAAAGAGTTTTGTTCAACCTTCCATTTCCTGTCTGAGTTAAAGCATTACTGTGGAAAGTAGTTGTTTAATGGTATACAATTGCTACGTTTCTTAGAAAGTGAAGTGTGATGAAATTAGTCATTGTGGACGAAGAGCAACAAATTACCTGAAAGGTAAAGGAACTGAGAAGGCACTGCATCACAGCCTTCTTGGAATCATTATGAATGGTTTTTGGTTATAACTTGCGGCCAGTAGGCTCATATGAGGATACTTTTTTGTGGAGGAAAAAGGCTTAGAATTTATCTTAATTTTTGTGATTTACGTCACCTGTTTACATCTGCAATTGACCAATGATTAATACTTGATTCTGTACCTTGAGTCAAGTATTGGAAGGGTAAAGAGATGTTCTATTTTTCATCTTTATAGGTATTTAAATAGTTCTACATGTATATGCTTACAGTGGTGTGACTGCCCTTTAATGTATTATAACGATATTGAAGCATCTTGTCCTTTTTTCCCCTCTTACAGGACTCTCAGATTAAGCACTGCTTATCATTAGTAGCTTGCTTTTGAGATTGTTAATTGCATAGTCAATTCTTAATTTGTATCAGAAACTAAAACAGTATGATATTTCTTGATATACATGCAAAACTAATAATTTATATTATTGTTCAGTTCTCAATTTCTTTGCAGAGAGCTAAAAGTTTATAATACAGTTGTTTAAGTGCATATATGATTTCATTTAGGCTGAAGGATCACAGCAGTTGGAATTAGATTCCATACCAGAGTTAGCATAACCACATTGGTTCTGCATGTATTTTGAGAGGACAACTGTGTAGAGGAGTTGCCGTATTGTTGTTTCGTACTGCATGATACGTTCTATTGGCATTTTTACTCTCCTTTTTGCTGTATATATATAAGATGTTTTTGTACTGTCTAAATGCCTTCTCCCAAAATTGATTGCAAAGTCACTTGTGAAAAAAGCTGCATAAGGTTAACTCATCATTCATGATATGTTTGTGAAATTGTGCTATTTTCAAGAGGGTTCAGGCATGCAATCTGTGGTACTGCTTGAAGGGACTGTTGTAATTGAATGATCTGCTTTTCTGCCAATATTTGCGTATGGAAGTATTGTGAGGATTGCATATCCATTGTTTCTGCAAGGGAAGGTCAAAGTAAATGATTTGGACTATAGAAGTCTTGCTAATTATCAGTTTTCGGTTTACTTTATATAGGTATACATCTCTATCTGTTTCACAATCTTAGATTACTTGGCTCGGAAGAAGGACTCTCAGCTCTGACTGAAGGATACCAAATTAAGTCTGTTTTTTACTCTGACAACACTACTTGGAATACGTTATTTTTATCTTTCCTATAGGAGATTCCAGGCAGATGATAGTGTTTTTTTCTAAATCTTTAATAATTGCTTTGAGAACTGGCTACCTCGGTACAAACATCATCCAGGAGATTTGTACACAAATTATATTTTAAGTTTTAAATATTATGTCAGCTTAGAAAAAGGGGTAGAACTTTATAGTGAAATGAATACTATTTTCTCTCTGTTGTGTTCATCCATAGTTACCAGTTCACATGCCAATTTTATAGGGGTGAAAGCATGATGCCTCTGAATTCCTGCAATTTATCTGTGAATCTCTTGATGTGTCATTATTGTAATGTATTTCCTTCTGTTTTTCAATCAGAAAACAAGTGCGAGAGCTCTTTGGATTGTCTTAGTGTTGGTCGTTTTGTTCATGTACCCAGCTGCGGATTAGGTCGATAGGTAATGAATTAAAAGCAGGTCATGCCCATTATTGACTTGGGTAGCCCATTTACAAAAATATATATATATTGAACTCAAAATTTTTCTTCAGAAAAGAAACTCTTTATACAATTGATATAATAATATTATATAGTTTTTATATAAATTAAATTTTTATAAAAGCAAAAATTTATAAATTAAAAATAGAAATAAATTATATCAAATATGTGGCAAAAAAAAAATTTTGTTATATCAATTTGCATAAAAATATAAAAATTAATATATAATAATACTATATTATTTTATATATAAAAAAAATTTATAATATATATACGTGAGTGTGGCATGCGTGCACGCACGTGTAGAAGAACATAATAATATGTGCTTAGAATGTATATGTAAAAGTAGATGATTTATTTTTATAATTTTTAAAATTATTTTATCACATTATTTTATTATTCCAAATAAATATCAAGTTATTTAAGATAAAATATTTGAGATAAAAATTTAAACTAGTAAATTATTTTGATTAATTTTTAAGTAATACTATATATCTCAAATTGTATGTTTTAAATAATATGGTATTTACTGAATAATTTACATAATTTTATAACTTTTAAGATTATTTATCACATTATTTTATGGTTTATTTGATGAAAGTTAATTACATTATTTGATGTAAAATTTAAATTTTAATGTAAGAATCAAGATTTTTAATTATGTTCATGATGGTGCATTTGGATTTATAAATTAATTGATAATATGCATTTAATAATTTAGATTACAATTAGTACAAGTAGTGGTTGAGTGGAGAATTGGTTCTCATAAATGGCTATGATTATAAATATTCGTATTAAATGTTCTTAATCTTTTTTAATGAATATTTTTTCTTAAAATGAAATAATTGTCCAAGTCAGCGTTGATTTTGGTGCTCATTTATGCCTAATTCTTTTTAATAAATTTTTTTTGTTAAAATAAAATATTTTTATGCTTTTTATTAGATAACTTTTAAATTCTTTCAAATTAGTTTAATTTTATTAATTGTAAAATAATTTTATTTGGCAGATCCGTTTATTTTTAATATTTTAGATAAAATAAAAAATAGGTAATTCTAGAGACTCTAAAATAATCAAATCATGCATTTGAATATATTAATTTTTTTGAAAAATAATAATATAAATTATTAGAGTTTATTAATATATTTAATTGAAAGAGTTATATAT
>JAWDEX010000013.1:2535194-2564768 GCA_035221805.1 Trichilia hirta | reverse complement strand
TATATAGACTAGCTTAGCAAAAGTCAAAAAGAAAATAGTAAACACCTACATTATTGGCAAGTTTGTCAAAATTACCCCAATGGTTAGTTTAAAAATATAGACACATCGCTATCAAAATTCGGCGCCTTAAGCCAAGAAACAAACTTATTAAATATTTTGGCATAATGATTTAAAAATTAAATCTCATGTCATTATCACAAATTCGACATCTCGATAATGGATAAAATTTACAAATGACAAAATTGGGTTATGACACCTACACCACCTTCTTCAATAAATTGATTCTTGAGGAATTATATGTGTCTACTGATTAAAATTCTTTGATTATCATTAAAGTAAAAGTAATATCTTAAATTTTTTTAGGATATCCAATGAATTGACGCTCTTTAAACTTCACATCTATCTTTATAAACTTAACACTAATAGGAACAATTCATTCTAATGGATCAACAAGTGACCATATTTGATTAGTATACATAGAGTCCATTTCAGATCTCATAGCTTTAAGTTATTTTTTAGAATTGATATCTAATGTTGTCTCTTTATAAGTTCTAGGATCTTTCCTTTGTTCATCTTCTCTTATCACAAATGATTTAAAATTTTTATCTGACAGAAAAGTATCTTTGTGGAGGGAATAATATCCTAGTAAATATATATAGAGGTAGATCTACAAAAGATTGAGGATTAGATCAAATATATTTATTGATATGAAATGGTTTATTTATCTGAGGTTGACCAAAATTAGGCTCTTCAGACTATTCTAAGAGCTCGAAATTTTCTACTTACAACACCTTTTTTAATAAATTGATTCTCAAGGAATTGTATATGTTTATTGATTAAAATTCTTTGATTATCATGAAAGTAAAAATAATATCTTAAACTTTTTTTAAGATATCTAATGACTTAACTTTTTTTAAATTTTATGTGAAATTTTTTAGGTTTAACAATTTTAACATAAACTAGATAGCTCTAGGGCTTCATATGATATCTTAATATTATTTTAATAGGTTCCCATGTCATATCTCATATAATGTCTTATGAACTACTTTAAAAGGTACGTTATTCAAGATGTATATTACAGTATTAAAGTTATAACCCTAAAGATATAAAAGTAAGTCAATAATGTTCATTATTGATCGCACAATATTAAGTAAGATATGATTCTTTTTTTCTATTACTCCATTATGCTGTAGTGTATAAGGAGAAGTTAGATGAGATATTATACCATTTATTTTAAAAAAATTTAATAATTTAGTATGTAAGTATTCTTTTTTACGATCTGATCTTAAAATCTTAATATTTTTTTCTATTTGTTTCTCTACTTTAACTTTGAATTCTTTGAACTCTTTAAATAATTTAAATTTATACTTCAACAAATACACATAATTATATTATAAATAATTATTAGTAAATATTATAAAGTACGAGAAATCTCCTCTAACCATTTTACTAAATAGACCACACACATCAATATGTATTAATTTAAGAATTTCATTGACTCTTTCTCTTGACCAGCAAAGGTAATTTGGTCATCTTACTTTAGAGACAAGATTTTTAGAACGTAATGGACCTATAAGTCCATCAATAACTATCTTATTAATTTGTTTTTCTATAATATCACCTAATCTATGATATCAAATTAATAAATAAACTAAAAATATAATTTTAAAGTCAAATGATTAAATTTAAATTAAACAGTTTAATTTAAAAAATATTGTAAAAGGTTAATTTCATAAAATTACCCTTAGGTGATATTTATCTATAATTTGCTTAATGGTTAAGTAATTGACTTTCTGGATAATTATTATATTTGATTATTAAATAATTAATATTTATTGGATAAATAACAAATTAATTAATTACAAAATCTACAAAACATACATATACATCATTTATTTTTCATTTGAAAAGGATAAGCATCAAAAATTGAAGCAAAAACTTATCTCTCTATCTCTAGCAAAATTCAGCCCCCTCTTTCTTGTACTTGGTGTGTAGATTATTGAGAATACAAAGGGTTTTGAGTCTACTCTTCATCAACCATAAGCTTTGTAGTTGGTATAATACTAAACCCTAAGTTTTTTCATGTATATTTTGATATATTTGTTCATTAGAGCATGAGATACTTGTATAATCTTGAGATTTAAATGTTTTGCATATAATCTAGCTTAACATTCCTTTAGATACAGGTTTAGGCTTGTAGCTAAAGGGTTTACACAAAAATATAGTATAAACTACATAGACGTGTTCTCACTGATAGTAAAATATTGTTTATCAAGATTTTACTTGTATTAGATACTATGTTTGACATAGAGTTCAAACAAATGATATAAAAACAATGTTTTTATATGGGAATCTCTCTAAAGAAATCTACATGAGATTACTAGAATATTTAAACAAAAAAAAAAAAAAAAAAGGAGCTGAAAATTGAATATGCTTGCTAAAGAAATCGTTATATAGTTTGGAGCAATCACCTAGGTAATAGAATTTAAGATTTTATGATTTTATGATTTTGAATGGATACACAAGAAACCTATATGATCAATGTATTTACTTTTGTGGAAGTTGCATAGATGAGCATTTATTCATTTATGTAGACAATATGTTATTAGCAAGTAAGAACAAAGAGAGGCTAATCAAATTAAAGACTCAATTGAGCTCAGAATTTGAAATAAAAGATCTTAGGGTTGCAAGAAGGATTTTGAAAATTAAATTTAATAGAGACAAACGTAAAAGGTTGCTTATTCTCTCACAAGAAAAGTACTTGAAAAAAATGCTTTAGAAGTTTCAAATAGTAAAAGTATTAAAGATGCTGTTGTGACACATTTTAAGCTGTTGAATGACCAAGAACCAACAAACAAGAAGGACAACAAGAAATGATAAACACTATATATTCGACAATGGCTAAAAACTTGATGTATGCCATAATATGTACAAAACCAAACTTGACGTATTCAATAAGTTTGATAAGTAGATTTATGAGTAATCCAGATAAAATCATTTGAAAGATGTGGAGTGGATTTGTAGATACATTAAAGAAATTACAAATAGTTATCTAAGATATTAATTAGAGATTTATAGATTGAGATGATCAAGGGATATATAGATGCAAATTATGCTATAGATGTAGATAAAAGAAAGTCCTTAATAGGGTACCTTTTGCTGTGAAAGATGCATAATTAATTAGAAGGCATGCCATAATATGTAGTAGCTTTGTTAACAATTGAGGCTAAACATATGATAGTGGTTGAAGCACTATGCTACAAGGATTCATGGCTAAGTTGAAAATTAGTAATAACACTTTAGTAGTGTGTTCTGATAAACTAAGCACAATTCAACTATCAAAACATCAAGTATTTCATGAAAGATCAAAACATATTGATGTTAGGCTGTACTTCATAAGGGATGTCATAATTGAAGGTAAAGTTGATCTGCAGAAGATGAATACTAAAGATAATGTAGCGAATTTTCAACTGAGCTTATATCGACCAATAAATTCATGCATTATTGTGGATTGATTTGAATGTCAGCTAATGAGTGAAAGGATTAGGAGAGTTAAGTCACCGAAGGAAGGTTGAAGGTTTTGATAGTAGGTGAGTGAAGAAAAGCATGATAAATTGCTTATATGGAGAGAAGAACGAATTCAAAGTTATAAAACTTAAAATTAAGGTAGAGATTGTGAAATATGATTCAAAGTTTTATAAGTTACAAAGTAAATTCAGTTGAATTAAATGCTTAAGTCGTTTGAACAAAGTTTTGAGAATTGAAGAAGTCAAAAGAGTCGTATGATTTGGTCGAGCTCAATGTAGATTTAGTCAAATAAATCTGGGAGAAAAATAAGTTCGAAAGCTCATTGAAATTCAGTTGAATAAATTGGGTAATTCATCCGGCCAAATTAGGTGGAGAGCACTTTTAAGAAAGTAGGGTAAATTTTGGTCGAACAAATTGAGAAATTTGTTCAATCAAATAATTGAATCCTCAATTGATTAGGATTGATTTTGAAAGTTCTTACAATCTAAGGTATCCTATATATGTATATTATGTTTTCTAAGTTAAAAGAAGACGGTGGAGAATGTGTTGAGAGAGTTCTCTGAATGTGAAAAGAGAGCTTGGTTGCTAGGGAGAGAAAGAGAAAAAGTGACTAAAACATAAAAGAGTTGTTCTTGTTCTTATAACAAAATCATAAAGAATTTTTTCGGTTAATTAGTACAATTTTCTTCTCTAAATTATCTTGTTGTATGGTTGTTTAATTTCAATGGTTTTTGTTCAATTCTCTGAATTGTTTTGTTGATTGTTTCATGAAGATGAAATTCGCATGAACTGTTATTGTGTTTCTCTACAATTAGTATCAAGTGCTTGTAGAGAATTTTTTCAAACAATATAATAAAAAATATTTAAGAAATGAAAGTAAATTCTTTTATTATATTTATGATTTATTATGAAACATTATTGATAAATATTTGTATGCCATAAAATATTCAAAAAGTATTGACTATAAATAGTAATAATTTAATTGTGTTTAAAATTTATGTAATATAAAGTATGAATATTATTTTAATTTATTATAAAAAATTTTATATTGTATAAATTAATTTATAAAATTATATATTTTTTTTTAGATTTTATGGGTGTAGATAAAATTAATGAGGTGAGATTAAAAAAATTGGTGTAGAAATACATCACCCTTAAAGGATAGACATTACTTGTTTTACCTATACTCTACTGGTTACCCGAATTATTATTAAATTAAATTAAATTAAATTAAAAATTTCAAAATCTAAACACAATCTAACAAAAGTGTAAGACCCTTATATATTTCTTGAAAGAAGCCAAGTGTTATACATCGCAAATTCATAACATTTCTTAGTAAAAAACACATGTACACAAAAATTCATTAAATTATTTTTATAATAAAAGTATATTTTGAAATAAAATATATTTTTGTAAATAATGGAAATATTTAATAATTAATTATTTATTACTGAAATATTCTTAATTCATTGACTATTATTTATATATTATTTAAACAAAAATTGAAAATAGATTTTTTATAATTATAAATAAAGATTTATTTAAACGTGTGATGATTAATTTTGAATATTATTTATATATTAAACTAATTTAATAAATGAATATTTAAATCATTAGTTATTTTTATTTAATTTATAATACTTTTAATTATAAAATTATAGATACAGTACATTTCACTTATGATAATATCTCTATATTTGACAAGTTTTGCTTTGTATATAATCAAATATATTAAGAATACAAATTATTTATATAAAATTTTAGTACAAACTAGTGTAGTAATATTTTTATAATTGTCAGAATAATAATTTATCACAAGAATAAATATTTTATAATATAAATAAAAATATCAAACACGTAATGATAATATAATTTTATTAATTTCGAACATTATTAATAATTCATTAGTTATATATATAAATGTTGAAGAAGTTTAACAAAGATGAGTAGCAACACGCGGATGTCAAAATACTAAATTTCACTGTAACAAGTATTTATTTAATAACTCACCTTATGATTTTGGAGTAGGGTTGGTTTCTTAAAAAAAAATTAATTAGGTTTGTGTTGATGCAATAGGAGTTGTTGTGTCGTTGAAACAAATAAATAAGTGAATTATACGGAGTTATTCTGTGCTAGCCTTATTCTTTAAGGGTATGGCTAAGTTTGATGTTTTGCCGAAAAATAAGAAATTAAAGAATCAATTTCTCTTATAATAATTCTGAAGAAAAAATTGTAATTTGCTTTTGTATTAGAGTACAATGAAATTTGAGTGTATATGGAACCTAAAAGAAATATGTATTCTTATTTTGAAATCTATTCTATTTGTATTGTTATTTATCTTTAAAACTTAAGTACACTCATTTTAAATGAAACCCATGAAATAAAAATACACTTATTAATTGAAGATTAAATTATCGAGTTAGTATTAATTAATTAATTAATTAATTAATTAATTAATTAATGTATCTCACTTGGAACGGCTACATATAATTTTACATAAATACAAATTATTTTTATACAAATTGATGTGGGTAGAATGACTGTATTGATTATTTCTTAGTCCACATAATTTCTTTTTAATAATTATATTGATTATATATATTTAATAACTAATAATAACAAATCAGATGAATATGTACACAAAAGTTTACGAAAAAAAATTTGTCCTAACATTATCTTTTTATACATAAAAAATTTTATATTTTTAACATTATAAAGTTATCACACATTTTATATTTTTATAGAAATAAAAAATATATATATATAAAATATATAACAATTTTATAGCGATCTCAAGTTAGTATTTACACAAGAAAATTACAAAAAAAATATTGCTTCCCGCATATTGTATTGATATTACTATGGTTTCGTTCTGTGGCATTTTGGGGATAACAGAAGTCTAATTTTGCGATGTTTTGTCCTTCGATAAGCACACGACCTAATTAAACAATAAAATTTGTTGGCCCATGACAGTATTATCAAATATTTTAATTTCCGGAAAGAATTAGAATCTCGTATTAGTTAATTTTTATCTAGTTTAAAAATAAATAAATAACTATGTATGTTTTTAATAATTTAGAATAAAAATTTATTTTTATTTATTAATTATTAATTATACTCATTTACTATTGTAATTTAGCACCTGGGATGAGATATCTATAAAATGCGAATGTAAATATATATCTTAAGTACATAAGAAGTATCACGTGGTTAGTACAATAATTTAATAAAATTTTAATAAGTTAATTTTATTAGTTATTATAATAAATAAATAATAAATGATATTTATAAATATTAATTCTCTTATTATTTTTTTTATGTGCTACACCCTTAAATTCCACTCTCATATATACTCTTGGAGTCTGAACATATTTCTAAACGCAAGCTAAGCGACTCATATCACAGATTCATAGCATTTCTCTGTCAAAAATACACAAACAAACAAGTTCATAGCAGCCCATCACAGTTTATCGCCCAAGAGCCACCAACTCACCACCATCCTAGACGAAAATGCTATGAAAAATTGTGTGTAGGTGTAGCAAATGAGCTCGCATAGACTTTGGCCGGCTAACATTTCAAACACAAATATTACCAAGCATGTGGGCTAAGCTAACATGAAAGTAGAAAGAATTAATTAAAATATTTGAAAAACAATTTAAAAGTAAGTAAGATTTTATAGTATACATAATAAATAGTTGTTAAAAAAAAAATTTTTTTTTTTGATAATTTTATTATTTTAATTAATTAAAAATATTTAAAAATTGGAAATTGAAAAAGTCTTGGTATAATAAGAATTTAATAAATTTATAAGCTAAGTTGAGCTGACATTTTAAAAAATTAGCCCGACGTGAAATATGAATGAATTTCAGTTTTACAGGCCGAACCAAAACAGCACAAAGCATATACACCTTTTGTCTGAATTCGAATTTTACAAAAGTTATGTCAAATTAAGAAGAAGAAGAATTTAATAATGAAACCGTCGGAGGCAATTGAAATTTTTAAAAAATTAAAGGAGTAAGTGACTGTAATATTAAAAAGCAGGGGTAATTTTTATATTTCCTTTTCTAAAATGGTATCCCATTAATTAAAGTTTACAGTATTTGTTACTGTTGTCCAAGGTAAATTATCATTAATTTGGTTTAATACTCTGTTATTTTCTTATTTTTATAAAAATTATTTTATACCATTATGCTTTCTAATTTTATCCTTAGAAAATAAAATTAAACCAAGCAAACCTGCGTTTATTGAATTAAAAAAGGTCGTTTCTATATTAAGTTATTGAATTAATTACTGAATAACTACTTATTAATTGACTTTTACATTCATTCCAAGTTTTAAAAGATGATGTTAATTTCCATAACTTTCTATAACTGAAACTTCAATGAAAACTTTCTGTGCTCCTTTAGAAGTTTCCTTAAAAGAGAAATCTTTTAGGTACAAGTATTCTACATGTACTTGTACCTTGTAAAGCTTTTTTCACTGAAATTGGAATTCTTATAGCTATTACAGGTATTTCTATTCATTTCGTGTAATTCCCTTGAACTATTTCAGAATCTTTGGAGCTTCTAATGTGTATTCTAATGGCTATCCAAACTAACAATACAGGGCATGCAGGTGTATTGAGTGAAGAATGGAAATCCGAGTTACATCAAGAAAGTTCGTAACGCCGTCGTCTCCAACTCCAAATCATCTAAGAAACTTGAAATTATCGTGCATCGACCAGCTTGCTCCGGCAGCCTACGGTTCCTTCATTTTCTACTACTCTTCTAATGGCGATATCACCATTTCTGAAACAAATGAAAGACTCAGACGATTGGAAACATCGTTGTCGGAAACACTAACACGCTTTTATCCTCTAGCAGGTAGATATATTGAACATAGCAATAGCGTTGATTGTAGTGATCAAGGAGCTGAATATTTGATAGCTCATGTGAATGGTCGATTTTCCCAATTTCTTGACGTAAAGTCTGAGGCTGAGTTGAATCGTTTTATCCCATTTGCAAATGAAGTTGTAGGGTTTTCTCCCACAGCTCTTGCAGTTCAAGTTAACGTATTTGATTGCGGTGGTTTAGCCATTGGTGTGTGTTTATCACACAAGGTAGCTGATGGATTTGTCATATTTACTTTCCTTCAAGGATGGGCTGATGCCTGTCGAGTTGGGATAGAAGAAGTTTTGTGCCTTAATTTCGATATGGGATCTATTTTGCCTTCAAGAGAAGTAAATAAATTCAACATTCCGTTGCCGGAAGACGATGGCCCAAAGTTGGTGACAAAAAGGTTTGTTTTCAATGGAGATACCATATCAACCCTAAAATCCAAGGCCATGAACAAACGCCATCTTTCTCGAGTGGAAGTTGTAACAGCTTTTCTATGGAAAGCTCGAATAGCTGTATCTCAAGCGAAAAATGGTCATTTGAGGCCTTCTTTACTGACCCTAGCCTACAATTTTCGCGGTAAAACGGCTCTGAAAATCCCAGACAATTCTTTTGGAAACGCATTCAAATTGGTGCTTGCACGATTCAAGCCAACAGAAAGGAAGTTAGATTTTGATGACTTGGTCGGTCTAATCAGGAATGCCATAACTAGCATTACTGAAGAATGTTCTAACACAAAAGATGCCGATGATTTATTCATTTCATCGATCAATTCAATGAGAGAAATACATGAATTGTTGAAAAAAAATGAGACAGACATTTGTGTTTTCACAAGTGTTTGTAGGTTTCCTTATTATGAAATTGATTTTGGTTGGGGAAAGCCTAGTTGGGTAAGCAGTGTTCAAAAGCCTTCGGATCTTGTTCTTATGATGGACACTAAATGTGGGAGAGGAATTGAAGCTTGGGTTACATTGGAAGAAAATTATATGTCAAAATTTCAGGAAGACGAGGATATTGTGGCCTTCACTTCCAATTCTGATAAGCCATGAACCTACATATGTTCTTAATCTTATAAATGTCGGGTTCCAATAGATATATTCATGAATGATGCTTTTAACTACCACACTCAAAATTGTTACCAATTAGGCAGAATTCACTTTGTTTGCATTTTCACTCCGGATAACTGACAATAAGATGTCATTTCAGTGTGGATTTTTATATATCTTACCTTGTTTTTCATTCTTTGATACAATCTCATTTCCCAAAAAGAAAAACTGTTTGATGTAAATTTCGTCTTATATATTTAGATATAGATATAAACGAAACTTATGTTTGTTTTTCTGTTTATACAAAGGGCAATATAGAACCTTGGGACCAATAACAAAATTCGATAAAATAAAAATTAAGAACACCAATAAAATTAAGATCTCGTTATAAATGAGTTTAGGGGATTATCCCACTAAGAAAAGATATCATAATCTAAACTTCGACTGGTTAAAGTATTCCGACCTTCATATAAGAAACATGAAATTCCATAACCTGAAGATGGATGAAAGCAATTTAACCGGCACTTGTGAATCTGTCAAGGAGGAGAGTAGTTAGGATTATAGAGATATTGCGTTGTACTAATAGAGTTCCATTTCAACTCAAGATTCATGCCAACCACAACCAAGACCCCGAGCTTACTCTATTACAAGAATAATTGTCATAACCTCTGGAGTCTCCTGAGGTTTGGCCTAATTACCCACCATTCCCCTCCATTGTGATATATACCTCGACACTTCCCTAACATTAGTCTTGTTACAACAGAAAAGCGACTTTTGAAGGGCAAGATAGCACTTTAACTGGCCTGGCCGATCCTGTTTAAAGATAAATTCCTGGTACTAGACATCCCGACTTTCTTCAAACTGCTACTTGCTTGAAAGGCCATCGATTCATGCCATAAAAGGGTCCCCTCTACTTTGCATCGGATAGTCATCGCTCCGTGGGGAAGTTCATTTGGCAATTGATACTGCGAGACAAACACTCAGCATAGGAGATGAAAATGAATGGATTTAAGCCCGAGTAAGCGAATGGATTATGCAAAATCTCCTCTTTCTATAGGATCTCGAAAATTGTTTTAGAGATGACTTGTCTTATCGTAAGGAAAGTGCGTCTCCTCCAGAGCCCATTTTTCTAATCCAAAATAGAAGAGTGCATCGCCTAAAAGGAGGTTGTAACCCTTTATACTTGGACTGAGACCTCTTTTCCCCAGAAATCTATTTCTATTTAAACTCAAAATCCGTAACAAGCACTTTCGTCGTCCCCTCCTTTCTTTGCCCTCCGGTCCACTCATTGCGGCACAAGCCCAACTCCAAAAGAGACCGCTGGCATAGCTCGAATTACTGAATCGTGCTATACTAACTGGGTACAATAAAATCAGGCCGTGAGGTTTGGGCTTGCAAAATCTGAGTTAGGCCCCTGAGTTTTGCCATCCTTGCTCAAAGAGCAATCTAGCAGCCATCACGTCATCATACCTTCCTTGATAATAATGCGAAAGCATCGACACACTCAACAACACTGGAATGACAAAAGCATAAATTCTCCGAAAGTTTTTACTCAAACAATTGATAATTAATGATCGAAAAAACTAGGGGGAAACTGCCTAGATGATGTTAATATGTCCATGTTCCTTATTTTATAAGCCATATATAGTAGTTCTTCAAATGTAAAATGGAGCTACACTCGTAAAGACCAACACCAGATACCTGTTGGTATCGGTATTATATCTTTCTCAAGAGCAACACTAGCCCTTTTGAGTGCTAGCAATTTTAAAAGTAAATTTTTTTTGCTCAAAAGAAATGCTATAAAAAAGGCACATTAAATCAAATTTCATCATTTTTCTCAAACCCAATCAAAATATAGACTATCTACTATGAATATTCCATCTATACACCGAATATATAAGCTTTTACGAGGGAGGTAAAGAAATTAAATTAGGCGAATACTTAAAGTTGTATGATAGCTTGCTCCTGAGTTTGGTTGTGTTTAGTGAGTTCCATTGCGTGAAAAATACACATTGGTTGAAGTAGGAGATTTTTTGTTGACATCATTTAAATTTTTAGAGTATTTGTATCTCTAACACACATAATATATGAATATATTCACACTCAAAAATTTTGATATTATTATTTTTAAAAGTTTTATTTTAAATAATAAAAATATTTTGTATTTTTTTTTTTTTTGAGTGTGCGTGTGTGAAATGAGACTTGTTGGTCAAATATATTCTTTAAAAGTAATATTATAAATCCTAAATTGTATTCTAAGACTAACATTCAAATGATATGGTAATTGAGTTGTTAATGTCGAATCCTTTTATTTATTTAGGATTAATGAAAAATAAATAATTTAAAATAATTTAAAGATCTTTTAAAATTAATAAATTTTTAACGAGTGAAGTGACGTGATATTTATAATTTAATTATCAGATTATTTAAAATATAATTTAAAATCTTTAATATTATTTATTTTTTAATTATTATGTGCTTTAAGATAAATAAATTATATTAAAATAAATATATTTTTCACTCCTATTTGAGAGAATTTTATTAAATTTACATAAAGAAATATCACAATTATACGTCCCTATTCATCTTTAAATTTTGATTAATCAATACATTTAACTTATTCAAATCATTATATTTAAAATAGAATAATAAATTATTTTAAAAGTATAAAAATGGATCATTCCATCAACCAACAAATCTTAGAGAAAAAAAAATGTTGAATCCTAATTAAAATATATAATATTAGACTATAAGTTTTTTATATAACAATATTTAAAAGAAAAATAACATTTTTAAACCAAACTCAAAGAAAAAGCTTGTCCTTTCTATAGTCCATACATGATGTTGGACTGAAGAGCTGTCACGTCTTTAGAGGAATATTGGATCCCAAACGGACATCCTATTTTTATCCGGGTAAAAGGCTTCCAACAACCGTTGGATGCCGCAATTATCGGACCTTTCTTGTTCTAGACCGTTGCCAAGCACAAATTGCGCGTTAAAATTTCGGATTACGTGTACGTCCGAGATACGAAGACTAGATAATCGGATCTTGGTAGTGAAACCCTAGGATCCCAAAGTCCCAAACCTCTTCATGGATGGATCTTATTTGGCTTTCTAATCTATTGTCATAATTCAAATTTTTTTTTTTAATATTTAACTAAAAATTATTTAGAAAGCGGTGATCAAAAATTAAAAAAATGCAATAAAAGAATTAAAGATATTAAAAATAGGGTAAGAAAAAAATTGGAAAATCGAGGGGAACATCACACATTATTTTATCATGACATGATTATGGTGTATTTACATGTACATATAATTATTTTAACTCTTAGATGATAATTTCTTATTTTTTTATTATATTTTATGATTTTATATTGTATTTTTATAAGCTTTTAAAAATTAAGAATTATAACAAAAAATTAAAAATTTTAATAAAAAGACAACAATATAAATTACAACTAAACGCTAACTATTTTTGTTTTTTCATAATTCTACTAGTTTCAAATATAAACGAACACCCTAATTCATTAGAAGGTATAATGTAATCTTAACTAAAAAAATTAAAAAATATATTAAAAATAACAAATTTTTTAAACCAATAAAATTAAATATATATTTAAATAAATTTTAGATCTGTATATATCATTTAGTTAATTAAAAAAATATAATAAAAATGTTAAAAATTAGAATAAAATTATTAATAATTACAATAATAAAGTCGGAAAAGGTGTAGAATATATACAGTAAAACAAATATACCGTACGTACCTTTTTTCTTTCAAAGTTGTAGCTTTATCAAAGCTATTTCGCCAAAGTTTCTCATAATCCAACGGTTAAAATCAAAAGAGAAATAACCTTTCAAGAATTCCGACTCTTTTCTGACTATAGTCTTCACTTCCATTAATATCTATATAAACTCTCTTCATCTTTCCAATTTTGTCACACAAAACCCTAATTATCATACCATCTTCTTCACAAACTTTCCTTTTAACCCTAACTTGTTCACATACTTTAAAAAAAATGGCTTATTGTGGCTCTGTAATTCTTTTATCTATGGCGTTTCTGGTTGTCTGCTCGATCGGACAATCACCCACATCTTCACCAGCATCATCTGCAACGAAATCACCATACTCTGCAACCACGCCAACTGCTATCCCAACTCCGGCTGTCGCCGTCAATACTCCACCGTTTTACGTTCCTGGTCCAATGGTTGCTCCCTCCTACATCTCAGCGTCACCTTCGGAAGCTCCGGCACCATCTCCATCGGAGAACGACGCCGTTTCAAAGACAGTTCACGTTGCTGGATATTTGACTATTGGAATTTTTGCTATCTGTTTAATGATATAATGTTGTTGATCGGAGGTTTCAATTTTTCATTATGTGGGTTTTGGCTGTTTATTTATTAATTTGACGTAATGTTTTCTAAGAATGAAAATTAATTAATTATAATGATATATTACATGCTTCTTTATCATTATTTTTTGATATATTTATTTCGAAAATAAAACTTAATTATATATTAAGAATTATTAATATTTTTATATTTAATAAGTTATATTTTTGTTTGTATTGAAATTTTTCCTAAATTATCATATTAAATATTAAAAATTACTGTAAATAATAAATATATAAAAACTTTACTAAGTAAATTAAGAATACTTGTTACTAAAACTCGTATATTAATATATCTTTTCCTTAATAAATAACATTAACGTTTCTTTTATTATTTCTATTAAATCGATGCACGAATATTCATTTCATATGGTGATAATCCATGCAATCTTAAGCTTACAATTGTCCATGCATGCACAGTACATAATGAATTAATTTCGATGGAATAGAATATAAGAACACAAAATATTATGATGATTAGTTGATTGGTTTTAGAAAATTGTGGTCTTTATTCCTTATGCTTAGGGGACAGCTAATCGAAACACGCTTGATTCCTGTCTAGGGCAAATATTTGAAATGAATTAATTAATAGCATTATTAATGTCAAATATTGGCTAATAATCAGAAAGCAAAGAAATTGAGTGGAGCCCTTTCTTTGAGAAAGTTATTTTATTTTATTTTTTTTCTCTTTACGATCTTTTGAATTTAGCAAGGACCAAAAGGAAGGAGGTACACATTCATTCATTCCAAACTTCAAAAAAAATAGGAGCATCACTTTTTCTTTTCTCACATGGACAGCTCATCTCTTCTATCATTATTACTATTAATAATACAATTTTGGAACAAATCAATTCAAATTCCTGAAAATGTTATGCATAATGCTAAGATAAATTTAGATATACCGCACGTCTCTTTGCTTTATCTACTTTTTTTATCATAAATTTTTGTTTTATTTTTGTTTTTTGTTTTTATTTTTATAACTTTTCATTGCAATGTTTTCTATCTTTCCGTAAACTGAGAATTAAAAAAAAATAATTAGAACTCACAACGTGAGACTCGGTTTGATATTTATTAGTAATATTATTCGTTTTGATTCAATCTTTAAGGATATTCTTGATAATAAGTTATTATGAGAATCTTTTAAAAGGTCATTTATCTTAGTATTCTCAATGATTAGTTAATATAAAAACTTTTAGAAGATCACCCTTCTTGATACTACTCCTTCTCAAATACTTTTAAGTTCTTAGAAATAAACTATCATCTATTTTAAAATATTTTATTAATATATTAGTTCTAACTTTACTTATATTAGACTAGAAACTCTCATATTTTAATGTAGGACTCGCTTTTATCCCACACAGTCATCCTGAAGTCTGTAAAAAACTACTCTTTATTCAAGTACTCTTACTCTAGCTCCACTCCCTACCCTCTAGAACTAGAATGTTACAAATCCACCAACTTCTATCTAATTTTTCTTCGAGCCCACGATCATATTAGAGGAGAGTTAGGAGAGTTAGTTTTGATACTATACTATAAACTTGACCTAATACTTATTAACGATATTGTTCACTTAAACCTAACCCTTGAAGTTTCACGATATTGTTATTATAATTTTGTTTTTTTTCTAATAGGTCAATATGAGGACTTCTCAAGAGGTTATCCGTTTTGGTATTACTCTTGTGAGTCTTATGATTTTGTTTTTGATAATAGGTCAACACAAGAACTTTTCAAAAAATTACTCATTTTAGTACTATTCTTGTCTAAATACGAAATTGTAAAATTCTTAAAAATAAACTACTAGCTAATTTAAAATACCTCGTTGACATATTAATTTTAATTTTATTTATATAAATTAAAATTTTTTTCCCTTATTTTAATACGAGACTTGCTATTGTTTTCAAGATTATCTTAAAACTTATAATAAGCTGCTTCGTGATCAAATGCTCTTGCTCCTATGCCACTTTTCGTCTTCTATAATCGGAATATTACACACAACATAGTGTTGCCCAAATTTTACTTCATTTTTTTTCTAGGTTTAATTTGAGGGCACGCATTGGAATGCTGACTTTGGAAAACCCAGCAGCTTAACAAATACGTCACATACGAATGACAAATCTACCTCAGTCCCATTGTATTGCTCTTGATTCGAGGACTGTGGTCAATGATTCAGTCAATCCAAGAAACATGCATAAGGAATATAAATTCAGTAAAAGTAAAGTCTGCTTACATTTAATTTTAAAGAAAAAAAAAGATGGTCTGCTTAATGAATCATACTGACTGTATTATACGTCTTTCATTTTTATAATTTCGGAAAAAATAAAAATAAATCTTCTCCTAATAGAAAAACAATATAGGATGATAGTCTTAGTTGTAGCTTGATTCAAATTATTATCATTATTAATTTTGTAATTTTATTTTATTTTTTTAAAATTTCACTCATCCAAATTCTAACTCACCCGTATACACCCCCAAACTAAAATACAAACGAATGCCAAAAAAGGTAGTTTGCTTAAAATACTGCAAATCACTGAATACAATCCGTAAAAATATTTTATATTTTGTACAATGCTATTATCATATTGATTTATACATATAAATTTGTAAAACAAAAATTGTATTCGAATATTATTTTGCTCCACAAAATATTAGATTAAGAAAGTATAAATAAATTACATATTTCATAATAATTAAAGATAATTCACTAAATTAAACAAATGTATTTAAGGCAAAAAAATGAAATATATTAAAAATAATATCAAAATTTTAAACTTTAATCATAATATTTAAATTTAAATGAATGTAAAAAATTGATATGTAACAAATCAACTCACATACTAATTAATATTTTAGATGAGAATTCGTTTTGATATAGATGGGTTCTCACTTTTGTTTGATGTTTGTGTGCTTGAGAAAAACCTTTTTTTTTTTTTTAAGAATATATGATAAATTTTAATTTTATTTAGTGAATAAATTTTTAAAACACTTTTCAATTTATTAGTAACAGTAAATTAAAAAAGCGAAAATTATAAATTTTTAATCCTAAATTATTATTATCAAATACGATAGAAAGTACTAAAAATTAAGATACATGGCTCAAATTTAGATGAAAATAAAACATTATTACTACTTAATAATCAAATCACATCAGACATCCTCTAAACAAATTAACCCATCAATCTCAAGCGCATGCAAACACAAAATAATCAAAAATTAATTCACTTCAACCAACGATGTAATTCCCAATCAATGAAGAAAAAAATAATTCAACTTCATATGTCTACATAGCGAGCACAGCAGCGAAGAAGCCAACAGCAAGGGACGCAGTTGCAGCTACGTCCATGCTGTTGAAAACGGCCGCAGCACTGGCTGCAGGACCAGGAGCACCAGCTGGTGTCACCGGAATCTCCGATGGAGAAGTTGACGGAGGTGCTTGAGGTGCTACAACGATTGCCGGTGACGGTGCAGATGGCTTGGGAGAAGTCTTGGACGGAGTTGAAGCATCCATTGGTGGCATAACGGTTGGAGAATGTGGAGTAGGAGCAGAAGCCGGAGGCCTCAAAAATGGTGATGGTGACGGTGATTTTGTTGGAGAAGACGAAGGTGATGACAGCGGAGATTGAGCCACTACTGAGATGACTAAAAATGCCATGAAAGAAAAGAGAGCAATGCTTGGAGCCATTGAAGAAGGAAAGAAAGAAAGAAAAGAAGGCTCACTCAGCAGACTCAGAGAGATTATTACTGGTTTTCGAGACGAAACAGAAGTTACGGGGAAGAAGAAGCATTAATAGGGAAGAAGAGTAGGAGTTGGTGGAATCCGAACCGTTGGATCGTGGGATGAAACATGGAGAATAGAATTGTTGATTAAATAAATGAACATTTAATGACGGTTGACCAGGTAGACAGATGGAAGTGTTTATGACGACGAAACGCGGAATTGGAGATTGAGTGCATCCTCGATGTGATTCCACGTTAGGTTTGGAGTTGTGGAACATCACTTACATGAACGTACAGGTGGCCAATTTTTTTTTTCCTTTAATCTCTATCCCAATTTTATAAAAACCTCATTGGTTCATTCCGTCAAATTATCTGTAAAAAAACCTTTCTTTTAACTAAGTTAGGATGGATTAAAATTGTGTTTAAATAAAAATTAAAAAAAATAATCCACTCTTTTATATATTTTTTTAATATTACTATTTAAATTTATTTAAAAATTTTGTTAAGAATGGTTGTTAAAATTTTTATATTTGATAGATTATATTTTTAATGCATTAAAATTTATTATTAATTATTATATTAAATATAAGAAATTATTATAAGTAATAAATATAAAAATTTTATTAAGTGATTTAATGGCACTCATTAGCAAAATTTTCATATAATTATAATATTTTTTGTCATTTAATAATAGAAAATAAAAAAATATTATTTTTTTGGATCCATATTAATATAATGGTCTTTGTAATCATATAATAAATGAAAAGAAAAGAAATTAATGATCATATAATTAATCACACCACAAACGTCTGGACACAAATGTCCCCAAAATAATTCCTATGATCCGCTACAACCTGCAGTAAACTTGAGTCATATCAATATGATTCTCATCAATCACCCAAAAAATATTATAAAGTAATTAATATATATAATTGTTGTCACTTCCTTCACCTAAAACCTTCGTTTAAAATTCAAAATAATATATATATATGTATATATATTATTCACTTGTTTTAACTAAAATACATCAATTAATTTAATTATTGTCAATTCAAGTTGTGTAATTAATGGATTTCACCTCCAACATGTTGCCCAATATAATATTTTTTTTTCTCCTAGGGCTTGGGCGCAGTGTGTATAGTGGAAACTATATTTTGATTTTTAAGTCGGACTGTGATGGGCGGGTAAATGCATCATGATAACTCATTTGAAATATAGTTTTATTTTTGAATTGCATTATTATAATTGATTAATTTTATAAAAAATAAACATACTTCAAATAAAAAATTATATCAGGGAAATACTCATTATTTAAATATGAGTTGCAGTGTCAGAATAGCCTAGTTAAAACTTGAGAGAAAATCTTTTATTTATTAGAAAATCAATTTTCATTTCATTTTGATTTTTTCTTTTATCAACATTGAGCTCAATCAATAACTGTAAAAATACAAATAATTTCAAATTTCTTTAAATTCTTTTACCCAATTTTTTGTTTTAATTATATTAAACCCTCTATTTTATTTTGCTTTAAAGGGGTAGAAATATGAAATTAACAGTAATTCAAAATCTGATTTTAGAAAATAGTAAAAGAATTGTGTTGATTGATTAAACAAGTAAAAGTAATAGAACAAAAGTAATTAAAAATAAATATAATCGATGTATTAGAAAATCAATAACACGAAAGAATAAGAAATAAAAAAAAAATTAAAAACAAGGTAAATAAATAAATAAATAGATTTGAAAAATGAAAATAAAAAAATAACTCCTAGTAGCTTTAATGTTTCACCGTGTGCTCTAAATAACCAAAACGGCAGCGAATAATCCGACAGCCAAAGATCCAGAAACAGCAAATCTGTTCAAAACGGCAGCGTTCTCTGATGGCACAGGAGCCTCAGATGGTGGCACGGAGATTGATGAGGGAGAATTCGCTGGTGCCAGAGAAGAAGACGGAGATGGCGATAGTGGAGAGTTAACAATATTAGGAGACGGTGCAGTCGCTGGTGGAGTCTTCAAAGAAGAAGGTGCAGCCGCTGGGGGAGTCTTCGATGGAGAAGGTGCAGCCGCTGGAAGAGTCTTCGACGGAGAAGGTGAGACAACCGGTGGCTTAACGGAGGAAGACGGAGAAGGTGCTGGAGATTGCGCCATTACGGAAACGGAAAGCAACGCTATCGCGATCAGCATTGCTATGCTAGAAAGAGCCATTGATGATTCAAAATTGAGAAACTACTGAAAAATTCGGAAGAGGAAATTGAAGAACTCAAAGTAATTGATGGTTTGAGCAGAAACGACTGAAGAAGAGAGTATTTATAGAAGGGATGGGAGTGTAAACCCAGTACGACGCGATTGAATCTGACGGCTGAGATTCGTTGTTGGAGATCATGAAAGTGTAAACGTGGGACCATGACAATTGGCCAACTAAGAAAATGGAACACGCTTTGAGTGCATTTTCGTCGAAGGCAAGTTGGGGAAACGTAATGACAGTTGTCGTGTAATCTGGGACGTACACGAGGGTTGAAATTTAAGAACGAATACAAATCTCAGCCATTAGATTGTTTATATTCTTAACGGTCAAGAAATGGAAAGAGATTTAAATGGAAATGTAATTAAAGGCTCCAACGCGTAAACCATAGTCAAAAAGGAAAACTGTATCTTGCTTGATTTCGCTTTTAAATTGATTTATTAAAACTATAATTTTAAAATAAAATATTTTAATTTAATTTAACAATAAAAGATAAATGAATATTATAAAAGATTTTCAAAATTAAAAATTAATTTTGATAGCATTTTAAAAATAAATAATACAATGCAAACTAAGAGTATTCACTAATTTTTAATGGGACTCATCTATTTTTTGCTATCACCCTTTTAATGTGAAAAATTAAATAAAATAATAAATTAAAGATAGAAAGTGATTTGAACCATCATAATTATTTTAGATGTAAGATAATTTTTTTTTTTTTAAATGGCTTTCGGTTAAATCTAATTTTGAAAGGAAAAGTTATTATTTAATATAATTTTGAAAAAAAATTATTCTTAAATAATTTTAAATATATTCATAATTATAGAAATTCAAAATTAATCTTCAAATAATTATTAAATTCTAATTTTTTTAAAAATTATTAAAATATAAATGTTTTTATTAAATTTTCTATTAATATTTAAAAGATGTAACTAAAAACATATATTTTTTACCATAAATTATTTTAAAATAAAAATATAAAAATTAAATTTTATATACATGTGTGTGTAAGAAGAGCTCTTCATCCTATATATCTAGTTCCAATCTTTTAACCAATTTTTTATACATCATTTGCGAATATCATAAAATTTTTCCTAAGTTTTTCTTAGTTTTTAGAAGAACTCATAAAAAATTACTTGAATCTTCATAATTTTTTTAAATTTAAATTAATTCAGTTGATAAAATTTCTTGTAATATATAAGAAGATGGCCCGGTAGAAGAGCCTAAAAAAATAGGCTTTTCTATTACGGTAACAAACCCATCAACACAACTAATGGACAAAGAAATATTGAAATTTCATATGCCAAATTCTATCAATTGAACTTCTTCTGTCTACTTTACAACCATTATAGAGAAAAAGAATGAATCATTTTCACTCATCAAAACACTATGATCAGAAGTTGTGCTTATACAAGCAAGTCTAAACAACAATACTGAATAAAATTATGGATCTTTAACCCATTCATTTGGGCGATCATTCTACCTTTTCCGTCATATTATGTCAGAGTTTTCATCTAAATCTTATAAATCGAATCATGAGTCAGAAGCTGGATATTCATGTTCATGATTTCCACTTATGAATTTTTTATTAAGCCGCCTTTAGATTCTAACTCGTATATGTTACCCATTTTAGCACGTTTAGTCTCCAAATATCTCTTGTTTTCCTTTTCAATGGGAGTTATGAGAGGCACTCTTCCTTCAACTGTCAAACCATAACCCTTGAGTCCAATGTACTTGGTGGGGTTGTTTGTCATCAACTTCATCGTTTGAACAACCAAATCCCTCAGCATCTGCAGTTAAAAGGCAATGTATTCGTCATTTGCCACAGTGATCATAGAAAAAATAGAAGCATATACGGTATTTCAGCCCAGGAATGATTTTAAATGATTTGTAGATGGGATTATCATTCATTTAATTATCAATTTCAACTTGTATACACTGCAGAATTAGGGTGTCTTTGACTTTAAAAGATTGATTCATCAATTGTTTTTTTCTTTCACAACTTGTCTTCAGCACAGTACAACAGGTAATGCTAAAACCAATGCCTAGGATTTTAAAAATTTAAGAGAACCTTTGCCGACGGCTCTTATTATTCATCGGGATAACAGAACATAACACATGAAGAGTAAAGATTATTGCAACCAATGAACTCGATGATAAATGAATTTCACATTCACATTGCAAAATCATGCACAAATCTATCATTTATCCCAAGAAATTGATGGAAATAGGCTGAAACTAAATTGCAGGATTTAAACTTTCATTGAAAGCTTAAAATGCTGGGGAAAGCATAATGAAAAGTACCTGAGGACCAATGCCATATTCCTGTGAATCAACAGGCAATCCGAGTTCCTCATTTGCTTCCACTGTATCGCGCCCATCATCCTGCAAGTTATAAGCATGAAGCTTGTGGCCTAATCCAATCTCCCTCCCCTAATGCCCACAAAGATAAACTAATACACCCCTGCCTGCAGCCTCAATCTGCTGCATTGCAAGTGCAAGCTGATCACCACAGGCACATCTTGCCGATCCAAATATATCTCCAGTGAGGCATTCTAAATGTACCCTCACTAGAATATCTTGCCCATCCCCAATGTCACCCTGTTGATAATACATGAATTCAGAATTACTACTTATAAAAGAAAATAGTAAGAATCTACTTTAGATTTAGAAAAACATCATTATCAAGTGTTGGTGATCAGAGTTTCAATTTGATTAGTAAGCCTTTGGACCCTTGGAAAGCCTCTTCCAAAATGGATAAAACACCAAAGGTTATCCCTTAAATTAGGTCATGATTGTGCTTTTGATTCATGTACAAAGAACATAACAGCTTAAAGGACTATATAAAACACAATTTGGCGGATCCTTCAAACTAGAGCACAAAGTTAATATGCAGCCAAATATAGAATCCTGACATAAGTGGTTCTACAAGGTTTGGGGAGGATCTGAAACAACTCTACCAACTGGATCAAATTCTGCTGCAATTCTATGTCAAGCACAAACATTGCTCACCTTAACCATTGCTATATGCTCAATCCCATCCAAAATTGATCTGTAACAGTAAGCAATAAATGGACCCCACATTGTATGTATCCTTGCATCCGAAGAGCAGTCTACTAATTTATCTCTCTTTCTCCTATACCTGCCAAGCATTAAACATTACCAAGTTTAAAACATAATATGTTTAAGTTCCTAAAAAAAAAAAAAAAAACTCACTTGTACATGCACATGCACGTGCACACCTTGACATGCAAAAATGAAAAAACTAATTTTGTAAAGGAAAAAAAGAAAAAAAGAACTAGACATTGATGAAACAACTTGACAATATAGCTCGAAAGAGCCAACCTAATTTACCTTACTAAATCAGCGATGGATATAATTTATAAGTTCTCCCTCCTAGCAAATTCACGAAGCTTTGGTAATCTAGCCATGGAAACATCATCATCCACAACCTCACACAAAACAGCAACTGGGTCCAATCCAGCTAGCATGGCAAGATCAACAGAAGCTTCTGTATGTCCAGCTCTGTTCAAAACACCACCCTCTGTACTTCAAAGGAAAAATATGGCCTGGGCGACTGAAATCCTCAGGTTTTGAATCCCCAGAAGCAAGAGTCAACATAGTTGCTGCCCGATCATGAGCTGACACCCCTGTGGTTGTTCCATGTTTTGCATCCTTCAAAATCATTTATATACAAGAGCCTGAAATAACAAAATACAGTCATACAATGAACTGAAGTAAAATATAGTCATACAATGACTGTCAACAAAACTTTCCTGAAATGGTAGTATTGATTGATAAACTTTTCCAAACAGTTCATCAGTAACAAAATCACATTCATCAATAAGTTAAGGATACTTCCCATATTTGGGTTCATGGTCAAATAACAGTAGGTATTTTAATTTTCAATTATGTCCATCATAAATCAATTGCATTCTTGAAGAGAAACAGTATTTCACACACCCAAATTTGCAATCCTCCTTTTTCTGTGAGAAGGAGGGCGGTTAAGGATTCATTACAGTGATAATTTGTATTATTTCTAATAAAATTTCTTCTATTAAAACTTTTACCCACAAAATACACTGAGGACATGAAAATAACCATGCAGTTTAAGTGAATAAATATGAAGAGGAAGCAAACCACTGTTACTGCAAATGCAGTTCAAAGTTTCTCCTCATTTTCTTTTTATGCAACCATCAAGGAAGTTCCAACCTTTCCAGATCTTCACCCTTCATGCTCACACAAACAATTCCAGTTCCATGTTTACGATAAATGCCATTGCTTCAGGTGTTACTAACTGTGCTGCCATTATTAGATCACCCTCTTTTTCTCTATCTTCATCATCCACAACCACTACAAGCTGCAATATTAATTCCAATCAGTAGAATAAATAAATAAATAAAATGATATGAACAAAAATAGAAGCATCTATGATATCAGATTCCTAATTATTTCAAACTTAATAAACAACCAACCTTTCCTTGGCGAATGTCTTCAAGGGCATCAGTGATGGAAGAAAACCCTTCTGTGGGGCAATCAAAATCAAATTCATCATTGTACCTGAAAAACCAAGAGTTGTGGGGCTACCATCTTCCGTAAGGGCTCCAAATTGTACTGCATCAGGCTGTATCTCAGTCCCAACTGTTCATCATCAACAAGGATACTTTTGGATGCAAGGCTTTTGCCAATGGAACAGAAAAGAAAATCACCTTGTCCAGATATCAGTATAGCTCTGCTTTTCCCAACATCCTTCATACTTATGGATGATTTAGTATTTAGATGCAAAGAGGGTAAATTTGAAGTGTGCCCATTTGCCAAAATAGAATTCATGTGGTGAAGTCCACTCAAAATGTTGGTTTTGCATGCTCTGCATAGAAGTAAATGAACAAAATTTTAATATTACCAAAGACAGAGGACAGAAGAATTAAGATGTGAATATTAGACAAACATGGTGAAAGTCACGCAAATCATCAAGGTATTCATCATACAGATAACCAGAAACGCTTATATTTATGAACAAAACAAGTACCAGACTTTCAAAATTTCTTTCTAGAACTAGCTAAAGTACATTCAATTTGTAACCTACCAAATCTGGAGAGAAGGAGAGGGGATGGATTGATTATATAGCATCCATAACACCTCTTAAAAACTCTCAAATTTATGCAGCCAACCATAGTGAGGACCTTCGGACTCGGACTTTCTCAGAACGTATGAAACTAAGGATTATCTTACAGTTCTAAAAAATGTAAATGAGAAACATGATGTTGAATGGAACAGTTGTGTGACATATAACTCCAATGGTTGGGTGAGCCATGCAGAACATAAAGAAAACCAAACCCAAAAATAAGAAATAAAACATTAAAAATTAAAAAAGAAAAATCACATTTTATATACTATCAATTGTTGATAAAAGCTAATCAACAAATTATTCCCTGTTTTATCAACAAAATCAAGAGAAAGAAAGGTCAAGAACATCAACCATCATAAGCATTTTGGATCTTTTTTAACTCAAGAGAAATCCAATCCTCCAGTTACAATGTTAATCACATACAAGGATCAGGCAATCTAAACACCACGGCAATCTACAAACCCAACTTATAGAAATTCGCAAGTAGAAGTTAGAAAAGAGAAGAAGAAAATAAAATTGAAAAGAAAACCCAGATGGAAAATGGATTAAAATCTTGCCAGAGCAAACCAGAAAAACAGTCTGATACACTATAATTCAATATCTAGCCACCCACATGATATTGAAGAAAGAATAATCCGTCGAACCTTTATACCCCGATTCAAATTGATACCTAAGCCATATAGCAGACATAGAATTGGCTGCCAGTTCCACTAAAAATATTAAACTTACAGTGGAGGAGATAGAGCTAAGGTTGAATGAGAAGAAATGTTGAAAGACGCCATTGTTATCTCTGTGCTTCTCAGGCTCTCCCACTGTAAAGCTAAATGTGTTTCGGTTTTGTCTTCCTCCCGCTCCATATGAATGAAGCAAATAGAAATGTGGAATACTTTGTTTATATAGAATGAATGAGAGAGAGGAGGCAAATTGGAAGAACGAACAAGGAAAGAGATGACGATCCATGTAAGCAAAGAAGACGTTCTTGGGTTACTGTTATAGGTGGGTGACGGAACGAAATCCTTGCTTTGACCCACGTCGTTCGACTCTTAAAAATATATTATTATTATTATTATTATTATTAATCCGTAACTCAAAACATATTTTAATATTGGTGCAATAATATTTTAGTCCATGAGGTTTGTAAAATAATATTTAAAAATATAGTTTGATAATTTTAATAAATCAATCCTTATAGGGAACCATTTTGTTTAAAAAAAATAAAATAAGAGAATAATAAGATTTTAACGAAATTCAGGGGTTGATTTATCAAAATATATTCTTAAATATTATATTGGTAAGAGTTATATACATTCCTAAAATTTTGTTGAATTTATAATTTAATATTATTAATTTAATAATATTCATAAAGAACTCAATGCTTTAGATTTTTTATTAATTTAGATATCTTTTATAATTAAAATAATTAAAAAAATAATTTTTTGTTATAACTAAAATAATATTTTTTTAATTATAGATATTTAAGAGTTAAATGTATCAAATTATTTTTATTTTTGTTTGATTTGAGGATAAAATTAATAAATTCTAATTTTTATAATAAATATTTAAAAGATAACATAACTAAAATATGTATGCGACTAAATTTTAGAGATATATATATTTATTCTTTTACTGTATTATTTTGACAAATATTAAAGACTAAAATATGGTTGCCTCTTTTAATATTGTATAACAGAACGTCTAATTAATTACCCTCCATGCGTGTTGGTCGCTTGACCGTGGGTTCAACTTCAAATACCTCCTTTCGAAAAGGGTCAAGATTAGGATGCAATGGTTGTATAGTGTGGATGCAATAAGTTTATTATTATATATTTTTTTTTCAACTCTGACGTTACAAAATTTGTAATATGTAATAACTTAAAATTGTGATTTCAAAATTAAAAATTGTGACATAAGTAACAACTATAACCAAAAATTTATTTCATGTAATAAAAAACATTGATGCCCAAAAATTTTTTAGAAAAGAATATCTTAAATACCACATAGATTTATCTTATAATTGCTGCTTGCGATCGCTTACAGGTCGGTTTCAGGTCTTTTGATTACTTATAAGGGTAAAAGAGAAAGTTAAGAGTAAAGTCGATTTTTTGATATATAAATTTTGATGCTTAATCTAGACTAAATTTTGATAAAGAGTTAAGAGGCAAACAAGTAAATGTGTTTGTATTTTAAGAAATACTGAGATTATGAGATAGCGAGGTGGATTATTCAGTGTCCCCTCCCTCTATCTCTCATTGAGGAGTTCTTAATTTATAAGGACTGATGGTGCTCTTCTTTAATCTTTATATGTGTGAGTATCAGAGATGAGAGGGTGATTTGTCAGTAAGTTGCGTGTTGGAACCATGGGCAAGTTATGGTGCAATCATGGCCTAAAGATGTAAATCGACGTAATGATTGCTTAGAGAGCACCTTGTGCAGTGTACATTCTTAAATGTGATGTGACGTATTATAATGCCTTGATCCATGGACACCAACTTATATTATTACTCTCGTTTTTAGATAAAAAAGTATTGAGGCAAAACGACCCTAGTATGCACAAAATATAAAGGCCATGAGATAGTATTTTCGTGTTGATCCACATACCAGCTCAGGCAATGAGATAACAACAATTTCTGTGACCCAAACATTGACCATGTGTTGGCTTACAAGTTCAGTTCACTCGAAGGGATTCACCTCAGTATTTTTTGTATTTAGCTCTGTCAGCACTTAGAGTGGCTACAATCTTCCAAAGCCAGAGTTAGAACGGTGGCTCTCTATTTTACCCTCAACCTGAGTCCCATAAATTTCTACTAATGTGAAACTTTAGTGAAAATTTGCATCTCTCCTCGATTAGGGAAGGTAAGTTTTGGCAAGATTTTTTTCTACATTTTGGGCTCGTTCGAATTTTTGATATTTGGGAAAAAGTTGAGGGTGTAATAACTTTGAGTGTACAATTTTGAATGCTACCATTTTTGAAAAGAGGTGGGTGAATTGTTATGTCATTTAAGACTTCTCAATCATTGCCATATGTCAAATAGGTAGTATTACTATTAATGCTAAAGCATCTTGTTAGGATGGCTAATCATCGTTTGCTGTTATGGCACAGTTCTGTCTGTCCATTTTTTATTCTTGAGATGCGTTATGCTGCCTTCTTGTCATTTGGAATGCTATAAATGACATCCCCCTCCCCCTTTTACTTTTTTTGCTTTATTTTCACTTTTTCATGCTAAAACTCTATTGAAACAAATACTAATCTATTTTTTGAGACACATAACCTTCAACTTGATTCTACCTCATTTTTTAGCTAATCAATAAGTAAGTATTTGCTTTCACTTCTTACTCTTATTTGTTTTTTTGATGGCAGCAGTGTGAATTCTATGATTGTTTTTCTACTTTGGTGATGTTTATAGCCTAGGGTGACTTCGTGTTAGTAGAACCTACCATATGGAATAAATAAACTTTTATGAGACATGTATAGACTGGATGGGTGTTTTGTCTAGTATGTAGACTACTGGTGGTAGCTTTAGGGTTGTGATTATGCATCTTTAGGTTATTATAATATTTGCTTTAGGAAGTTCATGAGTTCAACATTGTCACCTTTAATTTTATTACAAGAATTAACTCTAGTCATTGATGCTTGTAAAAGATAAATTTTGGCAGTGGTGATAGCGTTGAAGTGGTGTTTAGAGGCCATCAAACTTTAGATGTTGTACCACTAGACGTATAGTCCCCGATCTCATAGAACTTCTGCAAGGCAAGTGAAAATGGGTTATTAACAGATTCTATCCTACCTTAAGAGGTAGTTAGGATAGAGTACAAGGTAGACCAATTTCCCTCAAACATGATGACCCAAGATAGAAAGCGTACCACAAAGCTTTTAGGGTAGATAAAATAGTAATAATGAGGGCCCTACTAGTTGATGAAATCTCGAGCCCCCCCTTCCCCCTTATCGAAGAAACAACATTTAACAAGGAGTTATTTTTGATCAGAGTCAGGTTATCATTCTAGCCTTTCTTTGCCTTACTTTTGACACATTTTGATATCCTACCCTACCAACTAGCCTTGAAAAGATGAATGATCCTCTTGGTTAGGATGTATGTGCTATGGTAAGAATACTCTGAGATAAAAGCATTTTCGAGGTGGAATATATATATATATACTAAGGAAGAATTTTAAGTCAAGTCTTGGGTGGTATTATTTACAGACTTAACTAGGGACACCAAGCCTAGTGAGAGGCAATCCTTCTAAACAATAAGAATTGGAAGAATAATAGTTTTTTATTGGTAGGAGTAGGATTTGATCACTGGGAGTGACATCTCAAATTTATTTGGGGCGGATCATATATAGGTGCATCGTCTTGACCTTTTAAAAGAATCATAAAGAGGATGATAACCTTAGAGAATATTGCCCGAGACTAGAAAGATATACTTTCTAAATCTCTATTAATTGAGTTAGGTTTGATCTCTTCTCACGTGTCTAGAATTGCCTTGAATAGGCTAAAGATAGAGAGTAGAAAATAATTACTTTTCCCTTGCATTGTTTTAGGTTTGAACTTTTTTTGATCTGAATGATATTTTCATGTAGGTATGACAGGAAAGGATCAATGCATGTCTACCTTCGAATAGCTTGCTATAACCAGAAGGGGGGGACGGGGGAGGGC
>JAWDEX010000013.1:2505001-2535094 GCA_035221805.1 Trichilia hirta | reverse complement strand
ACAGAGTCGTTGAAGACATAGAAGAGATCATTTAAAAGTTATTATTCCTTCAAAATAAAGTAAGCGAAAGATTAAGAAGAATTAAAGATCTGATCATTTTCTAAAAAATCTTAAGAGCTTACAACAGTTAGAAAGATATTCTCTCAGGGCATATACTTTATTCAGTACTGTAAGTACATAACTCTAGTGAGAAAAAATAGCAACTAGAGAGCTTATTGTCTATTCTGTCTTTTTAAGACGAATTTATATCAAATTTAAATAAGTTTGTAAGATTACCCCTCACCAAAAAAAAGAAAGAGAGAGAGAGAGAGTTTGAAAGATTTCCTTTCACTAAAAAAAAAAAAACAGAGAGTGTAAAATTGTCCTTTACCACTAAAGAAAGAGTTGTACAATTTAGGTTTTCCTTGATCTGTTAAAATAGAGTAAAGTGAACATCGATACTAATTTATTAAGAGAGTGGACATAGGTATATTGTCGAACTACTATAAATTTTTGTGTGCTTTTCTCCTCCATCTCTCAAATCTATTATTAGTATCATCAAAATCACTAGAGAGTGAACCTTAATCAAAAAAAATTTTAAAAACTAGAAAACACCCAATTCACCCCCTCTTAGGTGCAGCCTTTTAGGACAACAAGCAGTATTAGAGCCAACTCTCTTTTAAGTGAAGATTAACTGTCTTCAAAGTAGTAGATTGATAATGGCATCAAGCAGTATTTCAACTCAACTGATTGGAGGACAGTCAACTCATAGACCACCTTTCTTCAATGACAATAATTATGCTTACTGGAAAAAGAGGATACAGATCTATCTAAGCATACTGGACCTTGACATAATCACCATTATAAAGGATGGATATAAGCTTCTAACAACTGTCATAACCCAATTTTGTCCTATGTAATTTTATTCATGATCGAGGTGCCGAATTTGTGATAATAACATGAGGCTTAATTTTCAAATCATTCTGCCAAAATTATTTGATAAGTTTATTTCTTGGCTCAAAGCACCGAATTTTGATAGCGATATGTCTATAGGTAAGAAACTTTTGGATGCCATAACTAAAGGTAATCTAATGTTGAAGACACCTAAAAAAGCATTTAATTTATTAGAAGACATAGCCTTTAATAGTTATTAATGACCAACTAAGAGAGAACAAGCAAAAGGGCTATTGGTGTGCTTGAAGTTGGTCAAATTACCATATTATCAACCTAAATTTCAACATTGGCAAATCAATTTGTATCCTTTGCTTCTCAACTTACAAGTTTAATAGAACCTATAGCTAGTGCAAACATATCTTTTATGAGAGTTAAAAATGAGGTTGAGTAAGCACAATACATCAATAATAGAAATTTTAATTTTCAAGGAAATCAAATACCAATGAACTATCATCCATATTTGAGGACCTATGAAAACTTGTCTCATGGGAACAATGGGAATGTGTTGCAACCTCCTCTAAGGTATGTTAATGTTATCTAAAAATTGAATTTAAAAAATAGAGTCGTCATATATCTAAATAATGATGGGATAGATAACTTAAAAAATTTAAGATTTCAAGTTCAGAAAATTAATTAAATATAGAAAAGTTATTAGATACCTTATAATTTTCATAAAAAAACGATTATAAAAAATATAATAATTTTAAATTTTAATTTTTTAAATTTATTTTTATTTATTATTTTTACTAAAAGAAAAGAGAAGATTAAAAATATTTTATTGTCTTAATTTTTTAAAAAATATTTATTAAGAGAGGAAAGAATATCACACTATTTAGTTAGGTAAGCTGCTTATGTAATATTAACAATTCAAGTATTCTCGACTTGAGATACAACTTGATATTCTCATTACTATTCATTTTTTAGTTGTTCTTATACACGGGTGTTTCAGAAAATTACATTATTTTATAATTTTATCAAATTTCAAGATGACACATCACATTTAACTTATTCAAATCATTATATTTAGAATAAAATAATAAATTATTTTAAAAGGTTAAGAATTAATCGCTTCAGCAATGAATACCACTTATATGAGACGATAAAAAAATTGAAATAATAATTAAAATGTATAATATTGACGATAAGACAAAATTAATTTATTATTTTATTCTATATAATAATAACCAATGAAAAACGCTTTTGTCCTTTCCATCAGAAATTTTCGACTGAAGAGCCGTAACGTGACTTCTGGGGACGAATGGTGGGTCCAACACGGACATCCTAGTTTTTCTCCGAGAAAACGGCTTCAAACAACGTTAGATCCCCGCAATCATCGGACCTTTCCCGTTCTCAACCGTTATAAAGCGTTCCTTGACACGTTATAATTTCGGACCACGTGTATGTTCGAGATTAATAAACAAGATAACTCGATCTAAGTAGCGAAACCCTAGATCCCATGTCCCAATGGATTTCTAATTTATTATTATAATTCAAAAGTTTTTTTAATATTTATTATATAAAATATTCAGAAACGGTGATAATAAAAAAAAAAAAATTAGAATATAAAAGTAGAAGAATTAAAGATTATAAATATAGGGTAAGAGAAAAAAAATTAAAAAATATTATTAAACATCACACATAATTTATGCATAATTTTATCTTGGCAAAGCCACATTGCTTCCTTTTTTATAATTCTATTAATTTTAAAAATATTAATAAATATCGTAATTCATTAAAAGGTATTATTTAATAGTGACAAGAAAAATTAAAAAATTAGCAAAAATAACAATTTTTTAAAGAATTAAGGTCTTCATAGATATTTTTTAAACTAATAGAATTAAATGTATATTTAAATAAATTTTAGTTGTATATATATATATATATATATATCATTTAATTAATTAAAAATTATAATAAAAAGTTAAAATTTTAATAAAAAAATAATTATTATTACAATAAAAAAAAAAAGTAAAAATATGTAAAAATATACAGTACAACGAAATACATTGTAGCCATTTTCTTTCAAACTTGTAGCATCATCAAAGGTATTTTACCAAATTTTCTCTTTTTCATAATCCAACGGTTAAAATCAAAAGAGAAATAATCTTTTTAGAATTTAGACTCTCTTTTTTTCTTTTCTTTTTTTTCACTACTAGTCTTCACTTCCATTAATGGGTTCTACTTCTATATAAACTCTCTTCATCTTTCCAACATTCTCACACAAAACCCTAATTCCCGTACCATCTTCGTTTCCGAATTTCCTTTAGCCCTAACCAGATCACTTACTTTACGAGAAATGGCTTATTCAAGCTCTGTAATTTTTTTATCCATGGTGCTTCTGGTTGTCTGCTCAACCGGAAAATCGCCAACATCCTCCCCCACATCATCTCCTACGAAATCACCACACTCTGTAGGCACACCAACCGCCGTCCCAGCTCCTGCTGTCACCATCAACACTCCTCCATTTTACGTTCCTGGTCCGGTGGTTTCTCCCTCCTACATCTCAGGGTCGCCTTCGGAAGCCCCGGCACCTTCTCCGTCAGAGAACGCGGCACCTTCTCCGTCAAATACAGTTCACGTTACAGGATCTTTGGCTATTGGGCTATTTACTGTCTGTTTGATGATATGATGTTGTTGATCAGAGGTTTTAATGATGTGGGTTGGTGAAGTTTTGGTTGTTTATTAATTTATTATATGTAATGTTTTATAAGAAAGTTGATTAATTAATTATAATGATATATTACATGTTTTTTATCATTATTTTTTATATATTTATTTCAAACTTAATTATATATTGATATGTCTCTCCATAATATATAAAGTTTGTACCTTTGTAGAATTGACATATTCCATGAAAGAAGAATGGTTATCCATTTTCTGATGCATCTCTTTTTAAAGGAAAAAGTGGAATCGGGTATTTAAAATGTGAAGAAATGGTAACCCATTTTCTTGTACAAATCTTAATAAACGAAGATGTAAAAATATATATACTTTTAGGGTATTTTAATTTAATCCAAATTCAAGTTTTGTTATACAAAATTTGATTTGAACAAAATCCCATAAATTATGAACCGGAAAAAATTTTATGAAACTCTTTTTCAACTTTATTTTGAAATATAACACAAACACCATAATCTTATGAAATTAAAATTTCACATTATGTTTACATATATTTATCTTACAATAATAAATATATTAAAAAAAAAAAAAAAAAAAAGAAAACCATGAACATTTTTATATTATTTCTATTAAATCGATGTATGAATATTCATTTCAAATGGTGACAATCCATGATGTCTTAAGCTGACTAGATTGTGCATTCACAGTATGAGAATTTAATTAACTTGATGGGTTATAGAAATTGTTGGATTTATTTCCTTCTACTTAGGGGACAGCTAATAGCAACATGCTTGATTCTTGTGTAGTGCAATATTTCAACTCAATTAAATATTGCCTCTATTCAGAAAGCAAAGGAATTGAGTGGAGCCCTTTCTTTGACAAGGATTTTCTGTTAACCATCTTTTGAACTTAGCAATGACCAAAGGAACAAGGAACACATTCATTCATTCCAATCTTTAAAAAATAGAAGCACTACTTTTTCTTTTCTTACATGGACAACTCATCTCTTCTAATAATAATAATCATTGGCCACAATTTTGCAAGAAATCAATTCAAATTCACTCAATGAAAATAGAGCAAGTATTATTAAAATGTATGGAAAATGTTATATTTAATGCTAAGGTAAGATTGAAATGTATCGTATGTCTTAATCTTTAATATTTTGTTTTTATTTTTTCTAACTTTTCTTTGCATTATTGTACCCTTCACAATAAATACATTCAAATGTAACGTAGTCTTGCCCAAATTTTACTCATTATTCATTTTGTTTTCTAACTTTTAGGCCACATAGTGGAGTGGTTAACTTTGGAAAATCGAGCAACTTAACAAATACGTTACGTACAAATAATAAATCTACCTCGTTCTCATTGTGTTGCTTTTGATTCGAGGATTGTGGTCGATGATTCATTCAATCCAAGAAACATACGAAAGGAATATAAATTCAGTAAAAGCAAAAGTCTGCTTACATTTAATTAAAAAGAAAAAAAATAAAGTCTGCTTAATGGGTCATGCCGATTGTACTATACGTCTTTAACTTTAAAGATTTTAGTAAAAGTAAAAATAAACCTACCCCTAATTAAAATATATATATATATATATATATATATATGTATACAGTATATAGTGTTAATTGTCATTTTAGGTTATACTATTTATTATTATTAATTATATTAATTTATATTTTTATTAATTAACATTATTGTCATATTAATCCGTATATTTCAATTTGTAAAAAGAATTTTGTATCTTAATACTATTTTACCTCACTAAGTATTAAATTAAAAAAAGTATAAATTAATCACATATTTTTATAATGATTAAAGATAATTTATATGATTAATTAGACGTGTTTAAAGGAAAAAAAAATAAAATATATTAAAGAATAATACTACAATATCAATTTTTTATTCTAATATTTAAATTTCAATGGATGTAAAAGTTGATATGGTGCATTCCAACTCAAATATTACTTAATATTTTAAATGAGAAGTGGTCTTGCTGGGTGACTTCTCACCTTTGTTTTATGTTTGTGTGTTTGATAAAAACTATTTTTCCTTTTAAGAATATATGATAATTTTTTATTTTTATTTAATGAATAAAACGTAAAATACTCTTCAACATATTTAAAAGTGAAAAAAATTATAAATTTTCAATCCTACGTTATTAAGATTGTTATTATTAAATACAAGATAATTAAATTGTTAAAAATATAAGATATATAACTCAAATTTAGATGAAAATAAAAACATGATTATTACTTAACAATCAAGTCACATCATACATCCTCGAAATAAAATTAACCCATTAATCTCAAGCGCATGCAAACACAAAATACATGAAAAATAAATTCACTTCAACCAACCACTGAAGAAGGAAATAATTCAACTTCCTACGTCTACATAGCAAATACAGCAACGAAGAGGCCAACAGCAAGGGATGCAGTTGAAGCTACGTCCATTCTGTTGAAAACGGCAGCGCTGGTTGCAGGACCAGGAGCACCAGCTGGTGTCACTGGAATCACTGATGGAGAACTCGACGGAGGTGAGACTACAGTTGCGGGTGATGGTGCAGTTGGTTTGGGATAAGTCTTGGATGGAGGTAGAGCGGGCATCGGTGGTTTCACGGCCGGAGAATCTGGAGAAGGAGCAGAAGCTGGAGGCCTCAGCGATGGTGATGGTGATGGTGATGGTGATGGAGATTTTGTTGGAGAAGATGAAGGTGAAGATAATGGAGATTGAGCCATGGCTGAAACGACCAAAAATGCAATGAAAGAAAAGAGGGCAATGCTTGAGTGAGCCATTGAAGAGGGAAAGAAGGAAAGAAAGAATAAAAAGATCACTCAGCAGACGCAGATAGATTATTACTGGTTTTTGAGACAAAGCAGAGCTTTCGGGGAAGAAGAATCATTTATAGAGAGCGGAGAGGGAGAGAGAAGTATGAGTTTCGTGGAATCTGAAACGTTGGATCGTGGGATGAACAATAGAGAATAGATTGCTGATTAAAGTAAAGAGCATTTGTTGACCGTTGACCAGGTGGACAGAAGTGCCTGTAACTATGAATCACGGAATTGCAAATGGCTTGGATGCTCGAATGTGATTCCACGATGGGCCTTGGTGTTGTGGGACGCCACTAACCAGAACGTACACGTGGTTATTTTTATCGGGCATAATGCTAAAAAAAATTATAAAATTAAAGTAAACTCTAATGACAAAATAAAAAATTAATTACTATTAGCACAATTATATTATTAGAATTAATTAATAAATATCTCCTTTTCCTTTTCTTCCATAGTATCACAGTACAACATTTTTTTTCCTAGAGCTTTGGCGCAGTGTGAAAAGTGAATACTATATTTTGATTTTCATGGAAATAATTTTTTTTTTTTTTAATGGATGATATTATAGGGTATATATCTCAATTTTTTTAATTATTATAATTGATTGATTTTATAAAAAATTACATAAAATATACTCATTATTTAAATATGAGTTGAATTGTCCAAAATATCCTAGTTAAACTTTAGAGAGAAAATTTTTATTTGAAATGGTGTAATAGAAAATCTATTATTGGGATGAAATGAAAATTTTTAATTCTGACTTTTTTCTTTCCATCAACATTGAATTCAATCAATAGCTGTAAAAATTACAAATAATTTAACATTTTTTAAATTTTTTTACCCAATTCTTTTATCTTAATCATATTAAATCCTCTGTTTTAGTTTTATTTAAGGGGTAGAAATATGAAACTAACTGCAATCCAAGGATGACATTTTTTCTTAATTATAAATATAATTTTATAAAAATAGAAAAAAAAATTGAGTAAAAATAAATAGAATTAATATATTAGAAAAATTAATAACATGGAATAGTAAGAAATAATTTCCAAAAACAATGTAAATAAATAAGAAAATAGATTAAAAAATAAATCTTCCCAATGGCTTTGATGTTTCACTGTGTACTCTACATAACCAAAACGGCAGCAAATAACCCGGCAGCCAAAGATCCAGAGACGGCAAATCTGTTCAAAACGGCAGCGTTCTCTGATGGCCCAGGAGCCTCAGAAGGTGGCATAGAGATCGACGAGGGAGAATTCGCTGGTGCCGGAGAGTTAACGATCTTAGGAGATCGTGCAGCAACTGGAGGAGTCTTCAAAGGAGAAGGCGCAGACACTGGCGGAGTCTCGGACGGAGGAGGTGAGAACGCCGGTGGCTTAACGGAGGACGACGGAGCAGGTGCCGGAGATTGTGACATTACGGAAACGGAAAGCAAAGCCACCGTGATCACAATTGCAACGCTAGAACCGGCCATTGATGATTAAAATTTGAGAAGTTACTGAAGAATTCAAAAGAGGAAGTTGAAGAAATTGAAGTAATGGATTGTTTGAGCCAAAAAGACTGAAGGAGAAAGACTATTTATAGAGTGGATGAGTGTGTAAACACCAGTAAAGCGAGACTGAATCTGACGGCTCAGATTTGTTATTGGATTTGATGAAAGTATGAAACGTTGGACCACCGTAACACGCTTTGAGTGCCTTTTCCTGGCAGGCCAAGCCAGGGTAACGGCACAACTGAAGTATAGTTGTCATGTAATCTGGGGCGTACACGTGTATTGAACTTGAAGAATGAATATGAATCTCAGCCGTTAGACCTTCTATATTCTTGACTGTCAAGGAATGGAAAGCAATTTTACATTTATTTGTATTTAAATGCAAATGTAATTAAGGCTCCAACGGGTAAATCATTGTCAAAAATGGAAACTACATCTTGTTTGATTTGGCTTTTAAATTGAATTTCTTTTAAAAAATTAATGTAAAATAGATTTATTAAAACTAGAATTTTAAAATAAAATATTTTATTTCAATTTGACAATAACAATAAATGAATATATTAATAAATTTACAAAATTTAATTAAAATTAATTTTGATATCATTTTTTTAAAATGAATAATATTAAGGTATGTTTGGTAGTGTTTAATATTGGTTTTTACTTAGTTAGAGTATGTTTAATTTTAATTTTAATTTTGATATCATTTTGTTAAAATGAATAATATTAGGGTACGTTTGGTACTGTTTAATATTGGTTTTTACTTAATTTTAATTTTTAGTAAGACATATTCATTATTTTACTATCATCTTATAAATATAAAAAATAGATAAAAATTATTTTAAATATTTGATAAAAAAATTTAAATTACTTTTGGTAAAATCACTTATTTGAAAAGTAAAAGAAGAGTTGTTTTACAAAATTTGATTTTGAAAAATGAATAAATTCTTAAATATAATTTAAATATATCCATCATAAATTATAAAAATAAAAAACTAACCTTTAAGTAATTATTAAATTATAATTTTATTAGAAAAGACAATTATTAAAATTTAAATATTTTCACTTTTGTAAATTTTTTCTTTTTAATATTTTTTATTTTTTAAAAATATGATTAAAAATGTATATTTTTAAAATAAAAATATAAATATACGTGCACGTATATAATCATGAACTCCAATTTTTTACATAATTTCTTATACTATTTATAAATCATTACATTAATACACACACACAACTTCTAAGTTTTTTTTTTATTATTACTTTTAGTAGAAATAGTTGTTACAAATATCATTCATAAAATCTTAATTGTATGGTCATAATTTTTAAGTGATTATTTTTTGTGAGTGTAAATTAATTCAATCAATAAAATTTCTTGTAATATAAGAAAATTGGCCAAACCTAACGGGCTTTCTGACAAGATTACAAGCCCACCAACAATACTGATGAACTGAGAAAGATTACTCCAATTCCTATGAAGAATCAGGACAAGCCCAAGTCAATCAATTGAATTTTATAGGTCTAATTTACACCATATCTAGAAAAAGAATGAAATCACCTTCGCTCGCCATAACACTATGATCAGAAGTTATGCTTATACAAGCGAGTCAAAAGAACAATATTTTGGATCAAGAACAAAATAATATATCTTTAACCCATTCATTTGGGTGATCAATCTGTCTTTTCTGTCATATTATGTCAGTTTTCATCTTCACCTTATGAATTGAATCATAAGTCAGAAGCAGTATTGGCTGGAGATTCATGTTCACGATTACCACTAATGAGATTTTTTACTAAGCCGCCATTAGATTCTAACCCGTAAACATGACCCATTTTGGCACGTTTAGTCTCTAGATATCTCTTGTTCTCCTTTTTAATGGGAGTTATGAGGGGCACTCTGCCGACAACTGTCAAACCATAACCCTTGAGTCCAGTGTACTTGGACGGATTGTTTGTCATCAACTTCATCGTTCGAACACCCAGATCCCTCAGCATCTGCAGTAAAAAGGCAAATATTTGTCATTTGCCAGCAAACAAGAAATTGTAAATCCCTCTAATCCCATCTACATATCATTTGAATTCTCCTTGACCAAAGTAAATAATTAGAAAAATCATTCATTTAATTCTCGATTTCATCTCGTATAAATTGCAGAATCAGTGTGTCCTTGATGTTAAAATATTGATTCATCAATTGTTTTTTCTCTCACAACCGGCCTTCGGCATAGTGATGACAGGTAACATCAAACCAATGCCTAGATTTTAAAATTTTAATATCCAATGCCTATAGGTTTCAATTATTCATCAGGATCACGGAACAAAGCATAACATATTGAGTTAAGATTATAGCAATCAATGGACTCAGAGGTCTCTTGGCACATCCCTCATTTTACAAGGGATACGTTAGTTTAAAGCAAGGTAATGGGTAGGCTAGAGCCCCTTTAGAAGGCAAAATGATAAACGAATTTCGTACTGGTATTGTCATGTAAAATCATGTACAAATCTATCATTTATCCTAAGAAATTCATGTAAATTGGCTGAAACTAAAAGGAAGGATTTAAACTTTCCCGAAAGGTTAAAAATGCCAGGTAGAGCATAATGAAAGTACCTGAGCACCAATGCCATATTCCCGTGAATCAACAGGCAATCCAAGTTCCTCATTTGCTTCCACTGTATCACGCCCATCATCCTGCAAGTTATATGCACGAAGCTTGTGGCCCAATCCTATGCCCCTTCCCTCATGCCCACGAAGATAAACTACTACCCCCCTGCCAGCAGCCTCAATCTGCTGCATTGCAAGTGCAAGCTGATCACCGCAATCACATCTAGCTGATCCAAATATATCTCCAGTGAGGCATTCTGAATGTACCCTCACTAGAATATCTTGCCCATCTCCAATGTCACCCTGTTGATCACACATTAATACAGAATTACTACTAATAAAAGAAAATATTATCAAGTGTACAAACAACATTATCAAGTGTTGGTAATACAAGCATAAGCACACGGTTAATAAGCAAGCAAATGTGGGATCCTGACACAGAGTTCTTCACAAGGTTTGAGGTCGAACTGAAACAACACTGCTGACTGGATCTGAGCTAAATCGAATTTACTATTCCATACTCCTAAATCAAGCACAAACATTGCTCACCTTAACCATTGCTATGTGCTCAATTCCATCCAAAATCGATCTGTAACAGTAAGCCATAAATGGACCCCACATTGTAGGTATCCTTGCAGCTGAAGAGAGGTCTACTAATTTATCTCTCTTTCTTCTATACCTGCCAATCGTTAAACAGATTTCCAAGTTTACAACATAAAAATTTTGATGTCCTTAAAAGAAAATCTCACTTGCACATGCACATGCACATGCACGTCTTGACATGAAAAAAAGAAAAACCTAATTTTGTGAAGGAGAAAAAAAGGCCTAGACATTGAAGAAACAATTTAACAATAGCGCTTGAAAGAAAATTTCAAAGTAAAGCCAACCTAATTTACCTTATTAAATCAGCAATGGATATAATTTTTAAGTTTTCCCTCTTAGCAAATTCACGAAGCTTTGGTAATCTAGCCATGGAACCATCATCATCCACAACCTCACACAAAACAGCAACTGGGTCCAATCCAGCTAGCACGGCAAGATCAACAGAAGCTTCTGTATGTCCAGCTCTTTTCAAAACGCCACCCTCTCTGTACTTCAAAGGAAAAATATGGCCTGGGCGACTGAAATCCTCTGGTTTTGAATCTCTAGAGGCAAGAGTCAATACAGTTGCTGCCCGATCACGAGCTGACACCCCTGTGGTCGTTCCATGTTTTGCATCCTTCAAAATCATTTATATACAAAAGCCAAGCTAAAAACATCAGAATAATATATAGAGACTTAGAAATAACAATAATAGGTGACTAGCACAGAAATCATGTAGTAAGAAGAACGAACATAAGTAAAATATAGTCATACCATGACTAAATATCACAAAAACTGTTCTGAAATGGTAGCATTGACTGATGAACTTTCCCAAAGAGTTCATAAGCAACAACATCACATTCATCAATAAATAAAGGATACTTCTAATATTTAAGTTCTTAGTCAAATAACAGTGGGCATTATTATTTTCAATTGTGTCCATCATAATTTAATTTCATTCTCAAAGAAAAATAGTATTTCACAGTCAAATGCCAAAATTCACAGTCCTCCTTTTGCTGTGAGATGGAGGGTGATTAAGGACTCATTGCAGTGATAATTTGTGTTATTTCTAATAAAATTGCTTCTATTTATACTTTTACCCACAAAATACACTAAGGACATGAAAATAAGCAGACGGTTCAAGTGGATAAACATGAAGTGGAAAAAGTACATACAACGGTTATTGTGAATGCAGTACAAAGTTTCTCCTCATTTTCTTTTTTTGCAACCATCAAAGGAAGTTCCAACCTCTCTAGATCTTCACCCTTCATGCTCACGCAAACAATTCCAGTTCCATGTTTTACGATAAATGCCATTGCTTCAGGTGTTGCCAACTGTGCAGCCATTATTAGATCTCCCTCATTTTCTCTATCTTCATCATCCACAACCAGTACAAGCTGCAATATTAATTCCAAACAGTAGAAAAATAAATAAATAAATATAATGATATAAACCAAAAAAGAAGCATACATGATATCAGATTCCAGATTATTTCAAACTTAAGAAACTACCAACCTTTCCTTGGCGAATGTCTTCAAGGGCGTCGGCAATAGAAGAAAAACCTTCTGTGGGGCAATCCAAATCAAATTCATCATTGTCACTTGAAAACCCAAAAATTGTGGGAGCACTATCTGCTGCAACAGCTGCAAATTGTATCGCATCATCGTGTATCTCAGTGCCAACCGATTGATCATCAACAAGTGTACTTTTGGAAGCAATGTTTTTGCCATTGGAACGGAAAATAAGGTCACCTTCTCCAGATACCAGCAGAGCTCTACTTTTCCCAACATCCTTGATATTAATGGATGACTTAGAACTTAGATGTAATGAGGATAAATTTGAAGTGTGCCCCTTTGCCAAAATAGAATTCATTTGGTAAAGTCCACTGAAAATGTTGAAGTTTTTGCATACTCTGCATAGAAGTAAATGAACAAAGTTTTAATATTGCCAAAGAAAGAGGAGAGAAGAATTAAGATGGGAATATTAGACAAACATGATGGAAGTCACGCAAAATCGTTAAGGTATTCATCATACCGTTTACCAAAAACGATTCTATTTATGAACACAAAACAAGCGCCAGACTTGCAAATTTTCTTTGTAGAACTAGCTAAAGTACATTGAAGTTATATCCTACCAAATCTGGAGAGAAGGAGGGTGGTTGGATTGATTATATAGCATACATAAAATGTTTTAAAAACTCAAATTTATGCAAACGATACTGTGGATCTTTTGGACTTTGACTTTCTTAGACCAAGTGAAACTAAGGATTATCTTACAGTTATAAAAACGTAAATGAGAAACAGAAGCTTCTCTATTAACTACCATATAAAACTGGAATTCTCACGTATACACAAACAAGACCAGAGAGATGGTTACATCGGGCAACATGATACTGATGGGAACAATTCTGCGACATATTTACCAATGATTGGGAGAGCCATACAGAACATAAACAAAACAAACCCCACTTGTTGATGAAAACTAGCCAACAAACCATCACCAGAAAAAGAAATGTCTTGACTTTTCCTTAAGTTCCGTGTTTTATCAACAAATTTTGCTAAACAAAAATGGCAAGAACATCAACCAATATAAGCATATTGGATCTTATCTAACTTAAAAGAACTTCAATCCTCCAGTTACAATGTTAATCACATACAAGGATCACGCAATCTACAATCCCGATTCCATAGAAATTCGCAAGTAGAAATTAGAAAAGAGAAGAATAAAATAAATATGTAAAGAAAACCCAGATTGAAAATGGCTTAAAATCTTGCCAGAACAAACCAAAAAAAGTCTGATACAAGATAATTCAACGCCTACCCACCCACATGATATTGGAGAAAGATTAATCCGTGGCACCCTTCTACCCAAACTCAAATTGATATCTAAGCCATATAACAAGCATAGAGCTAAGGTTGTTAGCTCCACTAAAAAATAAACTTACAGTGGATGAGATAGAGCTAAGGTTGAATGAGAAGAAATATTGAAAGACGCCATTGTTGTCTCTGTGCTTCTCTGTCTCTACCACTTACAAGCGAAAAGCGTTTTGGCTTTTGGCTTTCTTCCGTTCCCAATGAATAACGCAAATGGGAACGTTGAACACTTTTTATATAGAATGAATGAGAGAGAGGAGGCAAATTGGAAGAAGGAACGAGGAAAAGAGATGACGATCCATGTAAGCAAAGAAGACGCTCCTTAGGTTACCTGTTACACGCGGGTGATGGAATGAAATCCGTCCTTTGACTGACGGTGTTCTACTCCTGAACACATATAGTAATCCCCAATTCAACTACATTTAAGTCTTGAGGTTTGCCAAAATAATATTTAAGAACACATTTTGATCATTTTTAATAAATCAATCCTTACTATTTTACTCTCAAAAAAATTGGCTGTTGACATTTACTCCTAATTTATGAAAAATGAAAATACCATATATCCCTGAAGAATTAACTATAAATACATATCCTTGTTTGGAAAAGTAGTAAAGCCTATGTTAAAATAAATATCATATAACCCCCTTCTCTTCATATTAATAGAAATTATATCACAATAATACACTTCTATACAATCTGACCTTAATAAAATTTGCCTTTAATTTTTTAATATTGTAAATTATTTCTTCAATATTTAGTTATATATAAATAATATTATTATTGTTAGATAAGATAAAAAAAAATTAGTATATCTAATCATATAAATTTATTTTTGAAATTATTAAATAAAATATATTTATTTAAAAAAAAAAAAGATATGAACCCTCTTAAGCTTGATTAAATATATAATTTAATCATTAAACATTAGTATATTAGTTTAACCAATAATTTTATTAAAAATAAAAATAATTTAATAAAGATAACTCTTCAGATATAATTAATACAAATAATAATATTTTCACATGTATATTAATATATTAATTTTTTAATAAAATAATAATATTTTATTTCATTAATTATTAAAAATTGTAAAATAATCTTATCTTAAATTTTAATTAGTAGTTAATTAATTGTGATAATATTTAAATAATTTTATTCAATTTTTTTATTGGTTTATTAATTTATATATATAATTAAAGATAAATAGCATACACACTTTTAATATTTGATCAAATATGCGTTTCAAATTTTTTTTTTTGTTGCTGTAATTATTGTAATTTTTTCCTAATTATAATCAATTTAAGAGTTAAGTGTGTCAAATTATTCTTATTTTTGTTTAAATTTATTAATTAAACTAATATATTTAGATCTTTATGAATATGTTTAACATTAATGAGAATGTATATGTATTTTTATTAAAAAATAAATAATATTTTTTAAAATAATTTTTATATTTTAATTTTTAATAAAATAATAACATTATTTATTACAATTTATCTATATACAATTAAATAATTGAAAAAACTGAAATATAAAAAATTAGAGGCAAGAGATTAAGGCTTGATTGTATAGAAGTGTATTTATATGACATTCATTGTTATTAATATGAAGGAAAGGGTTTTAACAGATGCTTCGTGGCGGCTACCAACCCAGGGGGTATATCTGTCCATTTGCAAAATATCATGGGGGCATCTGTCTATGGCGAGATCTTCAGCGGGAAATCTGGTATTTTGCTATACATTAGGAGGAAAATGTCAATAATCCAATAAAAAAAATTAAAATCAGAGAATAATAAAATTTTAATGAATTTCAGAGATTAATTTATCAAATTATGCTCTTTGATGTTATTTAATAAAAAAATATAAACAATTTTAAAATTTTTTCAAATATATATTTAAAAAAGGGGCATACATATCTCTAATGTTTAATAAAATAAATACTTTAATACTATTAATTTAAAAAATACTTATTAGACTCTAATTTATTTAAAAAATTGTTAATTTAGATAATTTTCTTTTCTTTTATCTATTATAATTACAATAATGTCTTCTAAATTATAAGCAATTTAAGGGGTTAAACCTCTTTTTTTTTATTTAAATTCATAGATTAAATTAATAAATTAGGGTCTTGTTATATCTCAATTTGATCTTTTAATTCATTAATAAAATACAATAAAAAAAGAAAAATATATGAAAAGTCATAGAAGAAGTATTAAGTTATAGAAGAGGAGCCATAAAAATATGGAGAATCATAAAAGGTGGAAAATTATGTTGGCAGTTCAGATTTTGTCTGTAGAAGGAGGGCTGTGGGAGAAAGAAAAGAAAAAAAGGAAAATGGATGGATACGATATATATATATATATATATATATATATATATATAAATATGCAGATAAAATACAAAGAGAGAGCAGAAAAGATACGTAGAGTTTTGAATCGATAAAGGAATTTGTTGAATCGTTATTAAGGTATTTTTCTCACTAATAATATATGATTTAATTTCAATTGAATAATAAATATTGTGGTGTATGTTATTTATTTATTTATTTATTAAGAAATTAAAATTTGTAAAGATAGTAATTGCAACTACAAAAGAAAAAGATTAATAGGAGTTTTAATTTTATTTTGAATAATTTTAATTAGGTTTATTTTAGTTAATTTTGATTAGATCCTAAATTTTAGAATTTTTTTTTAATTTAATCCTAAATCTAAATTTAAATATTTACACTATGACTTAAATGTTTCTTTAGTTTGTAATTAATTCAAATTAATTTTTTAATTTATTTAGCAAATATTTTCGGCTTAAACCCAAAATAATAAGTTTTAGATATTTATGAATTTGGTTTAAATTTTTAATATATTTATGAATTAGTCAAAAAATATTTTTATTTTTTTAAATTTAAACAGTAACTAAAATTAGAGGAACATTTAAGATGACTATTCTTGCCTTTTAGTTAATCAATTAAAAATAATAAAAATTAATAAAATTAGTTGAGATAGAGATAGGACATCTAAGATGTCTATTCTCTCTTTTAGTTAATTAAAATTTATTTAATACAATTAAATTTTAATAAAAGCGAAATAGCACATTTAAGATACTTATTCTCATTCTTAATTAATTTTTAAAAAAAATATTAATTAAAATAAGATATGACATTTAGATCGCATTCTTTTTTTTTGAATAATTAATTTTTTTTTAATTAGAGGTAGAAACTAATTGATCGAAATTAAAGTAGAACATTTGTGATATACATATTTTTTTTTATTAATTAAATTTTTTACTAATTAAATAATAACTTAAATGAGGTAGAATATCTAAAATGTTTATTTTCATTTTTAGTTAATTATTTTTTTAACTAAATTTTAATAAGAGTAAAGTAGAATATCTAAAAAATTTACTCTTTTATTGATTAATTAAATTTTTCTTTGGCCAAAATTTTAAAAAAAGATAACAAATAAATATAGTAATAAAGTATTTTAAAACTAAATAATTAAGTAATAATAGTTTATAAAAATTATAAGATATCTAACACTTTTTTTTTATATTTAATTATTTTTTATTTTTAAAATCTCATATTTTTACGTAATTTATTCCATTTTTATATGAATAAATGATGATTTTATTATTTTTTAAAATTTTAATTTAATTTTTTAAATGACATTACCATGTCTTTATCGATATTTTCAAAAATCACAAGATTAAATTATATTTTAAACTAAATTTAAATTTAAAGAGTGTTATACCTTATTTTGCTTTTAAATCCTATAGATTTCTTCACATTGTTTTACTCTTTTGTTACATTCAATTACTTATTTTTCTATCTTTATACAAAACTTAACTCTTTTATTGTAATTTATATATTTTTTTAATTACAACAGAAGTTTATACTTCTATTGATGGATGATTGAACAGACGTTAAAAAGTTGTAACTTAATATCATATTATGCAAAATTTTGTACTGTAATATCATATTTTTTTTGAAGTAGTCCGATAAAAATATTTGTTTAATATATATATATATTAATTTTGTTAGATAATAATAATAATAATAATAATAAATCGCATGTTCATGTAACCTTGCATATTTCTGTGTTTGTAATCAAAATGATGTGAAATTTGTAGGATCATAATATAATAAATTAAATTAATACGATATTGAGATTGAGTATCGCATGAAATTAATAAGTTTGCAATCAAATATTCTGTGCCATACTTCTATTATTGAGAATCCTTTTAAATAATAAATAAATTTTGTCATAAAAAAGTTTATATTATGTTCTATAAATATAAACAAAAGTCAAAAATTAGTTGTACGATGTGATACGCGAATTAAGAAACACGTGAGTCCAGAATCTGATATTTCACTTCTCAATGTCTATTAAATCAAATCATATTATAATTGAATGTGTTCTAAAAAATCATAATAAATGATGTCTCCAATCCAATGAATCTTGGACAACATTATTTGGTTCAATAATTTATAATTTTCATATACTAATTATTATAATTTAAGAATAAATTGTAATCTTTCAATTCATACTCATATTCATTTAGCAGTGTTGTAAAAATATCCCTATATTTGTAGATAAAATAAAATAAAATAAAATAAAATTCCCCTATTCTAACGAAACACCGCAAACCGTTAAATTGGATGTGTAGGGTTACGTGGGTGAGCTAACAATATTCACCTGCGGGTGATGTAATCACCAGACGAGTCAAGATGAAACCGTAAGCTTAAATAAATAAATAAATAAATAAATTTTTAATTGAGAAAATTCGTCTCTTGTCAATTTTGCTTGCGTGCATAACCGATGGTTAGTCAGATTACGCTTCCCTGAAGTTGCAATGGTTTTTCCCCTCTATTTGGGAGGGTTATGCTACGGTGCAACGACTGTATCGTACATATTATTATATTTTTATTATATATAATAAATTTTTGTTGTATTTTCTAATTTTTACTTTATATTTCTTAATTTTTTAAGTTACAATTTTGATTTATTCAAATATAATAAAAATAACCCAAAAAAATATATATATATATAATGTGTATCATAGAGTTACTACACCCTAGTCTTCTCTTATTAATTGAATAGAATTCCAAATTGGCCCATCTATTTTGACATTGACTTTTGACCATTCTTGTTCCTTTCCTTGACCAAGGTTTAATTGGTATTATATTAATTGAATACCAAATTTATTATACTTTTAATAATATTCATCTTATTGAGGTAACATTAACTAGTTTAGCATAAATTTTAATATAAATATATTTAAGCATATTAATTTAGATGATAAATTTATTTTTAATTTATAACTCAAAGATAAATTATTTGATATATAAATTAAAAATATTATTTTGATAATGATTAATAATTATTATATTATATAAAATTTAAAAAAAAAATTAATAATATTACATTATTTTTACATATCTTCTATAATTTATTAATAAAAGTTAATGTGAGAATTATTAATAGATCCAAAACTACCAGATCGTTCGAGTAATTTATTATATTTATTTTCCGTTGTCTTTCCGTTGAGAGCGTTGATGCTAAAAGATTTCTTTTGAAATCATTTGAAATTTTTTTAGTGGAATATTAATAATTTTGATACAACGATTTGTTAATTACTTGGTCTTAAAGCTAAGATATGGACCGGGCTCACTCGACAGTTTGGGCTTTGTTTTCATTAAAAATTAAATTATTTTTAACGTAATTATAGAAAGACAGTGGTCGAGAAAGACGGAAAATATTTTCGTATTTTTTATCTTATTGTATAACTAATATAAAATTACCAAAATGGTCATCTTATTTTATCTATTTACTTTTTGTCCTTGTTTTTATTCTCATTAATTAAACAATACTATTTATTCACTATAATTATATTATTACTTATTTATTTGAAAAAATTTTATATTTATTTGAAAAATATAATTTAAAAAAATTGAAAAATATAATTAACAGTTTGATGCCTAAGCTTGAATTCTATTAGGATTAGTAACTAAAGTTGGGGATTATTTTATTAGTTTAATAAATTTTACAAAATTATATGTTAAAATAAGTTCTTAAATATTAATTTGGCAAACCTCAATGTATAAAATGTTATCATGTTTGTAGGCCCACTCTTTTCTTGTCGATTGTTGACGTGTCATTTCCTTGTAAAGTGATTTAGAGTACTGTACAAATGCGTATCGCACCTGACTCCTCGCTTAAGTTTTGTTCCACTGCTTTAACCTTCATTGACAGCACTGAACTCAGAAAACCGCAGAGCAGAAAGATTTCAGGTCAGCTCTATTTCCAGTTTCAGTTTTTTCTAATTCTTATTTCTGTTATTAAAATCTTATTAAAACCCGTTGTTCGGTCAGAAAACGTTAGAAAATAATTAGAATATTTCTTGATAATTTCTTTAACTTTCCCTTGATTTTTCTCGGTAAACAAACGGAGGATTGACATACCTTTAGGTAATTCTGACTTTCATATGACAAATTTGTTTATGTTTTGTTCTACCAATGTTGTGATTGTTCAGATTTGTTGAGTGGAATAGATGTTTTACACATATCATGCCACATGTTCGATGAAATGCTTGTTAGAGTAACAAGATGCTGTGTATTATATTTGCATTTGGGTATTGTTTGATTTTCGGAAAAATTTTGTATAAATGGGAAAAATATATTGTTTTTTTTTTTTTTTTTTGGGGTATAGATATTTATTATTAGTTTTAATTATTTTAGTGAAGGGATGTGCTTCTTGTTTTAGTTTTGTTTTGTTTTGTTTCTACTATATGCAAGAGTTCTTTTGAATCGCTTCTTACAGCCTTATAGCCAGTGGCGGTGGCCGGCCTAGCCACCAATTTTTTTGCCCAACATATGTATCACTATTTTTTTAGCTTGATTTCTATTATCAAATCTTAGCCGAGCCGCAATATATTTCTTTTAATTACAAAAATGTCTCTGAATATATAAATGAAATGGCCCCATTTTTTTTCCTCTTATCCTCCTTTCTTCTCCTTCTCTTCCACTATTTCTCCTCCCTGCACTTTTCTGTTTTCTGTTGGCTTGTACTTGTTGCAGTCGGTCTAGGTCCGTAGCTTTCTTTCTTTCTTTTAATTACTAATAAACATGAAGTTATTATATTGTGTCATTAAAATTAATTAATTGCTATTTGTTATTTTGGTTATTTTTTATATTTGTGTGTTTTTTAATAGTTAGGACTCGTCATTTGATAGAGATTAAATTCAAGTAAAAAATATAATCATATAAAATTCTTATATGGTTAATTTGCTGTAAGTTTGATTAAATTAGTTCTTCTATGATTATTTTGCAGTAAGTTTGTTATTTGATAGAGATTAAATTCAAGTAAGAAAAATATAATGATATAATTAAATTCTTGTATGATTAATTTATAGTATTCTTGAACAATTAATTTATAGTAAGTTTGTTATTTGATAGAGATTAAATGCAAGTAAAAGAAAAAAAATAATATAATTAAATTCTTGTATGATTCAAATAACAATAAATTATGAATTAAAAAATAGTTATAGAAAATTTAAATTATCTATTTATTTTTTGATTTGTGTTGTAATATCATTAAATTATATTATTTTAGTACAACATATCTCATGATTCTAAGAAAATTATTTAATTATTAAGACCAATTTTCAGAGTTACTAAGATTGAACCTGAGTTTTTTTCTCCTTTTTTTTTTTTTTTTTTTGAGAGTGAGATTAGTGATATTTGAGGAATTTTATTGTGTGAAGCAATAGAAGCCTCATAGGGTACAGCTTTAGTCATTTTTTTTTTATTTGCTTATATATTAACTTTTTATAGTTCTGTATTTTTAATCTTAATTTTGTATAAAAAGTACAATTTAACAGGTTGATGACGTTCTCCTTGTTAGTTGAATATTTTTTTATTTATTTGTAAACTTTTTCTATTATTGTTGTTTATATTGAATTAAATATTTAACTTAGCCAGGCCTAATATAAATTCCTGGGTGCGCCCCTGCTTCTAGCTTTCTTCTTAGATGGTTCTTATTCTCTGGTTTGTACTAAAAGATTGCTACTAACTAAACTACGGCTATCTCTTACAGAATTCCATTTGGCATTATGTATAGCTAGGTTGGTGTTAACAGAATTTGCTATTGGAGTGAATTCCACTTATGGAAATAAATGCTAGCAAAATATTAGCTAGACAGCAACTCTATTTTTTTCCTTCTTTTGGCCATGTGTGTTAATTTTACTATTTGAATTCAGCGAAATTCACGGGAAAGGTTTAGCTTGTAATAGTTTGTATGTGCGCATGTGCACCTGCCTCTGTGATACACCATATTATTCCATAGTTTCTCTACAGATTGGCTTCTTTTTCTTGCAATTTGAGTTTTTCCCTGATGCTCATGCTCCCCTCTCTTGCAAGTATATTTGCTTGTTCTTTCAAACGCAAAATGAAAATAAAAAAAGGGGAAAGAGAGTTACTCCTAGCATGCTAGTTTTTGACATAAATGAGCAAGACCGATGAAATGTGAGAGTGAGAATTTGGCTCTGGTCATCTTATGCCTTATGTCAAAGGATGTCTTCATTTTATGGAATTTTGGAAGTCATTATCTGTTGTTCTATCCTGTATCTCAAGTTACCATGTAAAAATACATCTGTGTATGAAGAAGTGCTTTTCCCACATTTTTGTCTCAATTTGAATCCATTCTTTTTGCATTTTGATCATCTTTCTTGTAAAATTCATGAAATGTGATTGTAAACACATTCTCCTTACATTTCAAATCTCTGAGGGTGTAATTTAACCCATTATATAACGTTTAATTCTATATTGAACATATGATGACTAATCTATCTGGAAAGCAGAGATGGTTATTCCTCCACCAGTTAGGCCACCCCAACTTACCAAGTTTCTGAAGCCATATGTCCTGAGGATGCACTTTACAAACAAGTATGTAAGTGCACAAGTGATTCACACTCCAACAGCCACGGTGGCTTTGTCTGCAAGTTCACAAGAAAGGGTACTGAGGTCAAGCATCGGTTGTACTCGGGATGTGGCTGCTGCTGCCAAGATTGGGAAAATACTAGGAGAGCGACTGCTTGTCAAGGATATCCCTGCAGTTTCTATTTTCTTGAAGAGAGAACAGAGATATCATGGTAAAGTGAAAGCTGTGATCGATTCTTTGAGGGAAGCCGGTGTTAAATTGCTTTAGGTTCTGTTTGCTTAGAGAAATGTAGTTCCTCCTAGGTTTTTTGTTCATCATGTTGTGATTTGAATAATGTTTGCATGCCTTGTTGAGTTCACATTAGGCTAATCTACAAATATGTGTATTAAGAGTTAATTAAATATCATTTAAATATTTTTTATTCATCATGTTTTGATTTTGAATAATGTTTGCATGCCTTATTGAGTTCACACTAGATTAATTTACAAATAGCTTCTTAAGAGTTAATAAGATATCATTTAAAGGCACTTTACTAGTTCATTGTTAATTAAATGAGTTTTATCTTTCAATTATTATAAACCATTCTTAAGGAATGATGTTGTTTGTTATAGTTTTATCGTGCATTTTTGTGATAAACATGCAATTTTTTTTTTTAAAGTAAGAATTTTTATCTAAATTAGGTATGTGAGAAATAAAAAAATCGGAAGACTTTTTACTTAGTCAGACTCTTACATTAATTAATTATTTTATATTTTTATGAATACAATTGTTTATGAGTATATTTAATGTTCTTATTTTAATTTTGTAAATTTTTATTAAACTATTTATAGATAGAGAAGAAAAATATTTGTGAAATTTTGAGATAATTTTATATATTTTTTAAAAATAAAAAAAGAAAGTAACTAAAATCTTTTTTTTTTTAATTCTAAGTTATTTTGAAAAAATTGAGATATCAACTGGAAATGACATAAATTATTGTTATTTGTTGCAAAAATTAATCTTTAAAAAGTAAATAAACAAATAATAGTTAAAATTAACTTTTGTCGATAACTTAAGATTATTTTTGTATTCAGTGTAACTTTAAAAAATAAAGAGAAAAATGGTACACTTTTATGAAATACAAAATAATATAATAATAATAATATCTATATAGGTAATTTAAGTATTTAAAAAAATAGTAAATATTTATATCATTGTTAAATTTGTTATAATTTATCTAATAATTTGTTAAAATAATTTAAAATTAAGATATAATAAGCAAGAACATTATTATTAAGATTTGGTACATCGGGTTATGATATCAATTTGTTAAACAATTTGTTAAATAATTTAAAATCTAAACACATATATAATCCAATTTCAAATTTGTCAAAATTTGTCTATAAGGTGTAAATAAAATTTTATGACTTATTAGTAGCATAAAATCGAGTTATGACACTTATTCTTATTTGTTAATAGGATTATAATTATCTCAGAGCTTTTATTAGATCTTAAGGATTTGATATAATATTTACCTTAGTTTTGATATTTTTTAATTTTAAGAAATATGTTTATCTTAAAACATAATATGTATAAGCACTATTTATTAGCCATGTATCACTGTTTTTTTTTTTTTTCTTTAAGAGGATATTTTATTAAAATTAATTTTTGTTCGTTAAACAAAAAGTTCACATTAGGATAAAGATACATATCTTCATTCGAAAAAAATATCAAAATAAAAAATATATAACAATAACAATAATAAAAAGTCACAAAACTAAAAATCAGTTCATTTTTAATTGATGTGAATATTTTCATTACCAATTAAGTATTTAATATTCTTGTCTTTATTAATAAAATGTTGGAAACATTGAGATGAATAAGATCCACAAAATCTATATTATTAATAAAATTAGTTTCTAATTTCTTTTTCTTATCTCTTTTTGAGTATCTTGCATATTTGAAACCAGTGCCATTTTTTTTATATGTCTTACCTGAATCATTAAAACTTTTTTTGGACTTACAGATAGGGTCTGACTTTTTATAAATATTTTACTTTTGATTATTATATTTGATTTTACTATTTTGTTATCTTGAGAATTTATACCCCCCATAGAGGCAATGACTATATCTCTTCTTACAATTTCTATTACATTCATAACCGTTAGCAGTGTTAATATTCACTTCTAAGAATGGCATAGATCTAGCTAATTTTTTTTCATAATTTTTTAATAGAAATTTATTATTTTATTTAGTCAACAAAAAGCAAGAAATGATTTAACAGTATTTTTAAAATTTACACCCTTTATATTGTTGTTACAGAATTATATTACTTGCATAAAAAATAAATAATATTTTCTTCAGTATACTTTACTCAAATATTTTCTTGCCATACAATTTTAGCTGTAAAATAATACAAAAAATGATAAAATTATATTTGGCATCAGTTTAATATTCGTATAACCTTAGGCTCGTTTACTTATATTTTGTCTTCGGTGAAAAATATTCTTCTAATGATCAAATCTTTTTTTTTTTTTTTTTTAAATTTTCTTACTAATCTAATAAAACCTTAACCTTTAGATATTAAGCATTCAAGCTCTTATGTAGGTGGTGGCATAAAAAAAACTATGATCTTTTATTAGTCTTATAAGAATGACCTGTTGTCCTAGTTGATGGTATCCTTTAAGTTTAGATTTAAAGATGTATTCTTGCATTAAGAATTTAAGAAATATAGTTACTTCTAATAACATCAAGTGAAAAAATTTTCAAAATTTTAAGATCTCGATATTTTAATTTAGCTACTAGAAATAAAGAGAGAATAGTAACATAAAAATAAAAAATATTATAACTTTCGTGCATATGTTTAAAACTTTAAATCTACGCATATGATACTTTATAGATCTAAATTTTTAGATTTTATTTTATTAATTATTATACAGACCTTTGAGTTCTTAATTATATAAAAATTTTATGTTCTAATAATTATTATTTAGGATATGTAAAAGTATTTAAATAAAAATATAAATAAATACTTTGCATACTAAAATAATGTTAATAATATATTATAAATATTAATTCAAGATATAATTATAAAAGAATTGAGAAATGTAATTAAAAATTTATGGATACAACACAATCTTTAAATTCCAAAACTCAGAAGAATTTTTATTTTCATTGCTTGCTTACAAAAATGCTTGCAAGTAAGCTTAAAAAGCTTGTCTATCAAGCTGACTATCTCCAGTAAATTTTAGAAGGGTGCACTATAAAACTTGCTTTTAAAAGAAGTTTCATTAAGTCTTTACAAGAAATTGTCTTCTTCCAATTTTTAAAAACTTCACATCGTTTTTCTAATTAAAATATATGAAAAAAATGGTTGAAGCCATTATTAGTAAGCTATAGACACTTAGCTTTATAATATTTAAAATAGATAATTTTTTTAATTTAAGCCATTAATAACATTTAAAATAGATTTGTTTAATTTAATAAAATTAAAATAATTTTTGTGACTAAATTTTAAAAATTTAACTGTCTCTTTTCTATCAATAATAACCAAGACAAGTAAGGATTTGGCCTTTTGTTCTTCCAATTGGATATGTTACATGTTACGGATATATCAAGGAAATATCTTAAAATTGACAAATTTTAATTTTTAATTTAACGTATGTTAATGTTAGAAGGAAAAAAAACAACATATGACCAAAATAGTATTTTAACCCTTTAATTTTATTTACAATCTTTCACTCCTAAAATATAACAAATCTTAATTTTAAATATTAATATTTACAATTTCTATATTAATAAAAATAATATTTACGCATTCACTGGGTATAGTCGAGTAATTTTATTTTAGGAGGGTATTTGTGCTGATTTTGGGTTTAAATTTTTTAGAGTACATTTAGATATAAGAGTCTGATACAGTCGAAATTTTATTTTGTACTTAATACTACTGCAGTGTAGTCCCTTTACATGATCTTAATTGATTCAAGATAAATACTGTGTGATCTGCATACACGTATCCCAAAAAAATGAATACTAACTCGTGTATGGCCAGCCGCCGCAATGATAATTGAGTATAGAAGTTTTCTCGTCATCCAAAAAAAAAAAAAAATTTTTACACTCTTTATAATTTGGTTTACCTTAATGTTATTTTAATTTTTAAAAAAAATTAAAATAGAAAGAAATAAATGACATATTATTTTTAATAAAAAAATATTTTATTTATTCATTTCTCCAATCAAATATGGCCTCAAACAGTGTATTTCTTTCCTTCCTTTCCCTTCCATTCATTGGAATTTTCACCATCCCCGGTGTCCCCACGGTACAACATAAGAAACAGCGCGTAACTGTCTCTTCGCATTGTCCAAACAAACGTTTCATCGTTACCGGCCCAGGGATCCTCGACGACTGTTATTCTCATTCTCATTCTGAGAGCACAACTAAACGCAAAAGCAACAACAATGGAGAGCTTTGCCCTCCATTCTCTCTCCACTACTGCAACTTCCTTTTCGGGCTCATCATCATTATTCCACAGATCTCACAAACCCATCTCAAAATCTACGAACTTTGTTCTCACATCTCACTCTCCTACATCATTACCAACTCTCCGATCAAACAATCCAGTTCTCTTTTCTCCTCTAACAAAATCCCTCAAAACCCACTTCGCAATTCAAGCCTCACGGAAGGAAAACGCATCGACCAATATCACATCCAGTCAAGAGACTACTCCTACTCCTACTCCTCAAGGGGCAAAAGTCATACCTTTTATTATCTCTGTCTCCATTGGGGTCATTCTTCGGTTTCTCATACCTAAACCTGTAGAAGTATCCCCACAGGCATGGCAACTGCTCTCAATCTTTTTGTCGACAATTGCTGGTCTTGTTTTGAGCCCGTTACCGGTAGGGGCGTGGGCGTTTCTTGGCCTCACGACCGCTGTAGTTACCAAAACACTAGCCTTTTCTACTGCTTTTAGTGCCTTTACTAATGAAGTTATTTGGTTGATTGTTATTTCATTCTTTTTCGCACGTGGGTTTGTTAAGACTGGATTAGGGGATAGGATTGCGACGTATTTTGTGAAATGGTTGGGGAAGAGTACTTTGGGTTTATCGTATGGATTGACGTTCAGTGAGGCGCTTATTGCTCCGGCTATGCCGAGTACAACTGCCAGAGCTGGTGGTGTTTTCTTGCCAATCATTAAGTCATTATCTTTATCTGCTGGTAGTAATCCCGGAGATTCAACTTCGAAGAAGCTCGGATCCTATCTTGTTCAGTCTCAATTTCAGGTTAGTATTCTGCAGTTTTTGATGAAATTATAATTGAAATACTGAGATAATGTTTGGATGAAGTGTTATATGGCTATGTGATCTAATATGTACGAGTCTTTGGTTAACTATACCCGTTGTTTATTTGTCTATTAAGTTTAATTTCTCATCATTAATCTTTAGAGTAATGGAAATTTTAACATACATGTCAGTGTGTTAATCAGTTGATTTGGAAGAGTATATTGTTTACTTATTGGTTTTATTTTAAATGTAAGAAAGGAAGAGGTGGGTAAAGAGAATAGACGAAGTTGTTTATTTGTTACTTTCATATGGTAAACAATTTGCATTTAAATAAGAACTATTCTGAATATTTGCCGAGTTGTGATATACATTTCCATTTCTTATCCAGAGCAGCTTTGAAGCTCTGTGTCGCGAAATCATGAATGCTTGAGCTACTTTAAGTATAGTGCTTAGCTGATTAGGATTGAGTGCTATGGGAGCCTTGTTGTCTTTATGACTGACTGGTCCAAAGCTCCTTGTCAAATCCTTGTTTTATAGAAAACAAATTGTTCAATTTTTCTTGCCCTACATGGGGGGTATGCTACAAAGAAGAAGAATGAAGAAGTGACAGTGAAAAAATTTGATGAAAAATGAGCGGACATTACTTCTTTTACACTTAACTTAATGCGCCTATTAGTATCAGATGCATGTTTGACTGGTTTGGTTTCCCCGTTTTCATATATCTGTCATGTCTACTTCACTAGCTTCAAGCATATGTGTGACTAAAATGGCATCTTACATTGATATGTCATTATGGATTTTGGTTGGTTCAGTTTAAAGAGACCAAGTTTGGGAGTTTCCATGTTCAATAGTTTCATGGATTCTCCTAGGATGAGGTATACAGATCTTGGATTGTGAAACATATATATGTCCATATTGGGAGATAAAAACATTATTTTTTATGAGATTGTTTTGTTTGATTACAGCGTCAAGCAAAAAACGTTTGGTTAGTGTTTTTGATGGGAAGCTGGAATTATGTCTGGAATTTTTGTTCTGCTTTGTTTCTGTTTTACATGTTCTAGATAAAAGTTTGATGATGGAGATTTATAATGTAGAAAATTAGCTTTCTAGGCAGGATCCTGAAGACTTGGGGATATATAGGAGAGAAAAATGCTTGATCCTTAAGCTCGAGTTCTTGTTTAATTCCTATGCAAGTTATCCTGTGACATTACTTTTGTTGAAAAAAGCCAGGTTATTTGTTTAGCTACCTGTTAATTTTCTTTGTCAATATTTATAATTGAAAGAGTGAAAAGTTAACCCCATTCCTTGATATTCTCTTTATAAGTCATTCAGTATGTGAATATTGCACCTCACTAATTTCTATCTTTTGCTAACTTTTTCATTATGTCATTCCTCTGAATTGTTTGTTCCTTTTGTGATGCAACAGTCTGCTTGCAACTCTAGTGCTCTGTACCTGACAGCGGCTGCTCAAAATTTACTATGTCTTAAATTAGCTGAGGAACTTGGAGTGATAATTTCAAGCCCTTGGGTATCTTGGTTCAAAGCTGCCAGTATACCGGCTATTTTTTCTCTTATAGCCACTCCATTTATCCTATACAAGCTTTATCCTCCTGAAGTCAAAGACACACCGGAAGCCCCTGCTATGGCAGTGAAGAAACTTGAACTAATGGGTCCTGTCACAAGAAATGAATGGATCATGGTTGGGACAATGGTTCTTGCAGTATCTTTGTGGGTCTTTGGGTAAGTGCTATCCTTTAATCGCATTGATTACTATAAATTTACATAAGACTAAGAGTGGGAATCTCCATTAAATTTACTACCAATCTTTGAAATATTTGATTTTGAGTGAGAAGATGCATTTTTCTCCCCTCTATCTTCTTGTTCTTTCTCCTTCCAAATTTTTGCGACGTTTTTTTTTGTAAAGTAAGCTTTGAATTGGTTGCAGTTGTTTTTCTTATTGTTATATACAAACCTCCAG